>OX638255.1:3294180-3751680 GCA_951806755.1 Brenthis hecate
GTACTTTTCCAAGATGATGCAATGATGATTTCAGACATACAATGTACATATATTAGATTTCCATGTCACTAGCAACTATTTGAAAGCAGATGTAAAATAGTATATTGAAATATTAGATTGGCCTCAATTGAGAACTTCTCTCGAGTATGTAATTAGTTTTATGAACCCTTTGTCTTCTTTTATTAGAAAGAAATGAGACTATTATTTCTAGGTTTTCAAGTATCTGTTTTTTTCTTTTTTATACATTGGTGTTCATTTGAATGTGTAATTTGATCAGAACTGAGAAGTAATTTAAATTCAATAAAATACTTACTGACAGTTGCAGAACCAGGCATTTTGATCTCATGTATCTTATTATTACAATGAACTTGTAGTTCTACTAGATCAATTGAACTATTTCTAGGGGATGAGGTTGAAGCTTGATTACTATCCTCCCGATCTGTAATACAATTATATAAATGATAATTTTGTAATGCTTATCATAATATATAGATATAATGTTTATGACATAATAAAAATATATCTAAACAATTATAGTAATAGTGTATATCAATACCATGAAGTAAGACTTCATTTAACTAAAATTATTTAATGTCATGTAAGGTCATGATGTTTTTCTAGATTGAATACAGATATATAATACTAATAACATATAGTTTTAAATGGCTAAACTCACCAGGTGGGTGTGTTTTTGGAGTTATCACAGATATATCATCATCTATCATCTCCACATCATGTGTGTCATTTGATTGAGATGTTGAACTGTTGCCATCTTGAGGCATAACCCTTTTAATGGCAGTCTGAAATAATTAAAAACATTTTCTTTATTTTAAAATTATAGACTATTATTTTTTTTAATTATAGAAGGAATTTCAAATATATTTAAAAAAGCTAGTTACGTACTTGACAGACTTATTCATTGTCTAAATTCATAATATATTATTACTTCAAATTACAAAAGGTTCTTTTAAAATATAAAGATATGAATTTGACTTACTATTAAATCCCAATTTGATTCATCTAAATGAAATATAGCTTCTGCAACATCTTCAATATTTGTTATTCCCTGTAATTATAAGAACAGCTATTATTCTCTTATTTATAGTCTAAATACAAATATAAGGACATAATTTCCTTCTAAGGCGATACAAGATTCACAAAGAAATGCTATAAACATTGTAAGATTTACCTTGGAGCTCTAAGACGTAAATATCGAAACAGTACAAAGGAGGAATGGTAATATTTAGATAAAATCATTCATATTATGAATAAAGTAATATAACTGAGACAGAAGTATAGAACTAATGAAAAACATAATATATAACACCAAAAATATTATTAATTTTCATAATATACGTAGTACAAAGAGATAAAGCAGAATTAACAGTCACTGTTTTTGTATTTCACATAACCTTCACATTTTCGAAATAAGATAAAGTCTCTTAAAATAATTACAGTTACAATTAAGTTGGTGATATATACCTGGAAATTTGCAAGTATTTCTTCTCTGTTTTCAGCCATTCCGATAATATTGAGCTCAAAAATACTACTCTTCTAATAAGTATGACATTTAGGATTGCAGACAAATCACACTCAAACATTAACTATAGACAAAACGAGAGACTAAATAGAGGTACAAGACAAAGAGTTCAGTGCTGCCATTATTATGAACCACAGATGAATAATAAAAATATGAACAACAAAGTAGATATGTAACCAATTGAAAATCCTTTTTATACATTATAATTTAAGATTTTGGACTAAAATCAAAAATGAATTGGCATAATAAATTTTTAACTCAAATATAGATTTCTAAAGTTTACTTCCACTCTGAAATGTTGTGCAGTTGTCGTGACATAGGGTTCTGTTTATGTATGTATGGCTCTTAATGGAATTGTGCAGATTTCCTACCTCGTCTATAGGCTACTCGTAAATATAAATTCGACTTACTTAAAATGTAAAATTAAATAAATTAAAAAATCTTGAATTCATTTATTAGACACATACCTACTTATATTGTACAAGAATCTCTTATACAGCTGCTCAAGCGCGGATCCAAGGGGGGGGGGGGGGGGGGGTCTCATTCTTTACAAAAGTTATAGGTCTAGTAAAAATCTACGACTATTACAATAACCTCAAAGTTTTCGACATATAAAAAAAAAACGATTTTTAATTTTTTCTTGTTCTTTTTTATTATTTTTAATGTCTGCAAAAAAAACTTCTTGATATTCATGAAACTAGAGGAATATAATCTTCAAAATACATATAATAACCAACTTTATAAATTGAAATGTTTAGCCGTGTCCGAGAAATTTATATTGTATAATAAATTACATTTAAAAAATTGTCGTTCAATTTTTAGATAGGGCTCGTTTTTTCATCTTGCACTCTACTTTTTGAACATATAAAACATTGTACGGTCGTCCTGTAAAAACAGCCTTAAAAATGAAAAAAAAAAACTGGAGAAATCGATAAGTTTTACTTTGTAAACTACATTTTTTTTTTATATTTAATCATTGAAAAAGTGTACGGATTTTTATTCCTTATATACCTGCTAAAGTTTTAAATCCATAAAACTTAAGGTCTTAATATTATGTACAGATTTTGCTAAGTTACTATTTTATTTATGTAGATTTCAGGATCTGAGAACCCCCCCAATTTAAATCTATATCTGCGCCTGGTCTCAATTGTTTTTAAAAAATATTTCATGTACAGATTTTGCTAAGTTACTGTATTATTATATGTATATTTCTGTCTATAGTTGATAATTTGGCGGTGTTACACCCCCGTGCCTCAGTGAGTATGGAAAGCTATCGACCCTGCACCTGATGGATCGATCGAAGTATCGTCCTAAGACTTAAAGGTGAAAGGAGAGCGCGCTAGGGCGCTATAATAATATATCCCGCGCGGGCTGCGTCCAAGGTTAATTTCTCACTCAGGAGAACTTTATTTAGGTATATAGGTAATGAAGAAGTGTTAGTGAGTTTCAACATGTAATATTCCCTACAATTGTTGAAAATATATAGAAATTGATGTTTAATTTCTGTTTATATTGGCTACCCGCTATTATTAAAGTTTCCTTTACATTAAATATATCGACGTAGGAAAGCATATTTGCTGTCAGTAGACAAAATACCTAAAGTGACTTTTTACTACCATTAGAATCAGAAAAAAAAGCCGCATCGAATGACCCGAGTCCTGTGTCTCTATGATGAAAAAAAAAAAAATTATATACACCGTTGAAAACGCCCGTACTTATATATTTTTTAGCAAGATTAAATGCTGTATGTAGAAAAAATCTAGTCATTTTAGACATTTTGTACTTACAGCAAAAGAAAGACTGCATTTTTTGCTGTACAAGTACTTACTTCTTCCCATTTAAAAACTTAACGCCACTTACAGCATTTCTGTGGCGTGTGATTTTTACATTCGTTTACTTACAGCAAGTTTAGTTTAGTAACCTACAGTTTTAGTTTTTGTTATTTACAGCAAATCATCACGTATTTGCACTTTAAAAGCTCACACCATATAATGCATTTTAAAAACCTATGATTTTTTAGAAGTTTGAGATAATGCATTTTGATAAATCATTTATCATTTCATTTTACCGTTACGCCATTCACCTCCGCCCGCACCCTTCATTCGTTGTACGACATTTTGTTATTGTCTCATTATGTTTTATCTCTTATATATAAGAGAAAAATACTTTTTTTATTCATTGTATTGTTGAAACGAAGTTCTGGCAGTATAATTAGAGTTTCAAATTTTGTTTCAATAATTTTAAATACCATAAGGTTTTTTTACCATTTACGACATTTTATTCCAACCAAACATTACATTACCAACTGTGGGTCAGTTGGTAATGTAATGTCTGCATTTCTGATCTAATCATAATTATAAATTTAATCTTACATCATGAATTGCAGTACCCAAATAAATAAATTTACGGCATACAGCATATTTACCGCCTGTAAATTGATAATATCCATCTACGCGTACATTTTTTTCCTTAGTTACAGCGTTTTAAAGGTATGTGATTTAAAAAACTGTTTGCTGTAACTAGCCAAACACGTACTTATAGTAACTTTGGATAAAAAGTTTACATTGCAAATGGTGACTGGCAGTTAAATAAACCTACGTTCCAAAAATGGTAGCTATATCATGGATAGGTCAGACACTATTAATTTTTTCCGAAATTGATAAAGTTTTTTGGCTCTGGTGAACAATTGCAATATGTCTACTTACAGCAAATATGCTTTCCTGCGTCGATATGTAGGTAGGTAAATTTTGTAGTTTACGTTGTAGACAGGCTGCTAGCCAAGATAAGCTTTAAATGTTTGGCTCAGTGTGGGCTACGTTGTTCGTAACGGATACGATTCTTATAAATATAGAATAATATTTGTTCGTTATGCTTATAAGGTATTCGGACAAGGATCTAACGTATAACAAAAGCATAATATTATTACTTTTATACTTTTCTATTGATAGTTAATATTTAAGTAAAAACAAGATTTTCGCAAAGCAAAATTATAAACAAAAGATTTTCTATTATAAAGTTTTATATTTAAGATTATTTGAAACTTTTAATACAAAGTTTTTACATATATTGATCATGTACATATTGGTATAAATTAGGAATATTTCTAATATATACTTTTTTCGCTACTCTTAAATAAACATGTATTTATAAAAATAATAAATTACTCATTTATAATTTAATCTACCAGAATTCATTCAGTCGAGTTTGCGCGTACGCACTCCGCGCACGCGCTCTCACCACGAAAAGCTCGATCGCTGGAACTTTGAGCAAGTCGCGAAAATATTACGAAATTCATTCGCTGATAGTATAAGTTTAGAATTACGGATAGAGGTAATATTTCATTTTTAACTATCATTAATAATTATTTAGTTATACTTAGTGAGCTATACTAATAAAAAAAATATCGCATAAAAATATAATAATGAATGAAATAAGTATATTATGCTACGATAATGTTATTAAGAAAAAAAACCTTTATTTTTTTTACTTAATAAAAATGGCGGGATTTTGTTGAATATTGCTTTATTTTTTATATGAGTAAGTATATATTTGTAAGAATGTATAATTTATACTTTTATTATTTTTAACGAATTAGTTCTATATTTTTGTCATGAAAGTAATCAGCCATGTTTTACATCGTACTTTTTAATATAGTAGTGGAGATTTATTTAAATATTTTTGTATTAAAATTTATGCATTCATTAAAAATCAGATTAGCTAGATAAGGATCAAAGGTTAAAAAAATAATAAAAATACCTATAAAGTAAAATTTTATGAAGTGATGGAAATATCTATTATTGTAGAAAAAAAATTATATTACTTAAATTAAGATAAATGATGTTATTAACAATGTCTAGTGTAATAAAAAAAAAATAACATTTGACGGGACAAAAATATTTCGCGCCCTTATATTATTTATATGTTTTCGACAGGAAGCATGGCTTCGCAAGCCATATGGTTGCTGGTAATTCTCATTGCGGCATCCGCTACAAATTCGCTCACATTAGACGAAGGTTAGTGCACTTAAGGACGTAGATGCAACATTGTATGTACAATGCAATTTCATATAAGTATATTTAGCCATTCATTTTTTGGGTTCCGTACCTCAAAAGGTAAGAAAAGGAACCTTTATAAGATCACTCTCTGGTCCGTCTGTCTGCCCGTGTGTCACCACCGATTTTCTCAGGAACGGGTGGACCTAGCAAATTGAAATTTATACCAAATACTGAGGTCTATAGTCCCTATTAGGTGTATAAAAATCAAGATCCTGAGTTAACACGATAAAAAGATTGGGCAAATTTACATTTTCGCGAAAACTTGTAAGTACCAAAATGTACCTTAATTTTTAACTTTTTTTTATTTTTCGAAATTTTCCCTTTACTTGTGCTGTAACACCTTTCCTTTTAACAAAAATGGACAATTCTAGGTCAACCGGAAGTACCCTATAGGTTTTGGGTCGAAAACCTATATGGTTGTTCCCGTTGATTTCCTACAGTTTTGTACGGAACCCGCGGTGGGCTAGTCCGACTCGCACTTGTCCGGAATTTTTATTTTTTTGAATTTATAATGATGAAATTTAATAAAATAATGTAATCTTTTAAAGTTACTCAAGTCTATCTAAAGCTGATTACTATTGTATTCATAATAGTGACAAGAATATTGTAATTCGTAAGAAAGTTGCTTAATGCGTGAATTTAGGTCGTGTTTATTTAAATATCGCGTCTAACAAGCCCTTAGGTCGGAACTATTTGCGTACTCATTAGTGCGGGAGACGGCGTGGAATAGAAAAGGAACAAAAATACGCAGTCGGATAATTAACGTAGCTAAAATACGGCAGATATAGCCTAAATATAATTTAAGAATAACAATAACTTTCGGTTCTACAATCTTGAATATATTAAAATATTTAAGTTGCATAGAGTTACCGGTTGAAAATGTTTTCGCTGCAATTTCACTTTTGCCACACATTAAATGTATCTATAGATACATATAATAAAACTGTAACTAAGCCGAATCTGTACATTATACATTTTTGGAAAATCTTATTGAAATAGACATTATTATCGAAACAGAGGCCGAATCTATAGTTGTCTGTCTGTTACCGCATCACAGAAGTACCACTTGAGCGATTTTGATGAAATTTGGTATGGTGGTAGCTGGTTATCCGGGTCAACATATAGGATACTTTTTACTGCGGGAAAATCTCTCATTTTTGAGAAAAA
The DNA here is from genome assembly GCA_951806755.1 of Brenthis hecate. NCBI lineage: Eukaryota > Metazoa > Arthropoda > Insecta > Lepidoptera > Nymphalidae > Brenthis > Brenthis hecate. The sequence continues at coordinate 3,300,943 of OX638255.1, forward strand.
TTACAAAAACTGCAATATAAGAGTATACTAATATGTAGAACCTAAGAATTTGGTTTATGGTCACCTGAACGCGGGCGGAGCCGCGGGCAATGCTAGTATTTAATAAAAATAATAATAGAATGATGAAGAAGACTTTACATAGCTACCCTTAACCTATAGGCACAGGGAGAGAAATAGGCAGAGGTAGAGATAAGACGTACGTAACCATTATATAAAGCTCTACCTTTGGTTTAAAATTATAAAGAATAAGTGAAAATTGCATATGATCACGAAAAAACACAGTTATGATAATGAAAATTTTAAAAGACTTTGACTGGTACTGGTGGTTTTAGTTAAAATACCACTTTCTCCGTTAGTTTTCCTTTTTGTCGTTACAATGGATCCTTTTGGATATATTTTTATATAACTTTGAAACACAGAATAGCGCTTATAAAAAACCATGTTTTCGATTTAATTTATTAATTAAAAAAATAATTCTTTGATATACATTTCAATTTCTGTCTGATTTCTTTAATCTTTAACTTCCTGCATCGGGTAGGCATAAAAAATATATTTTAAAAGTAGAAAAAATAAATGAACAAAATAACATGCCTTATATATTTTTCGATAACATATTTTATTATCAAATGTTTACTACGATATCTACTCGTTAATAGCGCGAAAGCTTTAATAATACACAGTATGTATGATAACAAATAGGTGTCAGATCAAGTTAACCTTGCTATAACCAACCGCACCTAATGTATTTGTTACACTTAGTTGGGACATATTCTTAAATAGTTGATCTACGTCACTGGTATAGTGGTATCGTATGTAACAAAGTGTTACACAGAAATAAAATTACATATGTATAATGTAATATAATACGATTTAGAAAAAAATTGACAACGTCAAACCAAAATTTATAGTGTGGTTAAAATTTATTTTAAAATATATACGAAAATAACATTAAACTTTAATTAATAGTATAAAAAATGTTCTAAAAGGCAAAAATATCGAAAGTGTATCATATTACATATTTATATACATATTTTTGTACAAGACATAATCAGAGATATATATAAGAGATATATCATACGACATATTCCGCGATAAACAATAGCATTCCCAAGGAGGGTTGACGTCAGGCAGGCGGCCGGTCGTAAAACTCTTGCCAAATCCTTTCAGTAGTACTGAGGATGTACTGCGCCGACCCCAAGTAATTGGGAAATGGGTAGGGAGAAGAAGAAGAAGAATGTATGTATATGTACATTATATTCAGCCCTTTTTAACGTGCCACTGCTGGGCGTGGGCCTCCATGAAATACGAGGGGCATGAGGCCATATTCCACTACGCTGGCCAAGTGCGGGTTGGCAGACTTCACATGTCTTACGAAAACTTGCTAGGTTCTCTCAGACATGCAGGTTTCCTCACGATCTTTTCCTTCACCGTAAGACAAGTGGTAATCATGTTGGAAATGATTTGCTCATGAAAATATCGAGACCGGGTTTAAATCCCGGGTCTCGCACCATACTACTATATTATTTTGAAATAAAATAATATGGTCATTATGTTGTTATCAATACGATCTGAGTTCTGGGATTAGAACTGGGATTATAAAGTACATCTTGCACTACAGATGTTTTATTGCTTTTGGTTCACGAGTTTCACTTATGGCGGTTCACAAACACACAAGACACGAAGTCGGTGCATGCACAGTTCCGGTCTCGGTCCTTGAACAGTGAACACTATTTTCTACAACTAGTTATTTTTGAATTAAGACTACTCCAATTTGCCTCACTTTGTCGTATTTCTCTTAGCTGTAAAATTCAACTGAACTCTCGACAGACTGCCGCTCTTTTTATATGCAAAAACAAAAAACATTCTAGTATTTGAAAATTCGAATATTTTGTAGTAGATAACCTAAATTCCTTTCTATAATGATTAATTTTTTCTTGACGTTAATTTTCTTTTTTCATCTGTTTTAACATCTATACATATAATAAAATTGTAACTAAGTCGAATCTGTACATTAAATATTTTTGGAAAATCTTATTGAAATAGACATTTATATTATCGATACAGAGTCCGAATCTATAGTTTTCAGAATTTTAGTCTGTCTGTCTGTCTGTTATCGCATCACGAAAAAACCACTGAACAGATTTTGATGAAATTTGGTATGATGATAGCTGGTTATCCGGGTCAACATATAGGACTTTTTACGGCGGGAAAATATGTATCTCATTTCTGAGAAAAAATACAAAAACTGCATTGCAAAAGTATACTAGTAATATGTAAAACCTAAGAATTTGGTTTTTGGTCATCTGAAAGCGGGCGGAGCCGCGGGCAATGCTAGTGTATTATATTACTTTTATTTAAATAAAAAATACACGGCCCTTTTTCGCTTATAATCGGTAAATTTCATCTTTATTAGATAACTGTTTGACGAATGACTGATTTTCAATGGTTTATGAGTGATGTCAGTGGGTCAGGGAACAGATGCGGTGGCCATATCAGGTGACTTGCGCAAGCGACTGAACTTGAGCTTTGTGAATCAGACATTTCGAAAAACGGCCGGAATAACGGCATTCCTTTATTTGAGGAAAACATTTATGGTTGATGTTATATGTAATTACTTTATTTATATTTATTACATTGTTTAAAAGTGTTATATAACAAGTGTTCCTTTTATAAATACTAGCGGCTCACCCTCGCTTGGTTCGCCGTTAGGTAAGTTTCAACGCATAGTATGGTATAGATAGACTATACAATATATTATATATAGCCTATATATAGCCTTCCTCAATGAACGGGCTATCTAATGCAAAAAGAATTTTTCAAATCGGATTAGTAGTTACTGACATTAGCGCGTTGAAACAAACGAACAAACTCTGCCTCTTTATAATATTAGTATAGATAAGAATCATATTAAAAAAATAAATACAATAATTATAGACATCTTCTTCTTCTTCTCTCTGCCCATTTTAAAATTTTATTTATTAAAATAAACTCTTTATTCTGAATTTTACTCAAATCCATTGTGCCATTATAGTTTCAACACTTAACAGACATATCACTCTTACAATAGAGACTGTAATATGAACTCTAGGTCTCTACATCATAACGTTCTATCGCGGTGTTAAACAATCTTCAATGTTAAAATAATTATAATTATCTCATCCTAGTTTAGATGATTTCTTTCGCTGATGGAGTTGAAGAAATTCACAGCTGTAAAATTATATTTTTTTAATGAACTTAACAGACTAGATTAAGTACTTAGGTACTAATTCCCAGATTTAGATTTGATTTAACCACCATGTTATGATAAAACTAATGCAGAAGGCAAGAGCAAAATGCATACATAGCTAGATTTATAACTTCTTATGGACTTGATAACAACGGAAATATAAAAATAAAATGCATCTATTGCTAAGTCCTAGAATCTAGATGCAAGTAGGTACAATGCAAGGCAGTGACATCAGCTCAATTTATTGTACACCCACGAATGGAGCCGAGAATTGACTGCGAAAGTTATTAATAAATTTATGATATTGTATATTATATTCAAATAGTAAGTGAGTACTATATTTCGTATTCGAAGAGGTTTTTAACTTTATTGACGCCATGATTTAAATTGATGTAAAAAATAATAGGCTATTCGTGTACATTTAGCTTTAAAATGAATAATCTTATAATATGAAATGAGTAATTCTTATATAAATTTCGTGTGTCTCGGAAATGGCTATAATCATTTGAATTTTGTATATAGATACGCTTTTTAGGTTTATTTTAAATATCTATGTCTTTTCTAAAAACGCTATTTATATATTTTCCCAAAAACGCCAAACGGAACTCGGTTATCCAGGTACTAGTAGTTAAATTATAACTCTATAATATATATATATATATATATATATATATATATATATATTCAACATATATTCTTGTTTTATCTCAAACAATCACGGGCTATAGGTATACTTTTTACCTATCGCCACCTGGTTAAAATTGTGTAGGTATGCACAATTTTTCAGTAAATCGTGTTATATAATATATAATATAGTGCCTATTTTCTTTATATTTTTCTATTCATTGTGTGTGTGTGTGTGTGAGAGAGAGAGAGAGAGAGAGAGAGAGAGAGAGAGAGAGAGAGAAAAATTCTAAAAACTATAGATTCGACCTCTGTATCGATAATAATGACTATTTCAATACCTAGGTTATTCAAAAAATATTGAATGTACAGATTCGACTCGGAATTTTATTATATATATAGATAGGCAATTGAATAAATGATATTAATAGCTTCTCGTCCAGTGTAACTTATGTATGTTTATACATTTTTTTACAAATCTTTCTTAGGATTTAGATTAATGGCAGTATTGGGTACCGCTATCCCACACATATTGACTTTTCAAGATAATATAGCGTAGAATGAAAAGACACGTCTCTCTGCCTATACCATAGAAAAGTAAAAATGCATAGATTTAATTTGCTCCTTCTTTAACTTATATAATTGTACATAAGTTCTTAATTGCAGTTACAGGTTAAAACACTAGGTCAATGATAAATTACAGGTAGTCATTCATATCCGTGCTAATGTAATTTTTATTAGTGGCGTTATTAGTTTCAAGCATTTTAATAGGCCTTGTTATTTTGTAGAGCGTCCTACAATGGATTTTTAAAGATGCAACTGAAAATGGAGAATAAAGCGTTAAAACGCGGAGAAAAAAATGTCTTAAATCTTCTATTCTCTCTGCTCATTTCATATGTATGAATAATATGCATGCATATTATGTACACCTAAGAAAAAATTAAAAATGTTTGTTTGATTAAAACTTCATAATTTAAGGCAAGGTAATATAGGTATAATAATGAATGGATTTTTGTTTCACTGTCTATCATGAAATCATTAAGTGATATCAGAATGTATAAAGGAGCTTTGTACTTGCTAATTTTGGTTAAATTACGAGGGACTAACAAAGGCGCTTTTATTACTACGCGTTTCTATTTGTTTTTCATCCTCATATTCAGTGGTCTATCTGTATATTCAAATTCATAATATTAGAAACACAAAGAACATTTAAGCAGCGGTCTGCCATTTTACCCGGCTGCTTACGTTAATTTGATACTTTAGAAAAAATAATGTTTCCCATGCAATTATTATTACTTTTTTGTTTATTTTATATATTATAATAAACTACATCTTTTTAGTTAACATTGAATTTCTATAAATCATTTTTATTGGCTTTCTATGCTTAAAACATGCTGACACTATCGTTTTCAACCGACTTCAAAAAGGAGGAGGTTCTCAATTCGACTGTATGTTTTTTTTTTTTTATGTTTGTTACCTCAGAACTCCGTCATTTATTAACCGATTTGGACAATTTTTGTTTTGTTTGAAAGGGTATACTTCCAGATTGGTCCCATTTAAATTTCAAAAAAAAAATACCACCCCTAAGGGTGGAAAAACAACTAATGATGAATTTAACCTACTTCTAATTGTCATATTGACTTGAAACTTTGCAAGTATTTCTATTTCCGTTGATAGTACAGTGGTTCGGTGTTATTGACCTGATCTGATGGCAAGGCCAGAAGGTAGATTGGTGGAACTCTTCAACGGCTAATAGTAGATACTTTGAGTTTGAGCTTATTTTGTTTGATTTGACAAGCCTAACACGTTAGAATCCTTACTTTGCTACTACTGTCTACACTAAAAAGGGAAAAATAAAAACTTTTTAACAAAAAAATAAAAACCGACTTCAAACAAAAGCACTAAAAAGTAAAAAATAACTGATTGGTAGTTTTCATTTATTATACATACCTAATCAAATATTTTCGAAGTCAGTGTGCTTTGCTTTGTATGGGCTGGCACCGATTTAGAAAATATTTCATTAGGTGTGTTTAATAGGTAGGCTTTAATTACTTAGCCAAAGCACACCGACTTCGAAAATATTTGATTAGGTATGTATAATAAATGAAAACTACCAATCAGTTATTTTTTACTTTTTAGTGCTTTTGTTTGAAGTCGGTTTTTATTTTTTTGTTAAAAAGTTTTTATGTTTTAATGTGGTTACACATAATATTATCAGGCCATCATTAATATCCATATCCATACTAATATTATAAATGTGAAAGTGTGTTTGTTTGTTTGTTTGCTTGTTTGTTTGTTTGTTTCTTTGTTTGTTTGTTTGTTTGTTTGTTTGTTTGTTTGTTTGTTTGTTTGTTTGTTTGTTTGTTTGTTTGTTTGTTTGTTTGTTTGTTTGTTTGTTTGTTTGTTTGTTTGTTTGTTTGTTTGTTTGTTTGTTTGTGTGTTTGTTTGTTTGTTTGTTTGTTTGTTTGTTTGTTTGTTTGTTTGTTTGTTTGTTTGTTTGTTTGTTTGTTTGTTTGTTCGTTTGATTGTTTGTTTGTTTGTTTGTCCTTCTTTCACGTCGAAACGGAGTGACGGATTGACCAATATAAACAGACAATATGACATAGGCTACTTTTTACCGGGGGAAATTATATCATTCCCAAGGGAAAACACGTTATAATACAACCCAAAAAATTATTTATGATCAGAATTACTTGAAACTTGATGTTAATGCTCTTCAATACAATTAAATAAATACGAATTTAGTATTTTTCCAAATTCATCCCATAGGAGGGTAAAATAGGGGTGAAAGTTTGTATGAAACCAACCATTTTAGGCATTTTTTTTTTGTAGTTTTAGCGCGAGTGAAGCAGCGGGTTCTGCTAGTTTTAATATATTTTATAATTTTGTTTATTAATTTTACTTAGATGGTTGTAAAAAATTAGGACTGCATACTACTTAAAATATTATTACTTCCAAACAAAGTAGGTATATAAAATTATTGGTTAGAAATACGTACATATGTATACATATTATAAATATACTCGTACGTATGAAATGGTGTTTAATTCTCACATTTCTTTAAACATTTGCCCAATTATTTAGTGTGTAAAAGCGAAGCTATAATACACTTTTATTTCTCATTTAATAAACACGACACCAAAAAATCCTAAACCACAAAACGTTCTTGATCTTATTCACCACAGAGGCTCGTGTCTTTATAAGGCAGTGATGTGGGTATTATAATTTAGCACCCACGTCTTACTGTTGTGTTGTTTGAACATCTGTGAAGTACTGGCATGGATTTATGTAATACAATATTACCTTGAAATGGCTGGACCAATGTTCGTAATACAGAGGATCCGTATTACGAACATTGTCCATATATACGTATATTATCTTAAATAAAAATATGAAATAAGCAAAAATTAACTATATAAAAAGATAGGGTGAGAAATTATGAATTTACCAAAAATATGGTGTTTCTCGTTTCGTTTATTTTAATGTGGGTTAAGAGATAATGCTTAATGGACATCAAAAATAGCCATGTACATCTATATTTATAAAGCTTGATAGGTTGTTCGTTTTTTTATTTGCTTAAACGTGCTACTTTTGGTTACTAAGTACTTAGTTTTAAAATAATCTTTTAGTAGTCTTAGTACGAGTATTTTCTGCTAATTTTTCTAAACTTCTATATAGGGGAAGGTGGGGGGACACCGGATAGTTAAGAAGAAGACACAATAAATAAATCACTATGTTATTTATTAAGATAATCAATATTATAAACGTTTAAGTATACCTTAGGCACAACTTTGGTATGAAAATGTGTGAGATCAATCTTAATAACTACAAGATAGAACAATTTTAATTAAAAATTATAAATCCGAATTCACCCCATACCTATGGGTCAAACCGGATAGGTATTTTATATTCTAGGGGTGAATACAGATACTAACAATAAAACTAAATATTCAAATTATTCGCAGTTTTTGCATACAAAAAATAATAATTCTTGCTCAGAACCAGCGATGCAACTTTCGTGAGCCCATTTAAGTCAAGCAGTGCATTGGTACCATTCATTTGTGGACTTAGTTTGACTGTACTTTTCGCCTCAAACCAAAGACTCCGAATTCGTCTTTTTACCGATTCGAAAATATCTGATTAGGTATCTATTCTTAATGAAAGCTCCCGTTTAGTTATTTTTGACATTTTAGTGCTTGAAAGTCGGTTTTTTAAGTTTGTATTGTGGTACAGAGGTTAATCCAGTCTCGTCCATGTAATAAATTTGCGTGAGATTGAAAGCGTGCTGAGCATAAATGGTATCTAAAACATTAAAAAATGATGACACTACAGCTCTATTAAAGCCCATTGCTCTTGCAGCTGACGTTGCTTCAGGTGATCTTAATGATAATTCAGAATGTCGTTTAAGAAATCCACTAACGCAATCTTAGCCAGCCAGTTCAGTTTCTCTATTAAAAGGTTGGTTTAAATTATTTCTTTCAGCTAATTGTAATGCCAAACGTCGCAGATCTATTTTAGTCAATCTAAATAGTAGAGATTCCATAATTTTGATATGATCGACTAGCATACTTTCAAGATCATCAGTGTAAACGCATTTTGCAGTAACGGAACACTATCTAAACACTTCGTCTTTGGTCTTTTCGCACTTGATCTTCTTTACACGATCTGCTAAGGAACTTTTGGGTACACTTTATGTAACGCTAAAAGATATCACATTCTACCTTCTATCACCGAATTTATGGCTAAAAGCATGTCTAACTCCGACCATTGCAACTTATCTGACTTTTTCACATATGTTCGTGGCATGTTGTCGCTCGCACTCTGTAAAAAGTAAAAAATAAATAGTAATTAAAAAGAGGAATAAAACAAACACCTACAATACCTACATATAAAATCGATCGGGGTGAAACCGGGTAGTCGAAATCACCCCGTCCGCTTGTACCCCACAAGTACCATGTTTGAAATTGTAATAACTAACAGGTTATGCTTACACTCACAGCAACAACCAATACCGTTTTAAAAGATTAAATATGTATTACTTCTTAAAAATACAACTGTATATGGATAGCACACAGCTAAGTTTAATGATAACACTTTAAAAAAATTAAATATTAGATAACTTACCCTTGTTTTTAAATTTCGTTATAAAGACGCACGCGCCGAGATGATACCGTCGCCGCCGTTTGCAACCGCACTGAGTAAGCATTCGCGCGTATTTCTCCACTAGCTAAAAGGACACAGCTGTACGTGGAGCAATGAAATAGGAACTATCTGTTTTCACCCCCTATCTGGTTTCCCCCCTCATTCCCCTACCTGGAGTGACACATTGGTTACTGTTAGTACTAGAATTTGTCAAAATGTGGCGCTTTCTTTATATAGTACTAGCGACTCACCCTCGCTTCGCTCGGGTTCGTTCCTAGCTTACTTCCCAATACAAACTTTTATGCTTATAAAAAGTATCCTATGTCCTTCCCAGGGTCTCAAACTATCTTCTTCCTAAATTTCATCTAAATCAGTTGAGTAGATCCAGAAATTACCCCCTACAACATCACAAACTCACAAACTTACAAGCTCACAAACTTTACCTTTTTATGATATTAGTATAGATAATAAATACAAAAGGCACAAAGGGACGCGCCCGAGCGAGTTATGGGTAAGTATCTTGTAGAGTTATAAAATTGAATATTACTTGAGTTTTCTAAATACGAAGAATCCAGTCCATCAATCGATAAGTAGCCAAAATTTATTAAATTCTAGAGACTCACCCTCGCTTAGCTCACATTCGTCACCAGGTACGTTTTAACGGTTAGTATGTATGGATATTCCACGGGAACCATACATTTTTCCGAGGTAAAAGAAACCTATGTCCTATTCCAGATTATAATCTATCTCTGTGTCAAATTTCATCCCGATCCATCCAGACGTTCTGATGTGATTGAGTAACAAACATCCATCCAAACCGTCGTATTTATTAATTTGATAATATTTATTTATTGTGGGATAAATTCATATATATTCAATAGCAGCTTTTCATTCATTTCAAGCTGTAGGTAAGTTCCTAACACACATCTCAGGTATTCGTAATCCTAGCTGTACCCGCTATTATCAGTATAGGGCAGGAGCAGGAAGGCCTTACACGGTGCACTTTTTGCAACTACCGTTATACTGTATCAATGATGTTGATTATTGCCGAGTTATGTGACTCGTCTTAAGTGTAAATAAAGATTGGCCATGTCTAGATACTTATCGCGAATATGAAACGCTTTGACTCGACGTCGGCCTATAAATATGGGAGGGTAATTTTTTTATTTTTCTATTAATAGAAAAATAAAAAATATAAGTGCTATATCTACGAATTAAGTCGATCAATAGATATAAGCTTCAGCTATGTTTTTTAAAGTTGCACAATATAAAAAAACCAGTTAAAATTGACTGACCGTGTGATTAATGTTTAACAGTACAACATCCATACTAATATTATAAATGTGGAAGTGTGTTTGTTTGTCCTTCTTTCACGTCGAAACGGAACGACGGATTGGCGGGATTTTTTGTGTGGAGATAGTTGGAGGGCTGGAGAGTGACATAGGCATACTTTTTACCGCGGGAGATTACCTAATTCCCACGGGAAAATACGTTATAATACAATCCAAAAAATATTGATGACCCGAATTACTTGAAACTTGGTATTAATGCTCTATAATAAAATAAAATGTATATGTATTTTAGCATTTTTCTAAATTCATCCTGAAAGTTTGTATGAAACTAACTTTTTAGTGTTTTTTTAGTTTTAGCGCAAGCGAAGCCGCAGATTCTGCTAGTATGGCTATATACAAAATTAGATTCAAAATTACATATTCATTCGCGTTCGCTACCATTATTATTACTGTTTCATTCCATAGATTTTATAAAAATACCCAATAGTTTTGTAATTTTTTCCTTATGTCACATGAAGCAGTGTGATAAGCAATAGTTTGCATCATCTCATTCGGAAGATACTGCCATTATGTTTTTAGGGAACTTTTCGTCCTTCCTTTCCTCAGTCACATCACATCATTGTTACATCGACGTAAGGCACGAACACACTGTAAACGATCTTAGATTCTGTCTCTAACAAATTTGGTACACATTATAAAACAAGTACACACATACATACATATGAACATTTTAATTTTGTAGATTTTTCGGATAAAAAATTAAAGAAAAATCATTTTATAGATCTTCAATAAAACGGATTTGAAATATAACGAATAACTTTATATATTACTTTATTAAACTTACTCATCTAAATTAAGTTAACATGCTGAACTCGAATGTAACAAGTCAAGAGCTGACTAACAACGTTCGTGTCATCCCGTTTAAGAATAACTTGTTACGTCACGTGCGACGTGTGTTTTGTTGCGAATTACACTTACTGATGTTTTAAGACGAAACTTATAAATACAACTAGCATTGCCCGCGGATGCGCCCGCGTTCCGATGACCAAAAAAAATTCTTAGGTTTTACATATTAGTATACTCTTACATTGCAGTTTTTGTATTTTTTCTCAGAAATGAGATATCTATAGTTCGTCGAATCTATAGTTTTAGAATTTTTGTCTGTTTGTCTGTCTTTCTGTCTGTCTGTCTGTCTGTCTGTTACCGGATCACGGGAAAACCACTGGATAGATTTTGATGAAATTTGGCATGATGATAGCTGGTCAAATATAGGATACTTTTTACCGCGGGAAAATATCTCATTTCTGAGAAAAAATACAACAACTGCAATGTAAGAGTATACTAATATGTAAAACCTAAGAATTTGATCATCTGAACGCGGGCGGAGCCGCGGGCAATGCTAGTAAAGTATAAAAAATGAAGTGAATCCTTTACATTTACAACAAAAGTACGTTTTCGACATTAATTTGGAAGGGATGAAATTTTGCCAAAAAGCTCTCTATATTACTGGGAGCTTCTGAATTCTCAAAATGATTAGTTCTTAGTATCAGGTATATATTGAATTGTTTATTATACTAAATTTTATCTAATAAATATTTTTATAGGTAGGTACTTACTCTTGTTCCTCAGATTAATTTACAAGCAGTCTCTTTAGCTTTTTAAACTATAGATATAATAAATAATTGCGGCAAATGACATTCATGTTTTAAAATAGGTAATTCTCGATAAAATATGGTACTCCATTTGCGGTTTTTATGTCATCATTATACAAATGTTATTCAATAAAATAAAAACTATAAATACTATTAAAATTTTATATATAATAAAAAAACAGAATGGAACTAAATTATGCTTAAATAATATAAATGAAACAAATGTACACTTAATAATAACTGTCAATATTGATCTTAATTTTTAAAATAAATCATGATTTATATATAAAAAATATTTTTTTATATTTAAATATAAAAAAATGTATAAATTTTAAATGGATATAATATGTTTTTGGCCCGAGTATAATGTATTATAATATGTATTATGTAGGTACTAAGTAGTCCCAGGAACCTGTACTAGAACTAGTATTTATTAGTATTTAATAACTTTTCCTATGGATTCATATGAATAAAAAATAATGAAATGAATAAAACTATTTGGTAAATGGCGAAATAAGTATATTTATATTTCAAACGTAGTTTGATATTAACTTAAATCATCACCTGCATTCCCACAAAGTTACTTGAGATCGGCGCATTAAGTCTTCCTCTTCCATTCTCCCATATGACTCGTCATCTCATCATTCGTCTCTTTCTCTTTCATGTACTCAAATAGTCTATCCATCTTTTCTTCGGTCTTCCTCTAACTTCCTCCTCTTATATCTAATTCAGATATTAAATTAAATGTACCGTAACAATAACCAAATAAATTATATGCACCTTATAAATATTTTAACATATTTTAATTCTATATTTTGCTATATCGATAGAAACTGTTTTAACACATCGCCATTATTTTACGTATGTAACTATTTTTAGGCTATATCTTTTAGATCACGTTTTTGACTTTTCTTTGATGCGTTATGGGCAGTTATGTATTTTTGTCTTACACATCATTTCCCTGCCCATCACACATCATTTCCCTTACTTTGTGGTCGGCGCAATACATCCATACTGCTTATTGGTTTTGACAAAAAATTTCCGACCGGCAGCCTGCCTGACGTCAACCCTCTTTGGGAATGTTTCTGTTCGCCCACCATCGAGTCAAGGACTTAAGGTGCGATGTCCCTAGATCCTTTAGTCAACTTCTACGACACCTATAGGAGGAGATGGGGTGGCACTATTCTAAGCCGGGCGCTATACGGACGGTTCGTCTTACACGAACTATCTAAAATCTCTGTTTTAAATAACTGGAATATTTTATGAAGACATTTTTATTAATATTGTGCTAACGTACGATTTTTATTGGGCTATTTTTTGCTGCTCTCGCCTTATAATATATAGAAAACTTACTACTTTAAGATTTGAGCTGCTACAAGTGCACTTAGCGACTAGTGTGAACTTGTTTTAAGTAACTTCGTTGCAACCTCGAGTCAAGTGTTCTCAAACACTTCAACTTAAGATTAATATTAGTAACTTATGATGTTTTTCATAATTTAACACAAATATATTTTTAATTTAAAACATTTTCATCAATAAAACACCTATCTTATCATGCATCTCAACAAACTCCAAAATTCTTAATCACGCAGTTAGACTTTTCAAAATAATTCATAAACTTTAATTTTGAATTTGCTAAAAAAGTTAATGGGGTTTACATTTGCGTAGTAACCTAGTATGTTTAAGATTGTATAAATTGTATCGTGTTTGCAGTTCAGTGGGTCGAAGTACGCTTATCTCGACCAATTCACGAATTCTATTCACTATCACGATGAACTGTGACATTCGGTATAATTTCTTTATAATATTTGCTCTTGGGCATTGCTTAAGTTTTTCTACAACATAGCATTATATGCTCACATTTAATCCTTTATCGCTATATTTTGATTAATACTAGCTTCGTCCGTGGGTTCACATGTGTAAATATTCTTAATAATTTAAATCCGTGTGTAGTAATTTTCATTGCAACTAAACAGACTACAAGTTGGTGCGGTGCAACGTCACCTAGTGATGAGTTTCAGCAAAATCAATAACAACTATGTTGTCCATGAGATATTACACTAAATTCAAAATTTTAAAGCAATTGGTGAAGAACTTTCGGAAAAATGCAGCATTTAACAAACGCACACTAAAATTTTTATTTATATAGATTTGTATACCTATAAGTGCGTAAAAGAAATAGCAGTCAAATTGTTCTTTTTTTTAAATGTTTGAAAGATGTGAAGTATGACATAGACAGAATAGAGAGGATTCCAAAAGGCCTATTAAGTTTGATCTGACTAGTCTGAATTAAAAACAAAACTACATAAGTTTTTAATCGGTTGGTTAGATTTAATTATAAAGAATACGTTGAGTCCGGTCCAGTCCCGGTTCTATATTTCTACACGAAGTGGGGGACGCTTCATACATAAAAAAATAAGTGTAGGCAAAACATAAAATAGAAAAGTTAATCGATTATAATTTTCGATGAGTGTACATTGTACAATGATATTAAGTTACATTATGATATAGAAGCATCAAAATCATTAAATAACATATGTTAACACATTTTGTTATACAAATTAACGGTTTTTTTAAATATTATTTTTTCAGAGGCAACCAACGATGTAGTAGCTACAGCTGCGGCAGCTGAGGAAGGTCAGATCGCTATCCTGGTGAGAGGACCATCGAGAGTAGACTCGGGTCGTGAGGAGCTGTTACATGCGAAAGGCTCTGATGATAATTCAATATCATTGTACTATAATAGCAAAACCAATAAAAGTAAGCAATAAAAATGTTTTACACCCATTAACCAAATTCTTTTTATTAAGGAAAAATAAAACTTAATATACCTATATATTTTTTTCAGTCTATCTCGAAAGCTTAAATGGAGGTCATATAAAATCAGTATCATGGGGTTTAGGGGCTTATTCACGGGGCACAATACTGTTGGTGGTAAACCATTCAAGAGTTAAAATCGTGGTCGGCTGTAAGCCATTGCATTGGCACAATATGTCTAGTAGGCATGACGTGTTGAAATTGTTCGCTAGTCAAAAATTGAAACTGGTAAGAATTTTTTCACATCTTATTAAATGATATCAAATATATATGTATACTAGCGGCTCACCCTCGCTTCGCTCGGGTTCACCTCTAGAAAAACAAATACAAATTTATCCCTCGGGAAGAGTACTTTTTTCCGGGATAAAAAGTAGTCTATGTATTATTCCAGACTATAATCTATCTCTGCGGCAAATTTCATCCAGATCCGTTCAGTCGTTCGGCCGTGAAAGAGTAAAAAGCATCCATACATACTCACAAACTTTCACATATATATTATAATATTTACATATTATTATATCTTATACAGATTATATTGTTTTAATATTTTTTAGTATCACGAGGAAAATGCACCAGTAGAAGTTTATACCAATGAGAAATCAGCATTAGATTCTATAAGTTGTAACCATCAAGAAGAATTAAAACCACCAACTCTAGTCACAGTTGATTCAGATGTAGATGAAGTAAAAGATTTCATAAAGAAAGAGGAAAGAATGAAGATGGAAGAAGAAATGCAAGGAGATTACCCTAATAATAATTACATCGATCCTAATATTTACCCTACGCTGCCACAGCCCACAGTTCCTCCAAGAGGGGATATCCCTGCAGCTGATATTGAATCATGTGATGGTGAGCTAAACTCTATTAACGATACACTAATTTATGATTAATTTATTCGTTAGGTTATTTAGCTGAATAGATTGTTTTTATTTAATTTATTACTCAGCTAATTTCATATTATTTATTATTTAGACAAAAAATATATAAAACGTAGAGTTTTGTTATAATTGGTGTGATACTCTTATGAAAAATCTACTTTTTTTCATTTAGCATCTGGCACAGAAACAAAAACAATTGACCTACCGATATTTTCTTTACTTTTTTTTATAATTCCAGACGAAGTGATTCGACAGTTGACACTCCTTCGACAAACCATAGAATTGCTACGTAATGAATTGAAGGAGCAAAAGGGAAATATCGACAGTCTTCGAAATCAAGTTCTTCTGTGTTGCAACAGAGCGCCATCACCTCCTCCCGTAGAGAGATGCTCTAGCTCATCATGTTACCCTGGTTACTAATATTTCTATTAATATTTATTGTTCTTTCATTTTACTTTCAGACTGTATTACTAATTCTTACGTTCACTTTAGTTTCTTTTTCTTTATCTTTCTGATATTCTATAGGTCTAAAGAGCAAATTGCTGCCTAGATAATGGTCCTTTATATCTATTGCATAGTTTCTATACTAATTAGTTACCTATTAGTTCTATAATGTCATCATTATCAGACTTTAACCTGAATAAGGGTGAAGTAGTGAGCCAAAGTTTGGAAAATGGAAATGTTTTTTGTTTTCATTCGTTAGAACTGGTTAGTTATAAAATAATAAGTAGATAATTATGATTGATTGCACATATTATATGTTTATAATATATAGTGACTCCTAGTTGTACAGTTTTGTATTAACGATAAAGTTTTTTGTATTTTTGACACCAACTTAGCCAACCAAGTCTTCGAGAATCAGAAAAACGTGAAGGAGTCTTGAAACTCATGCATTTCTCCTAACATTAGCTGTAGTTTTAAGGTAAATCAAGCAACATTATCAGTGTGGGTTTGATTAAATATTATAATAAACCGATCGCGTTTTATTTCCAACATATCCCTTTGGTAAACGAACCTTTAGTAATTTATGACAGAGTTTCAAGTTTCGCCCACGTTATTTGGTTCTAGTTGCTTGATTAGCCTTGGCAGAGCCTTTTAAGGTGTCTTGGGTAAATTGATTCTAATCACATCTGGTATAGTTATAATTGAATTTATTATGTTTAATGTTATGTTTCGTGGGGTAATGACAAACTCTGTTCATGAATTGTTAATTATTAACCTTCAATTAAGCCAGTCGACAGTTATTTATCTATATATAAATAAACAATCTTAATTTGTAAAGTGTAATATGAAAATTTGTCTGTCCATCTGTTTGTTTGCATCACTAAAACAGTTAATATTGGAAATACTGTTAATAGCATATAATATTTTACAATGTAGATAAAAATAGAGTTTGAAGAAAACCTTATGCTTAGTCAAAATTAATAAAATTAATAAATTGGCAGTAAAAGTTAAAATAACCAATGGGATGAGACAATTTGTTTACAGTTCAATGAAATACATAGAATTAAGAATAATAAGCGTATAGCCATTAAATTCTCACATATATAATACAACAATAGGTACTTATTTGTTTACATTTGCATAATGTAAAATATGTAGTTAAAAAGCTGTTTATGATGAGAGTAGTATCAATATTTGTTGAAAATAATTTTGACTTAAAAAAATATATAAGAAATAGTGAAAATGAGGCGGATCAATAACGACGGACGAACGGATGAACCTGATTTTGATGAATATTGTACAAAGCTGTTGTTCAATGATTCAAGTTGTTTCTTTATATGTATTTCACTAAATGCAAGTTAAAAATGAATGGCTGGTCGAATTTCAAAGGGAAACAGGACTATGTCAGTTCAATCGGTCACCTAATTCTAAGGCTTGCTACACACGCAGGATTTTCTAATTCGATTTTCGGCATTATTACATTCGGTTAGCCTAAGTAAGATACAGCCTTATTTAAATACTTCTTCAAAAACTAGGGATCATAGCTAGTTGTTGTGTATTTTATAAAAATACGCATCCAAGCGAAACCGTAGGACGTAACTTGTTACCTGTTGTGTTACCTTTATAGACTTTTTTCATTGCCAAGTGTTGATTTTTTATGAAATTTCAATCGTAATAGTTCGTAAAGTTTTTAGGATTAAAAAAATAGAAACTGATAGTAAATTTTGCTATACAATTTTATGATCTTAAAGAACACAAATAAAATTGAAATTGGAACAGGACATCGTCTGTCGGGTCAACTAATAATATAGTAACAATAAATGGCATTCTCGATATATTTTGATTTGCAAGAAAATTATCAGGTGTGGAATGCCGGAACACTGCTAGTGGAGTGGAGTGCGGGTCTTGTCCGTCCGGCATGGAGGGAGACGGCCGCCGCTGTAGGCCTGTGACCTGTGACCGAAGACCTTGTTCACAAGGTACCTAAAATATTAAAATTTGACTTTTTAATTTGAATTTGATTTAAAAGTATTAATTATTATGAAATTGTTGAAAAAAATATGCAAATATATTATATTACAAAAAATTATAAATGTCTGTGTCAATCTATAATTTAAATTATTTTATTTTTTACAGCTGAATTTTTGCCATTTGCTTGTACAGTATTGTCTAAATACTAAATATTACGTTTGTTCTATATATATTTTCAATATAAACATAATTTCAATAAATGATTTTTGGAAATAAAGTATTACAAAAGAAATTTTATTTCAGTTGAATTCTGTACCGACACTGACAAAGGATATCGATGTGAGCGGTGTCCCGGCCGACAGACCAGCGACGGTCAGACGTGCCGGTCCGCCTGCGATCCTAACCCATGCTATGAAGGACGTACGTAGACAAATAAAAAAAAAACATTATTTTGAAGTAAAACTTCTTTACGCACGCTTGATTTGGGGAGCTGGTAAATGCGCGACGAGAGCGTTACGAAAAGTGTGATCGGGCGAGGCGACCGCTTGTTGTCATGGTAACCGTTGTTATTGTCTGACAAATGATATATAATATTCTTTCTTAAATGATATTCTATAAATATATGATTGTAATATACCTAATATGCCTTATTTAATTATTGATTTGCTAATTTAATTGCGATATTTGCCAAAGAAGTTTTACTTCAACTGCGCGTAAAGGTTACACGCACCCATGTTTTTTTTCTAATTACATAAAATGCACTTCTGGATGTGAATTTATAAAATATATATTGATATCGTACTTTTGTCCATAAAATATTTTTATACCTGCAAGAATTTTAATATTGGGGAGAACATTTCAGTTCTTTTGACGTCCCGCTGCTGAGCATGTACCTTTAATTTGAGGTGGATCAAAGATATGGGACATCTTTTCCTACAGGAAAATCTTTCATTCCCACGGGAAAACACAATAACTGATTCTGTCGAATCGTCCTTAAAAAAATATATGGTCAACGAAGGCTAAACCAAGTGATACATCAAAACAATATATTAGAACACTGTAGGTCATAAAAAGGCCTACTGGAACTCCGCAACAGCGTATGCCTATCTCCTAAGATACACTCGCAATAACAATTTTTATCTATTTAAAACGTACTTAGGGAAGTCGCTAAAATAAATAAATATATACATAACAATACAAATATAATAAATATTACTCTAAATTCTAAAATGTGATAATTAACCAAACGACTGCTACTCCAGGTGTCCAATGCCAAGACCAACCTGACGGCAGGTATCGTTGTGGGCCTTGCCCTGCCGGCTACACTGGCAACGGGCAGGAGTGCGTGCGGCTCGCGTGCCGCTCCAACAGTTGTTTTCCAGGTTTGTGCTATAACAAAAGAAAAAAAATTAAATATTACATTAAAGCAAAAATGAAGCTATTTTAAAAATCTTTAATCCAAATATTTATTATTTTAAAATAAATTTAATGTAGCTTTTCTTTTAATATTTATACATATAATAAAATTGTAACCAAGCGGAATCTGTACATTGAATTTTTTTTTAAATCTTATTGAAATAAACATTATTATCGATACAGAGCCCGAATTTATAGTTTTTAGCATTTTTGTCTGTCTGTCTGTGTTTTACCGCATCACAGAAAAACTACTGGAGGGATTTTGATGTAATTTGGTATGGTGATAGTTGGTTATCCGGGTCAATATAGAATACTTTTTTACCGCGAGAAAATATCTCATTTCTGAGAAAAAATACAAAAACTGCAATCGAAGAGTACTAATATGTAAAACCTAAGAATTTGCTTTTTAGCCATCTGAGCGCGGGCGGAGCCGCGGGCAATACTAGTCTTCAATAAAATTACTTATAATTTTATTGAAGACTAGACTAGATACTTTAAATTACAACTTAGGTAACCTCGCGTCTTGCGTTTATTAATGCAACTTAATATTTTAAGTAAACTAAAGGGCTGTGTATCTCGAACAAATGTTTCTATCGACAATACAAGTATTTGCAACATCGAAGAGATTTTTGACAAAAAAAAACACACCTTTATTAATATAACTAATTCTAATTTTCCAGGAGTAGAATGTGTGGAGACGTCTTCAGGTCCCCGCTGTGGGTCCTGTCCTAGCGGATACTTGGGGGACGGGCATCGATGCCAGACCCTCTGCGAGGCGAGGCGGCCGTGCGGCGACAGGCGCTGCACACCCATCTCTGATAGCCCTTACTATCAGTGTGAGGAATGCCCTAAGGGCTACGAGTGGAATGGTGAGTTACAAATACATGGTAATTGGTAGGTCAAATCCGCTAATCTTAGGTTTAAATAAGGTTCATGAAGTGAGATATAAATAATTTAATAAAGGTTTTTTGTATTACTGAGTATTAAATGATTATAATCTCTACGGGAAATGTATGATAAATATTGTAAAAGTACGTAGCCCACGGAAATTGCTTCGCTCTTGAAGATTATAGGGTGGAATTTTATTCATTGAATAGACTATAAAATGCGAAAATATTATTTCAAATCGGACTGCTACTTCCAGAGATTCGTTGCGAGTCCAAACAAAATGTTAATAAATGAACAAACTTTTTAGCATTATACAAATATTAGTATAGATGAAACAACTGCCTCGTTGATCTAGTAGCAAATAGATAGACGGATAGGGTTCGAATCCCGGGCTGGGTGAAGTATTATTACTTTTTGTGATCCGTTAAGAAATTCTTGGTAACATCTCGCAGTAGCGAAGTTGGCTGTAAACACAATCGTGTTGAGTTATCGTCCCAACCGAGTTTGAAAATGATAGGAAAAAGGAGTGCAATTGTGTAGGAAATTAAAGGTATATTTATAGTCTACATTGTAAGGTTTTAAGGTATATACATATGTTATGGGCCTCTGTTTACATATTTAATTTCTTTTTTGTAAATATTGCCTAAAATAAATGATTCAATAAATAAAAAAATTAAATAAGACAAATAAATGCAGGCTACAGCTGCGTAGACATGGACGAGTGTGACTTGGTGCGGCCGTGCGACGAGCTGGTGTCGTGTCGCAACACGGACGGCGGGTTCGAGTGCGGCGCGTGTCCCGCCGGGTACGCGGGCGCGGCGTGGGCCGGCGCCGGCCGCGCGCGCCGCCGGGACTGCCGGGACGTGGACGAGTGCGCGCAGGACGTGTGTCCGAGGGGGCGGCTGTGTGTCAATACGCCGGTGGGTATACGAATTTATGTTTTTTTTTGTTTCATGGGCAAAGGATGTTGATGTGTAAGGTCGAGTTTTTTTTTAAAGGCAAAGGTTGTTGTGGTATTAGGCTATGTTGGGTTGTTTAGATGATATTTATTAACATGAATGGAAAAGTTTAAGATTGAGAAAAATGAGGAAGTAGGAATTAGAAGGTTAGATTTTAGTTATTTTTATTTGTATGCAAGACTAAATTAAGTTGGTATCGATGATAATTACATTTGATACGTAATTAATACATTTTACAATTTTTCAGATAAATTGAAGATACCTAAGGATAATATAAGATAAGAATAATGTTCTCAATTGATTGATTTTTTTATACAAAAATCTTTCAATTTTAAACATGAATGATTTTGAATTAATGATCGATAAATTCAATTAAATTAAAATTGATTGGTTCGAGGTCTTTATTTTCACGCACCACTAATCCCACCGTTGCCAGGGTTCGTACACGTGCGTGCCGTGCGGCGGCCACTACTACGTGAACACGTCGCGGCCGTGCGCGGAGGCGCTGCGCCGCTGCGAGCCCGCGCGCTGCCGCCGCTACAACGCCGTGTGCGGCTACGGCGCCGACTGCGTCTGTGCGGTCAGTATACTTTTATCATTGTTATATATATATATATATATATATATATATATATATATATATATATATATATAAGTTTTTTTTAGGATTACATACCCGAAGAATGCTAACGGGATACTAAATACCCGTTTACTAAGCCTCCGATGTCCGTCTGTTTGTCAGTCAGCGGGCTGTATCTCATGTACCGTAATAGGTAGAGTTGAAATTTTCATTGAGTAATTTCTATTGTCGGTATAACAACAAGTAATGAAAAACCGAAATGGCCAATTTCAAAATGGCCGCCATGCAAATAATAAAAAAAACGATTATGTTGGTATTGGTTACGTTTACTTCGTTGTCGTATTTATTTTTTAGTGTTGTTTTTTCTGAATTATAGTACATCTATCTACTATATTTCATCCAGGTCAATCATGACTCCAGACGATTCAGTGTAAAGTGTTTTCTTTCGCATTTATAATATTCTGATACTAAAAAATCACCAAACATATTTTACACAGACCGGCTGGGCAGGTAACGGGACAGTATGCGGACCGGATAGCGACTTAGACGGCTATCCTGACCAGGAACTGCCCTGCTCCGAGCTACGTTGCAAAGCGGATAATTGTCCCCAAGTGTCTAACTCCGGACAAGAAGACGCGGATAAGGACGGACTTGGTGACTCTTGTGACCCTGATGCTGATGGGGATGGGATACCTAATATACCGGTGAGAGATACTTTATTAATATGCTTTATATTTTTTTCGGATTAGTTAAGTATAACATACATAATGTAATTTAAGGGTTTATCACTTTGATAAGACAATTTTGCTTAAATGGTGAAATTAAAAGCTTATTGGTAACCAAAATAATGTATGTATGTATGTATTCAACCCCAACCAAACTCCGGGTCCCTCTGATATTTTCATGTGTGAATCATGTTTAATATCCACTTGTTTTACGGCGAAGGAAAAATATCGTGAAGAAATGTTAAGTTACAGATAGTTTCCGAAAGATATGCTCAGTCCGCCAACTCGCACTTGGCCAGCATGGTGGACTGTGGCTTGTTTTCTTTTGTATTGAAGGGAGGCCCGTAGTCAGCAGTCGGGTATTAAAAAGGGCTAAATAAAAACAAATGCTCTTCTCCTTGAGTTTGAGTTTGAATTGAATCTTGACAAGACAAGTGAGAGTTAAGGAGCAGGAAGTACGGCTATATACTTTCCGAGGCACTTGGGTGAAACACCGCCATCTTCCCAACTTCGTGCTGCTACTGAGAATTTCTTGACAGAAATACTCAATGATCAAACTTGTCCTCGAACCTAGAACCTCTGGATCTGCGGCCGTATATGCTAGCAACTAGACCGCCGAGATAGTTCACGATATATACATATATACACTAATCAGTAACATTTCCAGGACAACTGCCCGCTGACGGCCAACCCCGACCAGCACGACCGCGACGAGGACCGCAGCGACAAGCGCGGCGACGCCTGCGACAACTGCCCGCGCCGCCACAACCCCGGCCAGGAGGACGCCGACGGCGACGGGCTCGGCGACGTCTGCGACCCCGACATGGACAATGATGGTGTGTTATATATTTACTTATAATATTCTTACAGAACTCTATTATTATAGACTTCGCTCGCGCTAAAACAACAAAAAAATATCTCTAAAACGGTAGGTTTCATACAAACTTTCATCCCCTATTTTATTACCTTATGGGATGAATTTCGAAAAATGCTATTAAAACTCGTTTTTATTTAATTGTATTTGAAGAGCATTAATACCAAGTTTCATGTAATTCTGATCATAAGTTTTTGAGTTGTATTTTAACGTATTTTCCCGTGGGAATGAGATAATCTCCCGCGGTAAAAAGTAGCCTATGTCACTCTCCAGCCCTCCAACTATCTTCACACAAAAAATACGCCAATCCATCGATTCATTTCGACGTGAAAGAAGGACAAACAAACATAATTTCACATTGTTGTGTTTGTTATTCCTTCACGCTGAAACGGCTTGACAGATTTAGATGAAATTTGCTGACAAAAACGCTGCTGAAATACTTACATAATAATTTATATAAATAAATTTTCGATGTTTGTCCTCTATGTGTTCCCAAACTATTGATCTGAGTGTGTTAAAATTTCTGGTGGGTTATTCTGTATACGCCTTAAAAAGTATCTGGCTCCAAAAAAAAAAAAATCTTTGAATGTTTGTCTATTATGCGTTTCTAAAACATTCAAGCTTAAGTTGCTAGTTACTAATTTTACTAACAGATATAATTTATTTTTAGATCTTATTTTAAATTGTACAATCTGCAATTTTTCTCCTCTTAAGAGACGTTTAGACGTTTGACCGATTTAGATGATTTTTTTTGTCTATTATGGAACCACCTGAATGGTTCTTAGATATTTCGAAACCTGGTAGGTATCGCTGTTGTCAAAACTTGATGCTCTTTTAATTTTCCGACCAAACGAGATCTATAGCAGGACAACCATTGAATTCATAATATTGTTTGTTTTTATCAATCAATCAATCAATCACCAGGTATACTGAACGAGCGCGACAACTGCCCGCGCGCGTACAACCCGGCGCAGGAGGACACGGACGGCGACGGCGCGGGCGACGCGTGCGACAACTGCCCGCGCGTGCGCAACGCGGCGCAGGCCGACGCCGACAGCGACGGCGTGGGCGACGCCTGCGACAGCGACGTCGACCGCGACCAGTCAGTGCCGACTCTGCTCTCTACCTACTTACACCTATACAGGCTGTCTCGTTCATAATACTCAAACGTTCTAAACAGAGTTCTAAAGAGACTACTATTTACGTATCTACTATCTGTACATTAAATATATTTTTTTAAATCTTATTGAAATATTATTATCGATATAGAGGCCGAAACTACAGTTTTTAGAATTTTAGTCTGTCTGTCTGGGAACGCATCACGAAAAACCACTGGACAGGTTTTGATGAAATTGGGTATTGCGATAGCTGGTTATCCGGGTCCAACATATATGATATATTTTACTGCGGGAAAATATTTTATCTCTGAGAAATCTATACTAAACGTTCGTTAAGGAATCGCTAGTATGTTATATATTTAATTCACACGAGAAATATTTTTATAGAATTATATTATCTTTTTGTATTTATTTGTACATGGTTGTCTATCTTTTGATGTAAATCGAATTGAATAAAAAATAAATCGAAAGATAAAAATCCATTTGGCTTTAAATTACATGATTGGGTGGCTAGATTTGATCACCAAAACGGAAGTTGTGCGACTAGAAAATCATTTACGCTCTAATTGAATTATTTCTCCGAATTATTATGTCGCGATAGAACGTACACGGTCATAGAATATTTCAATGAAACAATGCGATGTGCATACGCTATTATAAGCAAAGCCATTTACCGAACATCCAATTATCTAGATAATTTCATACAGTATATCGTGACTGTATGAAAAAAATAGACAATTTTAACTGTTTTTTGTACGAAAATTACTTCTTGCGTTTTGGGGTCATTTTTATTTAGAGATTTCCAAATCCCACAATGTGATGAGATATATCATATATTTTTTTGCAATCTCTTCAATAAAATAGATACTCTGACTTAAAAGATTTAAGTAACTGAAAAAGCTACAGAGGTTTATTTCGAACTACCATAAAATTGTGTATTTAAAGCCGTTATTTACATATGATGTAGTTTAGCAATTCAACGGTTTGGTCGACAATGGACCACGCTACGGCTAATTTGTAGATATATGAAGCGACAACCGAGTGTATCACACTTTCCACTTGCTTTAGGATTTAAATTAAGAACGACAAAAAATCTATATAGCACATAGATTTATAACATATTCATATTCAGTCCTTTTTAACGCCCCACTGCTGGGTACGGGCTCGTTCAATACGAGGGGGATCAGGTTTTAGTCCATCACGCTGGGCGAGTGCGGGGCGAACTTCACATGTCTTACGAGAACTTGCTAGGTTCTCTCAGAAACGCAGATTATCAGAGGTGCGAGACCCGGGGATTTGAACCCGCTTCCTACCACTTTCCTATCTATACAGATAAATAAAATTGAAGTGTCTGTTTGTAATGTTAAAATAATAGCGTTTTACTAAATGCACATGAAATTATATACGGTCCTTATAAGACAGAAACACAATATTTTAAATTTATGTCTGTCTGTCTGTTTGTACTGGATAATCCTTGAAACGGTTGGACTGATTTTGACGAGACTTTCACTGGAAGATAGCTGATGTTACAGGGAGTAACATAGGCTACTTTTATTTTAGAAAAATAATTAGAATTTAGGGTTCCACTCAAAAAAATTAAAGCGTACCTAGGGATGAGCACGGGCGAAGCGAGGGTGAGTCACTAGTAGCTATTATAACTGAAGTCCTCAAACACAAGACAACTTCCAGGGACGGCATCCAGGACGGGCTGGACAACTGCCCGAACCTCGCCAACAGCGACCAGCAGGACGTGGACGGCGACGGCAAGGGCGACGCCTGCGACCCCGACATCGACGGCGACGCCATCCCCAACCTGGAGGACAACTGCCCGCTTGTCTACAACCCGGATCAATCGGACGTTAATTGTAAGGATTACATTTAAATATCTTTAAATGTATAAAATACTTCCACGCCCCTTCATTGAAGCCTTAAATGATATTATATTTATAAGTTTTAATAGTTGTTTTATAATACTATTCCTGTTAATGTGCCAGCAATTTATGCTATTAGAAGCAATTTATATAAAATAATAATACCAAACCTAATAAATGTATTGTAAATTAAAATGAATGCTTTTAAAGAAAAAATGATAAAATAAAATATCTATATCTAAATATAAACACTTAATCAAAAACTTCAATAAAGAACGACTTCTTTTTAATATAAGAGTAAATAATCTAAAACAATTTCATAAAAAAAAAACAGCGTTTATAATAATATAATAATATCAATTAAAATTTGCTTCCAGCGGATGGTATCGGGGACCTCTGCGACAACGACTTCGACGGAGACAACGTCACCAACGCGATGGACAACTGCCCCAATAATTCAAGAATTTATAGAACTGATTTTAGGTAAATACTGCATAAGTAAGGTTTTTGGTTTTCTATTTGTTTTTTTTATAGTGCAGGAGTAACATTTACATTTTAAAATATATGGTAATTCGATGTTAGGAGTTATTAAAAAAAATTGAGCTATTATGGTTTTAAATGAATATTTAAGATTTTAAAAACCTATATATGTACATTATAAAAAATACATTCTATCACAGATTATTATATAGAATGTTTTATTAGTAGTAGCTCCATCCTATACAAAAATTGGGCAGCCTTTTGTCTATACTAATATTATAAAGAGGTAAAGTTTGTGAGTTTGTGACGTTGAAGGGGGGTAATCTCTGGATCTACTGAAACGATTTAGATGAAATTTGGTAAGAAGATAGTGTAGGACCCGGAGAAGGACATAGGATACTTTTTATCCAGGAAATCATCCCTTAAGGGGTTGAAAATGGGGTTGGGTCTTATACAGACAATAGAACGCCATCGAATGACTTTTGAATGTTGATGTCATTTCTTTGATTCTGATGAGATCCCATAGTAACATAAAAAATCCACCAAGAAACTCTATAATTACAGGAACTACATGACAGTACGTCTGGACCCCGAAGGCACATCACAGTTAGATCCTAACTGGGCTATTGCCAACGAGGGGGCTGAAATACTCCAGACCCTGAACTCCGACCCTGGACTTGCTGTTGGGTTTGAGAGCTTTGGTGGTGTGGACTTTGAAGGAACTCTATTCGTTGATACTCCCATTGATGACGATTATGTTGGCTTTATATTTGGGTGAGTTGAACTAAGCATGAAAAACAAAACATATGAAATTGAATATTGTGTAAAAAATTGGTAATTGCTTTTGGATAATCCTTACACTTGGCGGCAATTTCGTTAAGATCCAAAGCTGATTTACATGGATTCTTATACTCTGGTAAGGATGCGTTAAGTATTTCTTTTGAGCTATAAGTACTATAAGTTTTTATGGTCGCTGATAATATTTTTATGGTGTAAAATGTGATATTTACAATGTTTTTCACTTACGTTTATGAGCTGCTGATATTACTTCGAAAGTTTGTCCAACGACTTTGCGGGTTAATGTTGAATTTGTTTATAATTATTAAATCTCTATCTAGTTCTTCTTTTACGCCGTTCGTTTCTTTTACGCTACGAAACCATTTAAAACATAAAATTTAAAAATATACGTGTTACTCGTAGAAGTGAAACTTCATTGGTAATTTATATTTCAAATTTGTAAGACTAATAAAGGATAGATGTCAGAGAATGATGTAAAAAGTGAAATATGTAGGTATTCAAAGGATTTAGGAATAATATTTGAATGATTTACATAAGAAAAATAAACAAAAATTATAAGTTGTATTTTTTATTTTATTTCTCCGATATTTACACTATTAACACCTCCAGGTA
Organism: Brenthis hecate; assembly: GCA_951806755.1. Lineage (NCBI taxonomy): Eukaryota > Metazoa > Arthropoda > Insecta > Lepidoptera > Nymphalidae > Brenthis > Brenthis hecate. The sequence continues at coordinate 3,329,310 of OX638255.1, forward strand.
AATTTTTAAGAAATTAATTAAAATTCTAAGAAATCTATTGTTAACTGACACGCTGGCGTGTCCGCGGTCGTAGAGGGATTATTAGTCGTTGCTTGTTACGCGTTATGGTAATTAAAACACCCACCGTATATACTCTAAGCAATCCCGTGACGCATGAGTGATGGAAGCGTCATGTAAATGACGGTTTTGCGTGACGACTTTTCATGACGCGGCTTTGAAATTTTACTCTGAAGTATCACTTGAAAAAGTCATTCCGCCAACAGTTACCAGAACAGCGCGCGTTTCTACGTGGTGATGTGGAAGAAGAGCACCCAGACGTACTGGCAGACCACGCCCTTCCGCGCCGTGGCCGAGCCCGGCGTGCAGCTCAAGCTGGTGCACTCGCGCTCCGGCCCCGGCAAGCTGCTGCGCAACGCGCTCTGGAACACCAACTCCACCGCTGACCAGGTAACCGTACTTCCCGTCTTCCCAGCCGGGAAGGCACCTTCCTACCCGGCTGGGAAGATAAAAGTGCAGTACAATTGTACTGCGTAGATTATTTTTAAAAAAATTAAGAAAAATCCCCTTATATTGTTCTTATTTTAAATAGATATATTATTCATCATAATATGTTTAGTATTTTCTTTTCATCACACCATGTCGTGTCATGTCACGTCGTGTTACGTCATGTCACATTAGACAATGTGGTTTGTATCATATGTGTTCGTTTCACTCATTTTCACTCAATACCACAACCTAATTACAGCGTAAACCTATTTTTTTTCTTTTACCAAAGACAGAGATAAGTATGGTACAATATCAACTAAAGTCTGATTTTTAATTCCACGGAAATATGACAGCTATCATTCTTTGACAATTCAGATATCATAAACCTTTTCTGCTTTGTATTTTTTTTAATATAAAATAACGAAAAATATGAAACAGAATTAGAACAAGTAAACTATATGTACGACATTGTAAATAGTCTTTGTTTTGTGCAATCAATGCATGCTAACTATAATGTAAATTTTTAATGGTTAAATGAATAAAACAGAGTAAAACAAAATATTTTACTAACAAAGGGGTTTTACTAAAAAAGGCTTGCAAACTATGGATTATTGGACAGGGATTCCTGTAATAGAAAAATAATTTCCTTAATAATTATTGTAACTTCATAATATGTTAATAAACAAAAAATTACCATTTTAGAGTTATCAATAATTTTTCAAGTCTTAGTTTTTCTAATTGAAACCTTAACTTCAAGAAAGGTATATTTTTTTATTTTGCTAAAATGCTTTCCTTTTTTAGTGACAATGTTTCAAAGTTGACAACTTCTTCTGAAATGTCACAATTCCGTGGAATTAAAATTCAGACTATAGGATTGTGTTGTTGTCACTTTTTGTTGTCTTTTTCTTTTCTAGGTCTTATGGTTTAATTTTTTTATGTCACACAAAATATTGTTTTTCAATATGTTAAAATACATATATTTTTAAGAACGTTGATGAACTTTTTTTATCGCGAATGGTGTACAATATTGTCTTAATGTGACATTAATTTGTCTTTTTAATGTAAAATAAATAAATATAATTCACATTCAAAAGGCTTGGATTCATCCACAAAAAATCTTTAGTTCTTCTCACAACGTTCAGCAAAAAGTCCAGAAAGCATATCAAAGATCCCTGCCATTTTCTCCTTAAAATAATATTTTATCTTATTAGTTAAAAAAAAAGAAACCATACTAAACTATTGCTAATTACTTGTCTGTAGAAATGTCTAACTCAAAATCTGATAGTTATTAGTCTGACGTTTTATTCATTGAAACGGAATTGATCGCAGACACATCAATGCCCCTGTCTTAATCAAGAAACTTTACAGTCATTCTTATCCCTTTAAAATTCTAAGTTCGTTAATTTAATTAATTAATCTGTATAAAAGATGTCGATCGACTAAATTATACTTGATTGTGTTGAAAAGAAACAATTGAATTGTTTTTTAAATTAACTGACATTTTTAAAGTCAGACTAAGAATTCAGAATTTTTCTTTAGTCTGAAGTTTTTAAACTAAGCAATTTTAATTAATTACTTATTACATCAGCGGCTTATTCTCGTTACATTCAGATCCTCTAGGGACCTTTTGTATTTAGAGTATTATAGGTATACAGCGCCATATTTTGGCAAATTTTATTACTAACAGTTATATCCTATGGATAGGATATTTGCCAAATACGCCCAATAGTTTAGCATTACGGAGTAATACACAAACACACATACAAACTTTCGTAATTGAAATAAAATAAAATAAATAATTTACATAATAAATTTACCGATCCTTAAAAGAGAACATTTAAATAAAATAGAAAACGTCTGTCAAAATTTCAGCTGTTACTACGGATGGATGAAACAATCAAGACAATCGTATTGTCTAATATATTTAAACGAGCAAATCTTGTATATTGATTTATACTGGTGATATCGGAAATGGTTCTAACGATTTCACTGAAATTTAGTATGTGGGGGTTTTCGGGGGCGAAAAATCGATCTAGATTAGTTTTATGTCTGGAAAAACGCGTGTTTTCGATTTTTCATGCGGTTTTCTTTCGCATTATTTCACGCAAAATATGGTCGCTAATTCGCACGCTCGGGCATAAGCAAGCGGTCAAGCGACCAAGGCGCAAGTTTGACAACCAAAGGGTCCGGGTTCGTATCTCGGTCGGACACAAAGTTGTATTTAATTGTTAGTTTGTTTTTTTTAATTGTAATTTTGGCCAAAAACTCCGAGCAAACCTCGGTCGCCCAGGTACTATATATTAATGTATTCTATAATTCATCTCAGGTGACCCTCCTATGGAAGGACCCGCGCAACGTGGGGTGGCGCGAGCGCACCGCCTACCGCTGGCGGCTGCTGCACCGCCCCAAGATAGGCCTCATACGGCTCAAGATATACGAGAACACGCGCCTCGTGGCCGACTCCGGCAACGTCTACGACTTCACGCTCAAGGGTGGCCGCCTGGGGGTGTTCTGCTTCTCGCAGGAAATGATCATCTGGTCCAACCTCGTCTATAGATGTAATGGTAAGATATTTTTTGAACTGAAACTTCTAGAGAATCGTTGTGATTTGAAACTCGATGAATTAAAAATGCGGTACTAAAAAGAGACCAACTAATAAATATATAGGATTAAGCCGGCGAGAGAATGATATAGAATACATTTCCTTGTTGCCACGGTAACCGTTGTTATTGTCTGACCAATATAGAATATTACATTCTTTCCGTATATAATAATCTATAAATACGTAATTGTAATATACCTAATATGCCTTATTTAATTCATTAATAAGAGTTAGGTGACAAACACACGTACAAAAGAATTATATATATTGACATAATGAATAACAATTTCATTAAGAGTATAAGCACAATTTATTAATTCATTATTTTTTCTTTTTATTTTAGATAAAATTCCAACCAATATTGTGTCAGAGCTGCCTCCGAGGCTACTCAAGAAACTGGATATAGATCACGATTTTGTATATCTTTAATTATAGTGTAAAATAAATGAATTTAAAAAAATAAACGATTGGTTTAACATAAATTTGGTAAGAAGATTGGTAATAAAAAATTATGCCGGATACAAACTAATAACAAACAAATTATATACTAATTTATAAAATTAATTATTCAAATTTTCTAATAGGTTAAGTTTTTATAAATAAGGATTAAATATAATAAATAATTTTTATATTTATATGTGTTTCAATTTCAGCCATCCCTAACCTTGTTATGTATAAGTTATAGGTGCATTTTTTGTACCGTAAATGTTTTTAGAGCACACGTATTATGTTTAAAAAACAGTATAACATACCCGTCAGTACAAAGACTGGAAGTTCTGGATACTATAAAGTTCTGTATAAATATTATATACAAATTATCGAAACTCTCTCGCACTTGTGATATTTTTATGTGCGAATCATGTCCAACATCATTACCATTTGTCTTACTGTGAAGGAAATCTGCATATCTGAGTAAACCTAGCAAGTGTTCGAAAGACATGTGAAGTCCGCCAACCCGCACTTGGCCAGCGTGGTGGACTATGGCCTGATCCCTCTCGTATTCAAGGGGTGCCGTGTCTTGGTAGACTACACTACTGGTGTAGGCCGTTAAAAAGGGCTGAATACAATATACTTAGTTTTTTTTAAATATCTCCTATATTTTATTCAAATCATGAGTTTTAGACCTTTTTAATAATTGACATTGCGAATAAAAAACTGAAAGAAAATGTCACATTTAAAAGCTGAGATTTTGAAGTTCGATTAGAATTTTGAAAGCATTTAGATATTTTTAGAAAATTCTTTAAGGAGAAAATGGACGCTTTTGGTGATTATTTTTTTGATGCTGAGGCAAATGAAACAAATGAGTTGAGTCAAATAGATCAAAACAATCAGGTTAATGATTCAGTGGGTGATGCAAAAGAAACTGTACCAAAACCAAGCCCCGCAGGAGATGCGCAAGCTAGCACCAGCAGAATTAATAAAGGTAGAAAACGAAAATTTATACCAATCAGACCGATCATACCGAGAGATTCAAAAAGCAAAGCTCGATATTTAATAAAAAAATTAACTAAAGGAACATTTATAACTAAAGGCGCATTACAATTTTATTCACTTCGTTCAAATTTTAAAAGGAAGGCAGTCAGGTCGAACTCTCGACTGCGGAAACGCTTACGCAAAAGTGTACCGTCTCGTTCCATGCTGGAGCTTTGCCGCCAATGTGGACAATTCTGCTGCAAACAAAAGATTATTTGTCCTTAAATGTAATAAATATGTTATCTGTATTTTGGAAATTATAACTTATAATTTATTATGGACTCGCTCTTGTTATTCTCAAATAAAGAAAAATGGTAAAATAAATTAGAAAATTACCTCAGCCACTAATTCACTGGGTTTGTACAGTTGTGACTTTTTAACGTCCACTTTTATTGTGGATCGCCATTTATTCTTTGAAATGAACTCGGAAGGTTTCATTTTTATAGTAGACCAGGAGGTATTTTGTTTTTATTAATGTACATACATATTATTTACAATGCACATATGTAAATGTGGTGATTCACACTTTTGTAAATTTTACTCAGAATCAATATTTTAGTTATAATAATAGAAAAATAATATAAAAATAAAAATGTAACCAGTTTCCTGATTCTTATAACTAAATGTCTCGACTGGTTTTGTTGAATGTTAGTGTCTAATGATTTTTTTGAATCTTGAGTTCTTTTAAATAAAATTAACCTCTAAATGGATTTAATATTTATGGTATAAATATGGCTTTTTTGGAAAAGTTTATTATTAGTAGCAATATGGAAACTAGATTCATATTATATTTAATATTTTTATGCATAAACAGCTTTTTGTTTACATAAACAATCTAAACCTCCATGAATTTTGTATTAGCATCGCATTTGCATTTGCAAATATTGTCATCGATTAAAGCTAGATTGGCTCTTAAGCTACAGTGACTTTACAGTAATAAACGGAATGGCTGACCGTCGTCCGGTCAATTCGCAGTAAGTGCCTCCAGCTACGTGTTTATTCCTTTTGAAGACGGGCTTCTTCCTTGAGCTCTTACACTATTTGATCACTGAAAGTGGTTACTAAAAGGCTATTAACAATTTTGTTAAAATTTAAGTTTTTTTTTGGTATTTTTCTGTTATATACTTAATTCAATTTTTGCAGAAGTGGGTTTCAAACTGTGTAAAATATTTCATAGTCACAATTCACAAACGTTTGTAGTTTTATTCATATGATATATAAAGTTAAATTCTTATTTATTGTACAATAAATTGCCTTCTTACGTGCAGTAAAATCAGTTCGTTCTAATAAAAGTAAAAAAAAAACCAAGAAAATTGCTTTAATTGTCTATACCCGATTGGGTGAACTTAACAAATGCAAGTGAAGTATAATTAAAGATGGAATTATATTTAGATGAGTGATTTTGAATACTATCTCAAGGTAAAATCTATTTGCTATTGTTCTATTGACTAGATACGAGAGTTTCCAGATTTACAATGGAAAAAATATATTATACCTACATATATGTAATGCTACGAATAAATACTTATTATTTATTCGTAGATGTAATGTATATTACTAATAGTACATAGTAAATTACTATCTAATTCTATAGCCTAATTAGTGACTCTAAGGTGATTCTTGAAATTGAGATAACTTTTTTTATTTATTACTCGATTCAATTAAAACAAATACTTAATGTTAAGTAAAGTTTACCACAATAGGTAAATGAAAACCGCACCCAAATCGATTACAATACGCGCAGACAAACAGGCAAAAATTCTAAAAATCATTGTTTTGAGTTCTACGGCGTTAGTAAAAAAAAACCACAGTAGTTTTTCTCAAATTCTACGTACAGATAGCGATCAGTTACATTTTAATTCTATGTATAGATTTTGTAAATCCAAACTGATAATGCATTTTTGATATAAACGTAAGATTTTTATTTCGAATAATTTAATTATGAATAAAAATTATCTTATCTCTTTTTCAATGGGAAAGGAACTAGTGCTTAAAAAATACAAAAGTAGGTATATTATACTAGCGACTCACCCTAGCTTCGTTCGGGTTCGTCCATAGCTTGCTTCCCAATACAATCATTCATTCCCATTTTCAACCGTTTAAGGGATGATTTCCGGGATAAAGAGTATCCTATGTCCTTCCCAGGGTCTCAAACTATCTTCTTACCAAGTTACATCTAAATCGGTTCAGTGGATCCAGAGATTATCCCCTACAACGTCACAAACTCACAAACTTTACCTCTTCATAATATTAGTATAGAATAATTTAACTATTAGGTACATATATGAATTTCCCTTATTCTTCAAAGAAAGTAAACAATCTGGTAGACGAAATCGAGAATAGTAGCATAAGTAGGAAATGACGCTACTATTTTTGACTTTGACGTTTATTTCGACGGATTCCGTCTATACAATTCTTTATTCTGAGTTTCAAAAGCATGGCCTTTATAGTTTCTGTAATAAGGGAGTTTTGTAACATCTGCTGGTAAAGCTACAATGGACCAAAACTGGTCGACGTAGCTAGGGCCGACCTCGGCACCACACCCAATACAATAATAAAAAAAAACCTGCTGACTGTTAAATCTACTTTGTATTTGGAATAGGAATTTCGACTTCGGACCCGTGGTTACATTGTTTTTTTACACTGGTGTAAAACAAAGTGGGGTTTGTTACATCACTTATAACTCGAGAACTGCTGGACTGACTTTTATGATTTTTATTTTGTTGGACATGTCTTCACCCCAAATATCTGAATAACTATTAAAAAATCGGAAAAATTCATAAAAAAAATTGGAAAAAAAAACTATTCCATACCAAGCGTCAAAACGTATCTATAGGGATGAACACTCGAGCAAAGCAAGGATGAGTTTATACTATGTATTTTAAAGGTAAGTATTTATATAATTTTCTTTTATTTTAAAATATTTTGTTCAAATTAAATTAGGGATGTGGAATAACAAATAAAAATACAATATTATCACAAATATATTTATTGTATCATCCATATAACACAAGGTACTTTCACTCAGAAAACTGTTATCAAGGAATCCCAATAAGGACAGACTGTAATAGCTTTTAGGAGTATAAACATTGTGCTAAAGCAAATTGATTCAATTACATCTATGATATATAGTAAGTTGTGCTTTTACTTAAGCGTTGGGTCACAATATTGGTGAAGTGATAACGGAACATTTTTCTTACATTAGTTTATAATATATGTCTATTTGTAAAAAAAAAAGAATGTTTCATATAAAACAATATACAATTTTATTTAAAATTTAATCAATATAACCGGCCCATAATACTTTGACATTTTAAATAAAACTATCTTTTCGGATTATTTCGCGGATTTAGGTTTGAGACGTCTATAACCTTAGTCTCTCCCGTGACCATGATTGCTGTAAAGCATTGGAAACGTCGAGAACCAAAAATCAAAATAAATCCGCGAAATGATCCGAAAGGATTGTTTTATTCAATATAATCCAATTATATTCCATATAGAAGCATATGAGTAAATCATTTTAAAGGTTAATATTTTTATCCATTTCTTAAAGAATGACCATAAAACCATTAAATTCTAATAATAAATAGTTATAAAATCGTTTTCAATTACATATAAATAAAATATAGTTGTATATTAAAAAAAACTTATCCGTTATCCTTTCACCGACAAACGCAAAAGGAAGGTACACGAGACAGCGGTCAGCTCTCATCACAATCACTTCACACGGTATAAAACAACGCTTCATTCACATACCGTATATACATTTATCAAATCTACTATCATATTGGATATTTCATCGATCTAATTAAAATTCAAATAGAAATGTCGAATTCCCTTTTTTATTAAGACTAGTTTCAATTATTGCAACAAATTTTGAAACATCTCTTAAATGATTCGTTTTCACGTACATTACGTTATTCATATAATCAAAAATTCATTGCACGTTATTGATATTTGTTTATTATAATTAAAAAAAAATCATACAAAAATTATTTATATTAAAAATAATAATATATAACAAATTAAAAAAAATATATATTGGTCAGTGTTATAAAAATAATCATTGGATGGAGCTTATTCTGTTCAATATATACATACATAGATGATAATCGTCTGTCTGTGGGTGACTTGAACTAAATATTTGGTATAATTGAACACATTGTGATGAACTTTGCTATTTGATCAAAAATAAATATGGTATTTTCTTCCTCGGCCATATTAAATCTAACAAGAGGCTAATATTCTTAGAAAATTGATAAGCAAGGGATAGCAATTGATCAAAGTTGGTTGAAACTTGGCCAAACGTATTTTATATGGAAAAAACTTGTAAGAGCTAGTGCGAAAAGTTCACTCTTATTTGATTGGAAATTAGGTTATCTAAGTTTTCTTAAGTAACCATTTTACAACCAGCTTTTGTACGTTTCGACGTCCTGTAAATAATATTCTATTTAAAATGAGTAAATATACATAATAAGTACATTTATATGTATTATAATTTTCTAAATAAAATACACCTTCCGACAGCTACAACATGATTATGTATAGAAAGAATTGCACTATATTTATAATCTGTACAGATTTTCCGATATGTAGGGTGTAAAGATTTAAGTACATATTACATTAAATACAGTATAAGATTTTAGAAAAAGTGCCAAGTTTTAAAAGCTTTAATAGACAATCTTAAGTCATAGATTAAAAAATTCAATTTCTTGAGGGTATTATTATATACAGGGTAAGGGACAGTGACAGATAAGATAGAATCCCTATATTTTCTAATTCGCCCCCTTGGACAATATGACTATCTACAATCGACATTTCTAATAGAAAAATAAAAAAAAAAACATTTATGAAAGGCATAATTTGATCACGCCATAAACTAATTGAATAATGTCTTTTCTATAGACATTTTTTTCTATTAGCGATGTCGATTGTAGAATGTCAACTTTTCTAAAGTTGGCCATACACGCTAGAGTTTGTATATTATCTTGCTTGCACATTTGAACTTAATAGCCTGCGATAAGCCTGATAGAATAGCTGATGAAAGTGGTACGGATGACTGCTACAGACGCTCTGGTTCATCTGCACAGTTATCTGTACAAGTAAAACTGCACATGTATACTCTGCAGTGGCGGAGGGTCGAATTTTAGCAGAGGTACAAAAACATTGATATACAATTTTTATATACGCATTAATGCAAAAGATATATATATATATATATATATATATATATATATATATATATATATATATATATATATATATATATATATATTTCCAATAAAACATATATTTAAAAAAATAAATGTATGTAAAATTATAGCAAAACACGTTAAGGTAAGACGTTTTGTATGAACCCTTCGCCACTGACACTCTGTATATAGCGTATGCCTACTTTTAGACGGCAATTTGCGGTAATTAAAGTACCTAGTATACCTGTGCAGTTAAACCCTAAGGTGTAAAGCCACATTAAGGAGGACTCATTCGCAACGTCGCATGTTCTTAGTCTATAGTTCTTATCTACTTATTTTAACATAATCTCTATCCATACGCTGATATTTACACCGTGAGCACTTAACGTTGTATTGTCATTGTCTAGATAATATAATATTCTGTACAAGAATTTGAAAAGCTTTTTTTAATTAAATCAACGGTAATTTCTTAGGAATTCAGTCCTATAATAATTTAATAAATTATAGAAAGTTTGGTAAAGTTTTTTTTGATGTCAAACGAAACATCAATACTCCTTAACTTAACAGTATAAAAGTTAAATAAAAATATTTAAATGAAATATTATCGAATTTATTATAAGTTGATTCTAATGTTTAAGTATCGTTAAAAAAATAAAGACAAGGAAAGAAAATGACAATGAAATAAATATAATAAATGTATATATATATAATAATCACGTGTAAAGTTTAAAAGATAAAATTCGCTAATTATTCCTAACTCCTAAGGCTATTTCCAAAAATCATAAGTACGAACATAAATAAATACTCAAACAATAAATATTAACATAAATATTATTCAACTCTGTTGTGAATCGACAGTTTAAAATTTTAAAACAAATAACCCGCTTTTATCAATTACTGCATTGCTTTTGAATAACCAATAAGAATTTTAATATTTTGTCGTAAACATTCATTCGTTCATGAATATCCGGATCGAAAACGGGCAGAGACAATAATTCATATTTCGCTTGACATCAAACGCTTCTTTTATCTCCTTGACAGATTTATGTTTATGTTAGACTGAATAAAAAAACAGATCACTCAGCTTTATTTCTACCATTCGTTGTACGTCCATATTATGTCAATATGATTTATTATTAAAAAATCAATTTCTATTAAATAGTAAGTATTCGCTTTTATTTCATTATATTATGTACGTATTTAAGTACTTAGTAGATATGTGAATAAAATATTTAATTATTGATATATATTGCAAACGCCGACACAATTTGATATTTTTTTTTCTTTATAGACAAGCGGATTTGGAGCTTAATAAATGACAGCTGTCATGTTGACAGTTATCTGCCATTTTATCCGCCATTTCTGAGTTAACGCGTTTTCCAAATTGAATTTCCTTCCGTCACATTAACTACAGAGTCTAATAACATAGTGTCATCTTTTTTTATTATTTCACATTAAATAAATGATATTTACTAATTAATTTTGAATGAATATGAATTGTTTTATTGCTAAAGTTCGTTTTACATTTAATTAAATGATTTTTTGTGAATCTACTACGGTCTCGTAGAAATGCGTCATTTGGTAAAGGGGTTTCAAAATGGCCTTCTTAATAGAAGAAGTTGTTAGGGTCAATGCTCATTACGTAATTACGTACTGCCATAACAGTTACATGCTACCGATTACTTTATATAAAATTTACTTTTATTTGACAGTCAAATATAAATTGTTTCTAAAAACGAAATTAGTTTTTATATGTTATAATCGTTCACAATTAAATACTTATAGTAATATTTTTGGTATCGACATTATAAAGGTTATTCAATTAATTTTCAGTTACCTACGTAAAAGCAATATAGGTCATAAGTTACCACGCATCTCCTTATTTGAGTAATTATGTTGTCTCACTCACTCCGTACTGCGATGCGACGTATTAATCTGCAAATTCAAATGTATTTTTTTATATATAAAACTAGATCAAATGTAAAATAAATAAGGCAACACACTAAATCACATTGTGTAGGGGATACATAGAGCTCGCACAGAACTACACACACTCTACTACTCGTATGATCGTCAAATATAAATATTATTCGGGAGCGGGACTCGAACTTTCCACCTCCGTAGTAAAGACACAAAGGCAGGCCCCTAAACGTACGTGACTCCCGATCACGAGAGACTAACCATGGTCACTTTGGTGATTGGTCATTGAGACCATTGTCATGTAATTTTCACTGTTATTCCCCACTTACTCTTAACCTACATGGTTTTCTACACACATCATGTCCAGCTATTATATTGTACCAATTGTTAGCACAGTCGTGGTTTCATGTTTCCTAAACCATATCATGTTTTATTACTTACATCGGACTTTTTTTTTATAGAAAAAGGGACAAATGAGCAAACGATCCACCCGATGGTAAGTGGCTATCTGCAACACAAGAGGAGTATCGAATGCGTTGCCGGCCTTTAAGGGTTACTCTTGAAGAGCCCCCTGTTATAGCGCTCAGGGAAAACCTCGGGAGGAAGATCATTCCTCGTTTTGCACGTGCGAGGTAAAAATGATCGACGCACGTACATTTGTAGGATGCCAGGCATCTAAAACGTGTGGATGACATCCAATCCTACTACGAAGGGTGCGATGATAGAAGCGCGACGGTGGTACCATATTAAAAAGTTCATCAGGACTTACTCCTAGCACATGGTCTCGGGGCGCGCGGGCGGCGCGGGCGGCGGCGGCTGCTCGGCCGAGCGCTGGCGCGGCAGCTGCGACGAGTCCAGCACGATGGACGGCCGCGGCGGGAGGTTCTCGCTCACCATGTGCGACAGGGAGAGCTCGCTCGACGCGTTTGTGTCGCCTGCTCGAACACATAGCCCGTGTAGAAACAATGGGATTATATGTATAACTAGCGACTCACCCTCGATTCGCTCGGGTTTGTCCCTATGTACATTTTATTTTTTTGAGCGGAACCCTAATTCTTATACTGAAATAAAAGTAGCCTAAGTTACTCCTTATAACATCAACTACCTGCCAGTGAAAGTCAGTGGTTTTTTTTTCAATTTAAACTAATACAAATCTATTCATTCAATCAACAGTTCAAGAACAATGAGTATTACATACTCGTAATATATTAAATCTCATTCAGTAAGATAACTGGAAAAATTCAATATTCCAACATCAATTTTCAGCATAACCTAAGTTTTAATAGAATATCCAGATGCGAATTTGTATTTATACGTGCAGAAACAGAATATTTGCGGAACTCCAAACTAAACCCGGACTAAAAAGTTTTCGTGTTAAAACTTTCGCACCCCTTACATTGTCGTCAACAGTTCCCCAAACGGCCACAGCAGAAAGAATAACTTACGAGTATGGTCAGAGATTGCCACCTCAACAGTATAATCTATATAGATAAATAAAATTGAAGTGTCTGTTTGTAATATCAAAATAACAAGTTTTGACTAAATGCGTACGACTAAATGCGTACGTGTGTGTGTACTTATTGTACGCACATAAAAAGTTATACATCTTTGGCGTAACAGAACAAAAATAGCTAAAGATTTCATCCCGTATATCTCAACTCTCTGTTTGTAAAAGGAATGCAGCATGTCGCTTTTTGGCTGTCGATGTGCGCGCGCTTCGTAAAAATTTTACTCTCATATTTTTTCCAAACGTGCCAAAAGAAGTTCAAAAACATAACTTTTAAAAATGTTGCCTGTCTGTCTGTTTGTTCATATTAATCTCCGAAACGGCTGGCCTAATTATGACGGGACTATCGCTGGCTAGCTAATGTTATAAGGAGTAACTTAGGCTATATTTATTTTAGAAAAAGAATTAGGATTCCGCTCAAAAAAATAAAAACGGACCCGAGCGAAGCAAGGGTACGTCGCTAGTATACATATATAATCCATTTAGATTAATTTAGATCGAGATATTCTACTATGGAATATTATTTCAGATCAGCTCTAGCTCTTGTATTTTACTTAGGTCCCAAGGAACCAACTACAGTTATTTTGAGTTTGATTTCTCACTGAAAACAGAATGATCTGAATAAAATAGCAGGTATCGCTAATAATTATTATAATGACGGATAATTGTTATTGATTATTATCACGATAATCGTATGTCATATTGAATAACAGCTTTGGGAAAAAAGTTCCGTACATAGAGATACCCGTAATCCATGTTTCATAATAAATTCTTCGATGATTCTAATAAATTCTAGTTTCATAATTTTCATTTCCTTGATGGAATAAAATATGTAAACAATTATTATAAGTATTGATTACAATAATATAGTTATTATAAATATTGTTTTTTTAAAGTCTAAGGAAAAATGTGGCTTCATATGAGTGCAACCATTTTTAGCAGTTTCTAGATCAGCAGTTTTAGAAATTATATTGAAATTAAGTAGTACATTAGTTTAGTAAGTCTAAATAACCTGTATAAATATTATAAATGTGAAAGTTTGTATGTATGGATGTTTGTTACTCTTTCATGCCAGAACGTCTGAACGGATCTGGATGAAATTTGGCACAGAGATAGATTATAGTCTGGAATAACACACAGGTTACTTTTTATCCCGGAAAAATATATGGTTCCCGAGGGATAGATTTGTTTTTGTTTTTTCGAACCCGAGCAAAGCGAGCGTGAGCCGCTAGATACTAAAATAAATTTCAATTTATTGTAGTAACTTTTGGATATAAAAATTAATAATATTAATAATATTCGGCGACACGTTTGGTTCAGTTTATAGTGACCCTACTTGCTGTGCCAGCGGTCGCGGGCTCGAGTCCCGCTTAGGGCATTCATTTGTGTCTTTCGCCAGTTATTCTCAGGTCTGAGGCTTCTTCTTTCCGAACTGGTAGTAGACTCATGACGTTCAGTAAAAAATTGTAATAATTTAATGCTGAATAAAATATTTTGATTTGATTTGATTTGTGATGGGCACGAATGTTTTTACTCCAGTCATGGTTGTGTATGTATTTAAAGTTATATATGTGTAGTGTATCAACTATCTGGTATCCATAACACAAGCCTCGTAGCTTACCATGGAACTACATGGTGCTGTGTTAATATCCCAACATATTTATTTATTTATTAACATTAATAATATATTATTTAGCTAAGCGAAATATACTAAGTAAAAGAAAAGAAAAACCACCAGGGCTACGTGTATGAAACTTAATGTTTATTATGTTTTCATAAGATACTTATACTTTGATAATATTTTAAACAAGAAAAAAGTGGATGCACAGGAAGACTGTAATATAAGTTAAGATTCTTCAACTAACAAGGTTTCTTGAGATTTAAATAAGAGTTACGAGGATGCATATTTTACGTAGAACAAGGTGCAGTTTGCGAGATATTTAATGCAGATTTAAATCATGCTACTAATGAATCACAGTACCGTTTGTTTTGAACTACCGCAGTACAATATCGAGTTGGCAGAACCATTTTTAAAACCGATACTCTTCATCATAAATAATTTTTTAATCCCTAATTATAAAAAAATTGAATTACACCTTTGTGATTTCAAAACATTAACTCCATTTTAAGCTCATGTTTGGGTTATTTAAAGTTATTTTTTGTGTCCGTCTGTTTGAATTAGCTCTATCTATTTAAACCCTCAAATGTTGTTATAAATCTAAGATTTTTTTTAGATTTATTACATTTGAGGTTGTCAAATAAATAAAAGTATTTTAAGGAAATTTTCATTGTTCCATTTTGATATTTTATTAGTCTTAACCTCTTTCGTGACCATATTTGCTGTGACGCGTTCGTACGGCGGGATCAAAAAAATCAAAAAAAAAACCACAGAAAATAAAGTTAAAAATTGTTTTATATAAATTAAACACGTTAATTTTAAGTGTGTAATTATTCATGATGAAGATAAATGATGAAAAGTAACTTCGTAATCACAAAAAATCGCGGGCAAAAAAATCGGTTGAATCTCGACGTAATAGGTATGAGTTTTACAATTTTTTTTAGAATTGACCTTTGAAACATACGCAAGGGCGAGTCCCTAATGCCTACAAAGAAAATACGGTATAGGGGAAGGAAATGTTTCTTACTCGAATATATTCTATTTACTGTATACTATTACGGCATCTATAGCATAAATGTTAATAATGTTGGATAAGACATATTGTAAAGTAATATTTTTCGGAAGCTTTCTCGGGAAATTCTGAAAAAAGGTCGAACGCGTATTGAATATTTATAAACCTTTTTGTTGCTTACTCTTGCATCTCAATACCAAGTAGGTTATACATATGCTTAGTTTATCAAACTGGGCGGTGAGAATCTTTTTAACTTTGGTTTCTCAATGTGGTATATATCAAAATAAATGATACACCAGTACAGAACAGTACCTGCTCGTCCAGTAGGTCATCATCCATTGGCGAAAATGCAAGTACCACAAACATTCACGAAATGGCGCTATGTGACGTCGTCAGCATAAGAGCAGATAGAAATAGGTTCTATTATAATAAGTTATAAAAAAAAAATATTTTTGTGAAAAATTTCGTTTTTTTAGAAAAAAAACACCTCTATAGATAACCTTAAAAGCAAAACCTTATCTAAATACAAAATTTGATCCAAATCGTCAAAGCCGTTTCCGAGATTCACGAAATAAAAATCGAAATATATAATACAGAATATTAAATATTATAAGATATGTGTTCCACTCACCAGAAGGCTGCCTCGGCACTGGGAGCAGTACTTCCCCGCACGCGTCATCGCCCAACAGCGGCTGTAGCGGCGAGGGCAGCTCGCGGCTGTCGATAGCCGACGATCTCCGTAGAGAGTGCCTTTGAGGAAAATCATAATGAAAGAGTCGATTCAAAGAACAATATTAGTAATTACATTAAGTATAAGATATATATGCCTTGAATTGGCAAGTGCATTATTCGGATATTACTATATTCTTATTCAAAGAAGGTACCTTTGATGCGGCAGCCTCCTGTCACTGACAGTGAGGAGTTTGGTCTGCGGAGTATCCTCTGCGCTCGTGTTCACACACACGCTGATGCTGACTCCACTGATGCCTCCCTCTCCCTCCCCATCTCCCGCCTCCTCCTCCTCGTATCTGCCCAGGACAGACTCCATTTCTAGGCTACAGTTGAGAATTGCCCCATGTATTGTTGGTATTGTATGTTAGTGTGGATGTTATTGTTAATATATATGTATTATAATATATAAGTAGGTATATACATATGTATAGACAGCAAAAAATATGGCTGGATCATTTTGTCTGTTTAAGCCATCTATTAAATATTTAGTACATATTCTCTCGATGTATGTACTTGAGAAATACAATGTGTAATTGACAGCTAACTGACAGTTATGTCGGTTTTTTTTAAAGTGAAGTGCTTATAATATTTTAGGGAAAAGCCAACGTTAGGTATTGATATGTGAGAAACAATACAAAATTCAAGGAAAAAGGGTTAGTAAAATGTAAAGATAGTTAAATATAATTGTGCTATTTAGAAGAAAAAAAAGAATTGACAGTCAAGTCACTAGTTGGTTGAGAACGTACGATGTTACATATTTTGAATTATGATGACTTAACATATAAAATATAAGTCTGAAAGCTTAAATTCGGTAATAAACCTTTTTAACCGACTTCCCAAAAAAAGGAGAGGGTTCTCAATTCGCCGGAATCTTTTTTTTAAGCTTATTAATTTTAATGTCATACCTATAAGTTATTTAACAAAAAACCTCGCCATAGATACATAATATAATTTTCTGGTTTGCGTAGTCATTATAATTCTAAATATATATACATAATGTTGACGAGTGTGACAGTCGTGTTAGCTCAGTGATGGGTGCATTTCAACTGTACGGTTTCATGCTTCATTTGACGTTTACATTACGATAGTCAATCAGATACAAACGCCATATATTGAAACACACTTTATGATATCTACCTATATCTATATAGTTATATAAATTAGATATTAATCAGTAAATTGCTAATTAGATGAGGTAATTTTAGCTAAGCTAATTTTACAAAGACTAGTTCTTGCCCGCTGTTTCGTCCGTATGGGAAGTTGGAAGAAAAAGGTAGCCTATATCCGTCCCAGGCTACAATTTATGTCCAATCTCCATGACTTTCATTGAAATCTGTTCAGCGATTTAAGGTAACAGACAGAATTACTTTCATATTTTTAATATTAAGTACATTGATATATAAAAACATAGATACATATTTCCTAGGAATATAATTCAAAAATCCAAAGTTCTAATTATCTAAACACTAATTCGAACTTACACACACCACATAAAGTACTTTTTTAAACGAAACAACGTGCGTTTTAATTTTGTCGTTCAAAAAGCAATGAACAATTATAGAGATTTGAAAAAAAGTGCATAATTTCGATTTATGTGCATCTTTTTGAGGACATATTTGAGACGCTAATTGTGTATGGATTTTATTCTCCGATAATCCCATAAATATAATAAATGTAAAAGTTTGGATGGATGTTTGTTACTTAATCACGCTACAACAGCTGAACGGATCTGGATGAAATTTGGCACAGAGATAGATTGTAGTCTGGAATAGCACATAAGCCACTTATTATTCCAGAAAACTGTACCGTTCCCGTGGGATAAATTTGTTTTTATTTTCCACTAGGGACGAACCTCAGCAAAGTGAGGGTGAACCGCTAGTGTAGAATAAAGAGACTGAACATTTCTATTTCATTCCATTAGACGGGTCATAATATGATTTTAACAAGATATCTAACTTATAATTTATTCAGCGATTCCATTACGAAATCAATTCAACAGTTAAACTTTAGATTTACTCTCCAGTGAACTTTAATTAACAATAAATAAATGTGACTTTAATTAAATATCACAAGTATTTTCAATTAGATAGGGGAAATGCGACGGATTGATTAAAATTTAAAACCTCAACCGATTCATACAATACCGTGAATAAATGAGTCATTAAATGTAACATATGAAAGGAATAACATTGTAATTGCTACAAATCATATCAGTTTAATTGAAAAACAATTGCTTTAACTATATATTTTTTAAAACCTTATTGAAATTTTTGAAACCTAAGTGTAAATAACACTTAAAACGTATCTGAACAACACTTATAATTGGGTCGGTTTGCTCTTATGTTAAAAACTAGCGATTCACCCTAGTTTCGCTCGGGTTCGTCCCTAGGTGATTCTTTAAACAGAGATAACTTTTTTTTATGAACCGATTGAAATAAAACAAATACTCAATGTTAAGTGAAGCTTACCAAAATACATTAGTGAAAATTGCACCCAAATCAGTTAAGCCGTTTCTGAGATTAACGCGCACAAACACATAGATAAGCAGACAAAATTTTAATCATTTTAGTTTTGGGTTCTATTGCGTTAATAAAGACCCCAATAATAGTTTTTCTCAAATATCTTCCATGTACAGACAGAGATCAGTTACACTTTTATTATATGTATAGATTAACAATTAAAATGATTAAGGAAGCGCTAGGCATAATATTTATTCTTATTTAGCGGAGCGAGGATATATATTATATATTCATGCATACAAAAGGACAAATAGACAAACAGAATTATTTGTTATATACACAACATTAAACTTACCGGCGTTGAATTAAATTTTCCATAATAATATAGTCATCTTCCTCAGCTCCCCGTAAATGTTCTTTTTCCATGAAAAGTGCAAATTCAGGGTTGGACATTTCGCTCGCGTGCCGCCGCCGCGTGGAGGGCGAGGCCGCGCGGCCGGGGGACAGCAGGCGAGTGGCTATCGGCGTTCTATGAAACCAAACAAAGTAATGCTTGTAATTTATTTAGCATTCTTATTACCTTTTCCAACGTATTACAAAGGAAAGATGTCTACATCAAGAATTTAAAATTTAAGTGAATTTAAAATTTTATAAGCCTTAACCGACTTCCAAAAAGGAGGAGGTTCTCAATTCGTCGGATTTTTTAATGAATGTTCACCGATTACTCGAAGACGCCTGAAACGATGTGGATTTTTTTTATTTCGAAGGGTATATTTCCTAGGTGGTCTCCATTTAAATGTTATCGAAACCATTGCCTTTATTCAAATAGGTGGCATTAATTATACCGTGAGTATCCATACTAATATTATAAATGAGAAAGTGTGTTTGTCTGTTTGTTTGTTTATTTGTCTGTCCTTCTTTTAAGTCGAAACAGAGTGACGGATTGGCATGATTTGTGTGGAGATTTTGTTGATTTTGTATATATCTCATTTTGATGGGAAAACACGTTATAATACAATCCAAAACACCTATGTACATATATATAGTCTACCTATTCCATACTAACTATTAAAACGTACCCAGGGTGTAGGGACAAATCGAGGGTTTGCCACTAGTATAACAATAATTATCACATTTATTCTTAATGAAAATAATATATTTTTCTTTTTTTGCACTTTAAAGCTTCACTGCATAATAAGAGATTAATGGTTTTTTTGTAATTACGATGTAGCATTAAAGTTTTATAAAAGAGAATATTTCTAGACAATGTGGATTAACGAAAAATCCTCAAAGGACTAAGTCGATTTTAATAGAAACTAAAACAAAATAAAATTTCAAAAAAATAATTTTCCCTAATCCGTCAACGACCGTGGATACGCCGGCGTTATAATTAACAATAGATTTCTTAGAAATTTAATTAATTTCTTAGAAATTTACCTGGAGTTGTTAAACGTAATTTATTTTTTAATTTTACAATGCACCATTTGAAAATTACGCTTATAAGTATCAAATTCTGCATATTAATTACTGATATTCATACAGCAGACGAAAAGTGTTTATTTTAATTAAGCTTATAGTTTAAAATTATATAGATACTAAAAATTTGGATATTGTGGAAATTTTTATGTGTACATATTACATATATTACGTTAAAATGGTTTTTTGTATGAAAGTGGTAACATAAAAGTTATTATACAAGCAAGGAGAACATTTTTAGCTTTCGTTCCTTTAAAGACCTTTTAAATATATATATATTTTTTTATTTTCGTTATGCATGCCTTATAAGGTTTTAATTTTTTAACGAGCTAAAGTTCTGAAAAAGACAGAAAAAGTGTGTGGCTTTAAAGAGTTGCATGTACGAGTAATGTATGAAAATTAGAAACATTTTTTCAAGGAGTCAGATAAAAAGTAATTTTCTCTATTCTAGAAGTTTAAATAAGTTTAAGTTAGAAAGGCACGTGGTATCACCATGCTCTCAAAAATAAAAATAAATATTACTCATAGCAATTATAAAAAAATAGAAATTCTTTGTACAAAAACATTATATTCTCGAATATAAAAATATGTTTTGTTTTAATACTAACGTATATTTGTAGCAAGAATATGCCAAAGAGAAATTAGTAATAACTTATTTATATAACACTAGCATTGCCCGCGGCTCCGCCCGCGTTCGGATGACCAAAAACCAAATTCTTAGGTTTTACATATTAGTATACTCTTACATTGCGGTTTTTGTATTTCTTCTCAAAAATGAGATATTTTTCCGCGGTAAAAAGTATCCTATATGTTGACCCGGATAACCAGCTATCACCATACCAAATTTCATCAAAATCCCTTCAGTGGTTTTTCTGTGATGCGGTAACAGACAGACAGACAGACAAAAATTCTAAAAACTATAGATTCGGCCTCTGTATCGATAATAATGTTTATTTCAATAAGATTTTCCAAAAAATATCTAATGTACAGATTCGGCTTAGTTACAATTTTATTATATGTTAAGTCTTGTAAAAGAAAACGTTATATATAATTCAATCCAGTCGAAATAAATTCGTACTGCGAGTTTTTATGATTAACAAAATATATCCATACAGAAATCGGTGTTTACTTAAACTCATAACATGAAAATATTAATTAGAAAATGGGCTTATAAAAGTGAATTTTGTAATATATTTTTAGTATAATAAACTAGCTGTTTCACGTCGATTCTTTTTCATGGTCGTTTAGATGGTTTATGAAAATAAAAAAGCCGACGGGTGAGCCATAATCATAATAATTTAGATCATAGATTGTATAATATTATGACTTCTGACTGACTGATGGCGACGGCAGCCAATCTTGTATCTTACTCATTTATAGGCTATCTACATGCCAAGGAGATATAGTTCATACATGTGCGCCACCAAAATTGTACTCTCTGTTCTTTTCAAAGTTCGATAAGCGATTCGACACTATCGGTAAGAGATAAAGCGTAGGACCGACAGCTTTACATGTTCTCCGAGGCATGGGGATGATGCTGTCAACTTTTCAACTCCGGGCTGCTACTGAATTTCTTAACTAAAATAGTCAAAAACTAAAATTGGCCCGACCCGGGACCCTAATCTGGGACCTCCGAATCAGCAGCTGTACATTTTAGCCACTAGACTAAATAACCACTCAATACAAAATATCAATACACTTGACCTAATACCCTATAGTCCGTAATATCGAACAAGGGCGAGTGACAATCGGTTAATTAAAGTACAGATATCTAAGTCGAGAAGAAAGCTGTTGCTGTATGAATTTACAATAACTTGGAACGTTGGTAAAAAATATAAGAGTAAAATTTTTACGATGCGCGCGCACACCGACAGCCAAAAAGCGACATGAAGAAGTTAGCTGCATTCCTTTTGCAAACAGAGAGCTGTGACATACGGGATGAAATCTTTAGCTATTTTTGTTCTGTTACGCCAAAAAAGTATAACTTCTTACGTGTGTACATAAGAACACACATACGTTTATTTTTCATTTGTTTTTGTTTATTGCTTCATCCTAATTTCAGACCGCACACCCTTAGAGTATGATAATATTGTGTATAGGTTTCTTTATATCTTAATACATCCAAAGTTCTGTATCATGAACAAGTAAGGAGAAATAATATATAAATGTCGCACAAAAATAAACAATTATGATATATGAGGCTCAGCTTGCTTATTAACGTTAAAGGTACATTGACTTCAAAATTACCCCTTAGGTAGAAGCTAGACCTTTTTCTTTAAATTTATATAATATGGCTTAGAAAAAATAAACATCCGACTTGAGTAGATACTTCCTTTATTATAGTCTGTCAAAAAGAAATAAAACTATAGTTAAGGATTTTTTCGCGAATTTATTTAGATTTTTGGTTTTTTTGACAGACTGAAACAACTGACAGTCTCTTTTGTGACTGACCACGATTGCTGTAAAACATTTGAAATGTCGGATATCAAAAATCAAAATAAATGGGCAAAAATATTCGAAAAAAATATAGTTTTATTAATTGTCAAATATTCGCGTAAACTGATTCGGTAGCTTATTGCCTAGCAGGTAAGGCTGCAGATCCGGAGGCCCTGGGTTCGAACTCCGATTTGCGACAAGTTTAATTACTGATTTTTTTGTTAAGATATTCACAGTAGTAGCCCAAAGGCGTGTCGACCCCGTGCCTCGGAGAGCACGTAAGGCCGTCGGTCCTGCGTTTTTACACTCACCGTCCGTGTCAAAGGATCGTCCCATCGGACTTTGAGAATAAAATTAATAGAGAAGCGCGTACACTTGTGCACATAATATCTCGTGCGCATCTGACTAGTCTCAGTGAGATTGGCCGCCGTGGCCCAAAATCGGTCAGAAGGTCATTATTATTACTCGTGTAAATCTTAGAAACTATTACGTCTAAAAGAACATTACAACTAAAAAAACTCACCTAGGTGTATGAGGTGGAGAGAACAGACCATACACGGTCTCTAATTCATCAGTGATGCTGGTGTACTCGTGCATGGCGAGCAGCAACGAGCGCGGGGCGCCGACGCGCGCGCGCCCCGACGACACGCCGGCCGCGCCGCCCGTCGCCTCCCAACCTGATTGTCGTCCTGAGTATTTTATCCAGATATTTTGATATACTTTTGGGATTATCGTCTTGTTAAATGAATTATTTAATATAAATCTTAAATACTTCTTATCTAATGTATATAATATATTGTGTGTATTCAGTCAGCCCTTTTTAACGTCCCACTGCTGGGCACGGGTCTCCCTTCAATACTTGGGGGATCAGGCCATAGTCCACCACGCTGGCCAAGTGCGGGTTGGGTTAGTCCTATCTAATAATATCTAATAGTTCTTAAGTCCAAGAATTTAGCTTCTTGATCTTCGATTTTTGGGCACGATCCCCACAATGCGAAGGAAAACAGGCTTTAGTCCGCCACGCTAGCAGTTTGCTGAATGGCGGACTCTACACATTTATAGAAAATGCTTTAGTGCCGGTGTTTGAATTCAGAGTTTTCAAATTTAATATTAAATAAAAATTTGGACCAGGTCAGGATAAGACAAAGTGCGTGTTTTGATGTTTTACAAGTAAACAGCAGTATGTAGTCTACGTTCGTATATATTACTATGTCTCCTTTATTGTGAAGCTTACTGGACTATAGTTGATTTACCTTACAGAATTAAAAAAATCTGGCAATTTTTATGTACCAGAAATTCAATCAGTCCTTCGCCAAAAATATCAGTGTCAGGTGGCAGACAATCACAAACCAAATTAGTTATTCGATTTATTAATTTTGTTATGAAATTTAATAAAGATAAAATATGTGAATTAAAATTTGTTTATTACTTAAGTCTTAATTATTGAATGCCTTCACTCGTATTAAATCTATAACCAACACTATTGAAATGAAATCGTTAAAGGGGCAATTCTTAGAAAATCATAAACTTTCCCGTCTATTGGTTTTTTCAAGACTTCTTTGTATTTTTTTAAACGGTCGCTGTGGTTCATTAGAAACTTTTTAAATTATTTAGCATTTGAGTTCAGCTTTTTCCTAGTTTAATGAAAAAATATGCTTCACTTCAACGAAAATTTCACGCTCCCGAGAAAATGGTCGAGTGTTGAGCACTGATAAGAGGAACATTTCGGGAATGTAATTTAAATACATTAGGAATCAGTATTAAATTAAATAGCGTCAATCAAACAGTATAAATCTGTACAAATAATAAGAATTGAACTGTCCCGTTGCTTTCTTTAATTTGTATTTTTTTTTAATTTTGGATAATTCTTATACTTAAACGTTGATTGTCTTATAGCAAAGTAGAAAAATGTATATAAAAATTATTCCTATCTTTCTGTTCCTGAAAACATTTAAAATCAGCCCAGCTTTCCCTGATGAACTTGATATTATTGATCTTATAAGTCAAGGGCAGTGGTAGTTGTGGTAACGCGCTCGCTTGAAAAACCGAGTGAAATGGGTTCAAATCCCGGGTCTTGCATCTCTGATATTTTCTTGTGCGATTCGTTTCCATCATGATTACCACTTGCCTTACGGTGAAGCAAAACATCGTTATAAAACTTGCATGCCTGAGAGAACTTAACAAGTTTGTGGAAGACATGTGAAGTCCGCTAACGCGCCACTTGGCCAGCGGGGTGGACTATGGCCTGATCCCCCTCGTATTGAAGGGCCCTTGCCCAGCAGTGGGACGTTAAAAAGGGCTGAATATAAGTCAATAGAAAGAAAATGACAGGCAATATCTGATTAATTTTACCAAACAAAAGAATTCAATAACTAAAAAAAATATATTAAAAATAAATAAAATTTGAGTATAACACAATCACTACTTATAATAAGTACTTAGTATACTTACCCGTAACAGAATTCTGTAGGGAACTGGCATCAACTGCAGAGTTGTCTGGCTCAGAATGCGTTTGACTGTGCTGTCGCCGTGGAGCCAAGTGTTGCGCAGAGTGATGCCCACCCATACCACAATCGTTACCACCTTCGGATCTCCTGCGAATATATTACTTCTTGGTATCACAACATCATGGAATTGACTGCGCAAAAAAGTGTTTCACTTGTATCATTTTCTAGTTCTATTTGTCATGTATATTTGCGAATAGAAAACTGATGCCCGATTTCACCAATGTCACCTAAGTTTAAGGGATCCCCTAAGCATGGTTAGGGGGCTGTTACGCTGTATGTGGGACAGTTTCTATTTCACCGACAGTTAGGGGTCACCTAACTATTAAAAGGCCCCCCTAAATTTAGGTGCTCGAAATATGGGCATAAAGACGATCGTAAAACGAAATTTAATTTAGGGGCTAGTTTAGGGGACTTTTAAGCTAGGGATCCCATACGTAGGTGGTAGCTTATGGGTTGTTGGTGAAATCGGGCATGAGTGTTGTGTTTCCTTTTTTCCGCAGTCTTATTTTTGTTTACAACAAAAGCAGTAATATGCTTCGAGTCTCACGTGTCGTATTTGTTTATAGATTGATGCTGTAATTGTGTTTTTGTTTGTTTTATGTGAAGCCTTTATAGATAGATATATGCATCAGAATTTATTGGCTAAAAGTATAAATATACTCACCAGGGACAAATATTACCATAATTTCAACAAAATTTTTTAACTATCTTACCTTCAAAATCAAGAAAATATTCTACGAGCACAATTCATAATCAACTCTATTACTTATCAAAATGCATTACGAAATTGAGTTAATATAATTAAATACCTACAAGTTAAAGACAAATATTAGACAGTTTATTTAGAAATAGAGTAATAAGTAACTATAGTGTAAATTACATTCAAAAAGTTTTTATTAAAGGCTTCTTTTAATTCAATATTTATTTAGAAGTTTTTATTAAATAATAAGTACGAGTAGTAAAATATGACATATACGTGTTTAAGTCAATGAGATTAACAGATGTAGATGTGACACTAAACTTTAAAGAAAATATTTGTGTGTTAGTGATAAAAAAGTGCGAGTTATTGTGGATATACAAATAAATGAGCGTGTGAACTAAAGCTAATATTTTAATAACATTTAGACCAAGGCTAGGCTAGAACTAAACTACATCGCTATTTAAAAGCTAAGCCATTCGCCAAATGACCATTTGACTTACTGTTTCCACAACCGTCTCCTAACCGATGCAAGAAAGTAACAAAAAATAAAATTATAACAATTATGGCGATGATAAATTTAGAACGAGATATATTGAATTTCCGAATATTGTGAATGATCGAAAATAATTATTTTTATCGAATACTAAACGTGAAGTAACTGAAAATGCTAACATGCTAAATTAAATTGTACGAATGAATGGAGCTAATACCTATAAAGCTGTCTGTTCAGAGCTGAGAGTCTACGGAACTGTGACAATTTATATACTAAATCAATGTCTTATTTCTCATTGGCTTGTAACAATATAATTCATTTGACTGGCGGTGTTGTTTCAAAGTTGAAGTTTCCCAGAATAAAGCTAACTTCTTCAACCAGCTATGATTAGACTTCACTTAGTTTACATCATTAATAATTTATAGTCATAAATAAGTTTTAAAGTTTTCTTGAATTGAGCACTTGTTTTAAAAATATTAAATTTTATCTTAATGTAAATAAAATTAGCATGTTTACAAAATTACATCATTAAGATGGTAGAAGACCTAAAATAATAATTAATGAAAATTTCGGCATTTATCGATTATGATTTTCGATATTTAGTAGGTACTCATATTTTTTGAACATTCTCCATAGAGAATATTATGACCCGAGTTAATGAATAGTTAAAAACTAATTTATAGCACATCTATCAAAAATAAATTATGTATTTTTTACTTACCGTCTCGTATTTGCCGTTCTTCTGGTGCCGGCCGATGTGGTGCGAGGACGTAGAGTTTGTAAGTCTGACGGCATTTCACGCACTTCTGGCAAGAATGCATCGTCAACGCTCGATGGAACTATATTCACGGTTAATAATATTAATTTTTCATTTTGCTTTTAATTTTTCATTGATTATCTAATTGCTATTATCCATTTATTTTACACTTAGAAAATATTAGATTAATTTAGTACTAGAATGGCCTAACTTGTAATAATTTTGATATAACGATAACTTACAGATAATATCAAAGAAAAAGTCTAAACTCATATGTTCTTCATATGCCTAGAAAATGTAATATTTTTACTATAATAAAAATAAATATTTCTTTAATGCACACGAATGATTGAGTCTAATATATCCTACAAAGCTTGGCAAAGTTAGGCCAACTATGTACTAACAGTTGTTAATGCTGTAATTGAAATAATATCCTCAATTTAAAAAAAACATCCACAATGAATACCTTTCTTTTCATCACTAGGCTCAGTTCTGTTGCTATCAGACGACCTTTGTCGAGCGGGTGTGACGGGCGCAGTAGGTCTGACGACGGTAACGTCTGGTCCGGCTGCACTACCAGCTGAAGATGTTGATATCGAATCTGCCTCTGCCTCCTTTTCGACCACTTCTGGTCCCGAATGGGGTAACTCTTCCTAAATTCATCATATACCAGCTACTTAGTCGCAAAGCAAAATGGTAAGATACTAATATAAAAGTTCAATTTGTCATTTGTAGAGAAATGACGTTTACCTATACAGTAAAATAATTTAGCATATAATAGATATATTAAATATTAATAATGTAGTGAAAAAATTGACTTGTGAAGGTTACATGCGATGGTGTTTTTTTTTTAGGTAAAATAACATTTTTTTTTTAGTGTAAGTGGCAAAGGTGACATTTATTGTAATTAACGCAAATATACATTGAGCACAACATTCACATATATCGTGGACCAACAAGTGATATGAAGTATAAAACGCGTATGGGGTAGTGTTAGAATGCAAAAACAAGACATGATAGAATCATAAAGAAGCAAAATGTATTCATTAATAAATGGAGGAAATAAATGTCAAAAACACAAATCGGTGCCGTCTCACGCGACACGAAGCGCTTTGATTCTCAGATAAGTATTTCAACCGATCTTATATTAATATTAATTAATTTTATTGCTAACCCAAATTTATTACGTGGTTTTACTGCCCTATATCGGAAATGGTACAAGTAACTTTTTTAACAAAACTACATCAAGAATTCTACGTGACACTGATCTGTGCTCAAATGGCACGCTTTGAAGGCTTTATATTATATATATAAGAAAATTGAATTGAATTCATAATTTAAAAAAAAAAACTCTTTTTTAACTAATAAAATTGAATTGCATTAAATCTAAAATTTAATATAAATCTTTTTTAAGTAATACAAGGCAATAAATCGCGTAACGTTAGGTTTGCGCTTACTTCGGAGGGCTGCGAGGCGTGCTCGTCCTCCTCCTGCACGGGGCGCACCACGAAGCGCGTCGCTCCCGTATCGCTGTCCGACAGCACCTGCCGCGCCACCACGTTAACGTCAGCAGCGCCGGATTTACACTATTTAAGTATAGGCCACTTTGCTTTCTACCGCCAATATCGACAACCAGTCGGTATTACCACAGTATAAAAATCCATACAGTAGTCCATCGCCTATAATTTTAAACGAAAATGCTGCCAAATACACGGGTTGGCAATATTTTCGTATTTATAGCACTCAGTAGTGCCATATCTGTTTCCCAACTATTATATAAAAGTATGACAGTCCGGTGCGCTTAACCCACATCTCACCTTGCATACTCCTCATGACGACTCTGTCTAGACGCCTTCGTTACACGACTGTATGGATTATTAGACTATGGTATAACGTTCACAATTACGCACAAACGTGGCAGATTGCCAACACTGCTTCTGCCTCAGGCTATGGCCTATACTGTTTATATGCAAGTCCAGGACTGCACATCAATGGTGGATTTACATTTTTTTTATTAAAATTTAATTTTTATCCGGTACACTCAAAAAGAAAAGTAAAGTATTTGTTCTATTTACACGTATTTGTCATTTAATTTGTGTAAAACTACTAGGGACTCACCCTCGCTCCGTCGAGTTCTGTCCTAGATACGTTTTATACGGTTAGTATGGAATAGATAGGCTATATTATATGATATGACAACCTATAGCCTTTCTTAATAAAAGGCTATCGAGGGCAAAAAGATTTTTTTAAATCGGATTAGTACTTCCTGAGATTAGCACATTCAAACAAACAAACAAACTCAGCTTCTTTATAATATTAGTATAGATTAGTAAAAAAAATTGATACGGACAGGGACAGGTTTACAATTCCATAAATCCACCATTGCGCCACATCTTGTCATCTGTGATCCGTGTTCGGAGGTGAAAACAAGATTTTACATTTATATAATTTGTTTGATGGGAAAAGTTTACTTAAATTGATACGTTTGATTCAACAACTTTATGAGTTCTTCATAATTTTCTCAGAATTTGTTGTTTAAATTAGGTTGGGGATGATACTATCTAGAATTTTTTAATTTTATCTTGTATTTTACCTTATTACTGTCTGACGCGAGTTCACAAATTATTATTTTAATAACTTCTTTCAGAGATCGTAACAAGTATTTTATATTAAGTACAAAAATGTGCAACAGCTTAAAGATTTAGAAAGAAGAATCAAATTTACTGAGACTTAAAATATTTTCCTCGGAAGATGTTAAAATATTTCTTTGTCTTCTAGACTGAAGTGAGGCTTAACGCGGACATTTACATTTTAATGAAGGCTCTATAGTCTATGGCATACTTTTGTGGCTTATTAAAAATTTAGGGCGCTGTTCCAAACGAAACGTAGCTTAGAATATGATATAAACAAAACGTCTTGACATAACATTTTGAAATTTTTCATGCTTAGATAAATTACTAGAAAAATGCACAATGCATTAATAATTTAAGTGTGAATTTAATTAGCAGATTTTTGTTTTGTTCAGAGAGTTGAATATGGAATGAGTTGGAGACTCAATTATCGAAATCAGTTTTGAACTTACCACAATTTATTCAAAGAACCTAAGCCAGCATATCTTAGAATAAATTTAATATTTTATTGTGAAAGAAGTTTAAATAAGCCTTCCTAAGAATTTGTAAGTTTAACAAGCGCTTTTAAGGTTTTTTTATCTAGTTCTTGTATTATCTGCATTATTTGGAGGTAGTTATGCAAAATAGATCCAACCACAAAAACTTACTTTTGAGAAAATAGGAGTTTTAATAAAATTGGCACCTATATAAAAATAACAAGACCGTAGTTTTTTCAAATTCCTATTAAATATTGGGAAAATTATCTACTTTCTATATATAAGTTGATATGTAGGTGCAATTTATGACAGTAACTCAAAAACGGTTTTCGTGGGCTAGATCAATTTTGTATAACTACCTCAATTTATAACAAGGTATTAAAAACAATCCGAACAACAGATCACAAAACATTTAAAGCACACGGAATTCCAGAAGAAATATAAAAAAAAATGCGTAAAAAAAGAATTTATTCTGGAAATCCATCGACAAACAAACGTGAGTAAAATAAACACAAAACTGCAACAAACATATAATACTGAGAATGTTAATAATGAACATGCTCAAACAACACATTGATAAATTGTAACAATACTGTGATACGCTCGTCGATATATTATAACAATTATGTATGTAACAATTTAAATCCTAGCAAAAGTGAAATTGAATTTGTAGTTTATATCAAAATAATTTCACAAATGTGTAATATATGTACATATAAATGATAATTATTTAAAACAATAAACATCTTCCTATAATACTTTCTTAGATTTACGCGAATATTTGACATTTTAAATAAAACTATGCTTTACAACAATCATGGTCACGGGAGAGACTCAGACTCAGAAGACGAGGTCTCTCCCGTGACCATTGCCGTAAAGCATGCCGGGAATCTAAATACATCCGCGAAAAAATCCGAAAAGATAATTTTATTTAAAACATCTTCCTTTTATATTTTTGAAAAAAAGTTAATCTGGCATTTATTTTAACTCACTAAATTATAACTTTACATATGAAGATTACAATTTGCTTACCTCAGATCTGTCACTAGCCGTTCTCAACCTCGCACCACCAGTTTGAAAGGTCGGGGGCGGAGGGCCCAAGGTGTCTGTAGATCCACGATTGACCAAAGACGGATGGGTGGCCATAAACCGATGGATTACTGCGAGATGATTCATGGTCTGTTCAGCTACATCCTCTAACTTACGTAGCCTGAATTCGACACTCTAGAAACGTTTATAAAGTTGTTATGAGAAATTATTCTATTTTTTTTAAATTAGGTATATGAAATAATTTGTAAATAGATTTTAATATATTTGTATTTAAATATTTATTATATGGAATAGCATTAAAATGCGAAAGTTTGTATGCTTGTAGCTTAAAACGACGGGACGGATTTGAATTATTGATAAATTATTATACTAGAACTACATACGAACACATATGTATGTACTGTAAGCAGACACTAATAAAACTTTGAGATATTCCTTGCATATATTCTTATATTCAGTACTTCTGCATCCTCAACTTAATTCTTTTATAGTCGCAAGTACGTCTGGAAGTTACCACCGGCTCGGAAAGCAGTTCTGCGAGTAACTCAACAGTTACCTTTTAAATAATGAGTTACATAATTTATAATAATAATATTTACAGTATTATAAAAAATTCATAGCTAGTGACTACAAGATGGTACCGACATGTTCAAAAGCGGAAAACCAATCATAAATCAAAATCGGCGCCCTTCCTACTTTTTTTTAAAATCATGTGATATCCAGGACATAAAATATCTTTCTACGTACTTTCATAGAGAAATTTTCTTTTCTTGGAGGTTAATAATTGAAAACCTAGAATGAAATAATTTAGGCACATCTGTCATGGACACGCGTCGACATCGACCCGTTACCCGTTTTTTATGTCATACAGTGAACGAGTGGAAAGTCATTACTAGCTCGATTAATTACATTTTTAAAAGCATACACTTTTCAGTGGCAAGAGAAAAATATGCGAATGGTTCTTTTTCGTAATAGAAAGGTAAAATATAAGAATTGTTAGTATTGAAATTTTCACTCTAATTTTATACGATTGCCACAAACGTATTATTATTATTGCTTGCTTATTCTACTTGCTGTTGAATTATTTTAATATGTTCAAAGCTGAGATTTATTATTTAGAACATAGATTATTAAAATACCAGACTGTTTTTTAATCAAATAACACTATAACCTTTAGAACCATAATATATAAAAATAATATATGGTGTTATAAAAAATAGCAACGGCGTTAAAAATAACGACATAACAATATTAAATAACAATTGAATTGAATAGTCTTCCATTAGAACTAGAATTAGAATGTATAAAAATTGTGGAAACATCTAAATTGAAAGAGGTCACGAGAAATAAAACTACAGAGCTTGGCACATCTGTCGCGGGTCGCTTCAACCTGTTGGTTGTAAGACGCGGAAGCGAATTGCTACTGAGGCTCAGATTACATGCCTGTCTTTCAAGTTATATCATAAAAGTTCTAAATATTAAATTTTGTAAGGCTAAAGTAATAAACTTCTGAATGAAGCTACAGCCGGTCGAGTATATTTGTTTATTATTATGTTGTTTAAAACTATGTCTATATTACTTGATAAATAAAATTTCTACTGCGTCGGTCTAGAATGTACGGGTACACATCCGGAGTTCCTGAGTTCGACTCCAGAGTCGGATCAAGTTTAGTTACTGAGCCTTTCTGTTTAGTAAGTAACAACCCGGAGTTGGGAAGTTGGCGGTGTTTCACCCCCGTGCCTCGGAGAGCACGTGTCGCGTCGGTCTTGCACCGTAACCCTCACCGGTCGTGTCGAGTGGTCGTCCCACCGGAGTATGAGAGTGACAGGTATAGAGAGTGCACATGTGTCTGCGGGCACAGGCACTGCACTATAAATATCTCCTGCGCAGATGGCTAGTCTGAATGCGATTGGCCGCCGTGACCGGAATGGGTCTGGAGGACATTATTATTACTAACGACATACTCTCGCTTGTCTCGGGTGTACCCTAGAAGCCTAACAGTATGTATTATAGCAGCTTCTAGCTGTTACTCCAGCTCCTACTCCATCGGTGTACTAAATATCTTAATCCGTCCAACCATTTCAACGTAAAGGAGTAACAAATATACACGCACATACTCGTACATACATACAAACTTTTGCATTTATATAGTATGATATAAAAATCAATGCTCTTGAAAAATTCGAAAGAATATGTAAATGCGAAAAGTGCTTAAAAGTGTCAAAGATATTCATGTATGGCACTTGTCTGAAGACTGGTTTTTAAAAACCTCCACCCGTATTATTACTTCACCGGCTAAAATGTTGTTTATTTATAGGTCAAATTCTGGGAAGTAATGTGAAATGGGGAGAAAAAAAAAGTTTACCTTAAGGAAATATTATTTTACGTTCCTCACATATCTCGAATTAATATATTTTTACGTTTTAATTTCAGCTCTTTGTTTTATTAGAGCAAATAAATGAGAAAGATTCACATCGTTCGCATTAAAATATTATGTTCTAATATTTCAGTCAGATTATTACGGTTGTAGATATAGTGAGATGAAACTTAGTTGTTACCTTAATTAAGATTGACATGATCGACTTCCGTAATACACCTACATACAGTATACTTTTTTCAAATTCAAGGAATTTAGCCTGATACAAAAAATATTCCAAAAAATCTAAAGGGATTTTTTTACTAAAATTAAAATAGCACCAGGATTTTTGGCTAATCGTTAAAAAATCAAATTAAGAAGATTCCCATTTGCAGAATAATAATAAGCCTCATTATTACACAGACACTTTAGAAACGCTTCAAGCCGTGGCTTTTCAATTTTATCAGTTTAAATTCTAATCAAAATTGAGAGCAATTGAAGCGTTGAGTTTAAAACTTTAAAAATATTTTTTTGTACTTATTATCAGAATCAGAAAGAAAAGTCCCGCCTTTCTTTCAGTCTGCTGGTACAGTTTTTGACAAATAAAACGTGTACTTCTGAAATACCAATATTAAATAAAATATTTAAATTAATATCTACTTATAGTACCTGCATCGATTGTATCTGGCAATTGGCTTTCTGATTCAAATCCTCCATCTTGGTCGTGATATGTTCCACTCGATCTGTTGTGTTTCTCACTCTCTCTTCTATTGAATTTGACAACTTGACTTCCTGCGAAATTACCAAAAATATACTAAAATGTTATTTGTATGTCCTCGTATGTACATATATCATATTATTAGGCATATATCATATTTTGGCCATCTACAAAACGTCGGGTATACTTAATTGGATCACTTGAATCGATTTGCATAATTCTTTATTCAATCAAAAAATTTTAATTAAATTTAATTATACTCGATTTATATTTTATAACTCTAGGAAATCTTACAAAGTATAATATCAATTTATTTTCAGTTTCAAACTTTAATACCAATATCATCAACATGTACCGAAACTATCATATTTTTATATGGCCACCAGTAGCCGATATTGTAAACATTCATATTTTCACAGACCAATTTGCAATTCAAATATATTGCCGCTAAAAAATCTGCACAGTGTGAATGAAATTACACTATAACGGGACAACGTGCAATAAAATACAAACCACTGAATGAATGAAGTTGGTATTTTATATTTGGTCCTTATTTTAATTACTATTTTTTTTAAATTGGTAGTTTCCATGAAAAATGTGTTTTTAAACGTAAAAATTACTTTTAACCCCAAAATTTGCCTGAACTTTTACCGGAATTATTACTGAGGAAATTTGCTTGAACAAAGTCAACACCAACATGCACAAATATCAGACTACCTAAGTATTAAATATCATTACGTATGAAAATAAGTATACAATAATTATTAAGAGCTATAATAAATTTGTGATACCGTGATTGATCTAAAAACAATTAACTTAATATCTGAACTTACTTGTTCCCTAAAATATCCTTCGACGCATTCCTCTTCAAAATCATAAAGCCTTTCCATGTCCTCCTTCTCTAAAAACAACTTCAGTCCGTTGTCGTACTGAAATCGTTTGTGTGACACGTTCCTCGTGACCCACTTGCACGTTGCGTAGATGTGGCAAAATATTATTAATGGCGGCGGTAAAACTGGCTTCTGTTCATATTCCATCACCACAGTGAATCTTTGGAACATCCATACCTATAGATGTTAGGTTTTGATGATATACATGTATTATTTTGCACATTTAGTTATAGTATATATTATATAAAAATATAACCTTTAATTCTGTTAAAGATATAAAGAACACTGGTTGTAATTTCGATAAAATAACCTTTGTCTTGCTCAAATATAAAAGTTTACTCAAATCCGTCAAAGCATTATAGCATATAAAAATAACAAACACCACCTACAGTGTTAGAGGTAATATTTTTAATCAATCCAATCTATTTAAAACCTCATGTTTTTGACCGATATTTCATTCATATTTAATTATTTATATTGTATACTATTTATTACTATATCTAACATATTAAAAGAATGTTGATAAAAAGCTCTTTTCACAACATCGAAAGCTCGTTAGAATGTTAAAAGTGCTTCAGTCTAATACTGTACAGAGTGTGCTTTTACGGTTAAATCTGTCACGTTTTATGGTTTTAGACAATGGGCTTCAAAGTCCGGCAAACGTATTATAATTTATATACAAATTGATATAATAATAGTGATACAGTTCCTCATATACTCGCTTATTTTGGAAACGAACGTTATTTGAATGCTATTTTCTTTTAGGATTTAATTAGGGTATGATTTATCTTACGTAAAATGACTGTTAAAATTGTTGCAGAAGTCATTATAATAGGCTATATTTAACAATATTATTATAATATAGATTAATAGCATTGCCCGCGACTCCGCCCGCGTTCAGATGACCAAAAACCAAATTCTTAGGTTTTACATATTAGTATACTCTTACAATGAAGTTTTTGTATTTTTTCTCAGAAGTGAGATATTTTACCGCAGTAAAAAGTATCCTATATGTTGACCCGTATAACTAGCTATCATCATACCAAATTTCATCAAAATTTGTCCAGTGGATTTCTCGTGATGCGGTAACAGACAGACAGA
This sequence comes from Brenthis hecate, assembly GCA_951806755.1. Lineage (NCBI taxonomy): Eukaryota > Metazoa > Arthropoda > Insecta > Lepidoptera > Nymphalidae > Brenthis > Brenthis hecate. The sequence goes on from OX638255.1 coordinate 3,365,901, forward strand.
CAAAAATTCTAAAAATTATAGATTCGGACTCTGTATCGATAATAATGTCTATTTTAATTAGATTTTCCAAAAAATAATTCATGTACAGATTCGACTTAGTTATAGTTAGATAAAAATGTCAATGCAACTTTAAAGCAAACATAAGTAAGTATAAATATTACTTAACATTGGTGTCTGCTCTGTGCTCAAATGGCACATAATACTTTTTTGCAGCTATTAACAAGAGAATTGAATTGAATTCAATACTATAAAAATTACACAGTACGTTAACCACTGTATGTAAATAAATGTGTTGGAAAGAAAAGAAAAATGATTAATCGCTTTTTAAGTAGTAATAACATCAATTATTAACTGTACTATTATAAACTAATTTAGTGATCATGCAAGTTTGTTTCAGAATTTAAAATGTACATAATGTTAAAATAATTACAACATAATAAAACTTTTTTATTCGTACGTACATAAATTTGCACCTTAACAATCTAACTGAAATAAAAAAAATTTCTGAAACAAACTCAACAAACAAATCAATCAAAAAAAAAAAACAAAAAAAAGCAAAACCAAAAAAAAAGGAAACCTGATGCGAGACTTCATTGACTTCATTAAATATGTTATTAAAGACCGCAATGAGAAGGTTTATGAGCAGTATATTTGCGACCAGAAGGTACACCGTCATCGCTATGGGCGTAATCCACCGTCCGGTCACGCATTTCTGATCGCCGATCTCTAAACCGCATGGTGGGTCGATCTCTGGAGCGAACACTTCACCATACAACATGAAGTACGGTTGGAAGAATATCTACAAACAATAGCATCTACTGATCTAAAATAATCAAATGGTAAATGGCACGACGGTTTGGTTTAGTTACTTTTAGTGGTTTCGGTTCAACGTTCTTGATTTGGCTCCAGTTAAAACGGAAATACTACTGATGTTAGGTGGAAATTCAAGTCATTTTTGCTTTTTATTGGAGCATTGATGAAAATGTAAGTTGTATTTTTCCCGACTTCAAAAAATGAGGAGGAATCCAATTCAGCTATTTTTTTTATTTTCTGTATATTTCTTAAAAAATCGTCAATGTAAACCTATTTTTATGATGCTTTTTTAATGTATACGTTACATCATAATAGCGATCCCGAAATTTGTAAAACTTTTTCCATCCTCTAGGCTGGAATAATATTTTTTTATTTAATTTTTGAAGTCGGTGCACTTTTTAAATTTAAAACATGGATCTTTTTATCAGTAACAATAGAGCTTAACGCCAGAATCAGTTACAAAAATCCCTTCAACCGTTTTAGTAATATACTTGTAGTAACCGTCGTGAGTGAAAATGAAAAATCAAATAAAATTTATGTACAAATAATCATTGGTAAGGACAAGCAAAAATATAATAAACGGGGCAATTAAAATAAAAACCTAAATTACCTATGCAACAAAAAATACCAAAATAAACTGTAAAATAAATACTACAAAACTAGCTAAATAAGGTGATACAAAACTACTTCAATTTACATGATACCCTCAACCAACCAACAGTGTAATCAAATCTCGCAACAGGCAACTAAAACATCGATAGATCAGGAAAAGTGGGTCGTATTGTGATTATTTTAACATTGCTTTGTTCTAACTTCTAGGACAACTAATGTTCCAGATGCTACATTTCTATTTGTATTTACTTTTAATCTTATATTTAGCCTATATATTATTGAAAATTATAACAATATTATGTACTGTATGTATGTATATATAATCAATTATGGCAAAATTATGGCTTGTAATTCCTATTACAAGTATAACCACAATACAACCCAAGTAGCAAATAAAAACTAGGTAACAACGATTCCAATTCAATTTATCAAGAACCTGATGCGACACTCCGTTGACTTCAATGAAGATGTTATTAAATACTGCTATCAATAGGTTGACGAGCAGTATGTTAGCTATCAACAAATATATACTCATGACCACTGGGGGTACCCAGTGACCCACGCGACACTCCTCGAGGCCGGGCAGGCCGCAAGGCGGTGCCATTTGTTCAGCAAATACTTCACCGTACAGCATAAAGTACGGTTGGAAGAACACCTGAAATTGTTAGTTTGATGGATCTAGTGGTTGTGGGTTCGATTATTGTTAGGTTTCCATAATTCGATGTGTTTTCGTTCTTGTGACTGTATTAATTTAATTGTTTGTAACATCGTCTCTTGTGAATAAAGCATATACCTAAACACAGTATTTTCCCCTTAACAACCTGTGAATCGAGTATAGATGCTTTCATGTCAAAAATTTTATAATGGGTTCACAAATTCGATTAAATTAAAAAAAAAAGCTATTGATATATTAAATTAAAAATCGATTTTCTTTCTCTAGTATTAATTGTTATTAATATATTTGGACAAAAAGCTATTTTAAAATATGTTTTATTAAGTAATTTTCTACGGCTGAAGTAATTACAAAATATTAAACAGATTATAATGAAATGATATGTGTTTTATATATATACAGTAGGCATTTTTATTATTGCTTCTATTGACCCGTGGATAATATTAAAAAATAATTGTAGAAGATGCGAATTCAGAAATGCGTCAGAAAGAAGACAACCGTGAAATTCATACGAATGATGCAAATGAATGCAAATCTCCATTGCACTTTTTAATTGCGAGCCGACTGCAAATATGATTTACATTAATTATACTGAATTTAAAATAATGACTTTACTACAAAATAAATTATTCAATGAGACGACCTAAATTATTTTGCATATTGAACTGTTTCTTATGCTCCAATTTCAGTCGTGGTGTTACTTTAGTTTACTATTGAAGTATAGTTAGCGCGTTGATTATAATAATTATATAAATGACTAGCTTGATTTCCCATACAAATTTTCATCCCAATTTTCACCCCGTAAGGGCTGATTTCCGGAATAAAAAGTATCCTATGTCCTTCCCAGGTTTTCAAACTATCTTCTTAGTAAATTTCATATAAATCGGTTCAGTAGATTCAGAGATTACCCCCTACAACGTCACAAACTTTACCTCTTTATAAGTATAGATTTACCCACCTCGTTAGCGAGTAACGAGTTGCTGAAGTCATGAACAAAACTATACTATTGACGTTCTAACAAACTGAATAAAATAATCAACTCTTACTATTATTAAAACAGTTTTATAAGTTTCTATCGACATCGACTTAATATAACATGGCCGAATTCATGACTTTGTAACTTTGTGAAGATGATTATTAATCCTAGCAATTGTAATTTCTATTTTATTAAATATTTAATCGAATTTATTTGGAATGTATAGTTTTCATACTTAATTAGAGATGTTAAGTAGGACATTTTTTTACCATTTTGTATTTTATTATTGAATATTAAACCTGCGTCATGAGAACATATAATTTCAATTTCAATTTCAAATGTGATAAGTGATAACTTACCCCTCTAATTAAATACCAACTAGCTTCTTTATCCGGATACAATATCGCCTGTCTCGCAACACCGAACGACATGAGCACAACCAACAACAACACCACGAAGTATATCATATTTTTAACCATTTTACCCATCATTGTGACTAGAGGTCCTGAAAAAGGTATAAATTTGTCGAAAAATCTCGTATTGATGGCATTTCATCATTAAAACCGAACAATAATAATATAATCTACGTAGAGCAGTATTTAAGTAGTTATCACAATAAAAATATGGTTTCACTCTACATTTTACTCTACTTTTTGTTTTACCAATATCTGAATAGCCTCAGTGTTGAACCATACTTTAGCCTCCTTAAAATATGAATATTATACCTATATATCTTATACAACTTTTTGCCGGAAATAAATTCTATTATGCTTATATAATACATACTAGCATTACCCGTGGCTCCACCCGCGTTCAGATGACCAAAAACCAAATTCTTAGGTTTTACATATTAGTATACTCTTACATTGCAGTTTTTGTATTTTTTCTTAGAAATGAGATATTTTCCCGCTGTAAAAAGTATCCTATATGTTGACCAGGATAACCAGCTACCACCATACCAAATTTCATCAAAATCCTTCTAGTGGTTTTTCTGTGATGCGGTAACAGATAGACAGACATACAGACAGACAAAAATTCTAAAAAGTATAAATTTGCCTCTGTATCGATAATAATGTTTATTTCAATAAGATATTCCATAAAATATTTAGTGTACAGATTCGGCTTGGTTACAATTTTATTATATGTATAGATTTACAAAGATTTAATTAACAATTTTTTCTCCAAAAATATGTTCTTTTTTATTACGCTTAGGATAAAAGCTCAGTTATACTCTCCAACTAACCTCACTAACAACACTAACTAATCACTAATTTCCAAAAAAAAAAAAAACTCACTCACCTAAATACTTATTAACACCCAATATATTAAGTATCCGTAGATACCAGTAAATAATATCTACGCAGTATATAACGCGGCCGACGTCCATCGAGCTGGCGCGCAGGCGCAGCGTGAGTCCCACCAGGAAGAATATTATGAAACCCGCATCGTACGTGTTCCACATGTTCCATGCCCACACGCTGAACTTATGTCTGATGATACGATGTTTGTGGAAAGATTTTTGTTAATTTTTTTTTTGTGTTGGGATATTAATACACAGCACTATCTAGTTCCATTGTAAGCTATGAGGATTGTGTTATGGATACCAGATAGTTGATACACTACACAAATATAACTTTAAATACATACATATTATAAATATAAACACCCATGACTGGAGTACAAATATTCGTGCTTATCACACAAATGAATGTCCCAGCGGGACTCGAACCCGTGACCGCTAGCACAGCACGTAGGGTCACTACAAACTGAGAAAAAGGTGTCGTCAATTTTTGCTTTACTAATAACTAGAGATATACTATAGAGATATAGAGATAACTATTGATCCAACAAAATTTATCTAGTCTTTTTTAACTTCAAGAAAGTTTGTGATCAATTAAGTCATACAAAATTCAATTAATAAACGCACTTTTAGTTTTTCTTGAATTTGCCAATCTTTTAAGACAATTTTTCCAATTCTTTTCTCGAAAAATCTTATTCCAACTATTTAGGATATTAAATTTATATAGATATTAAAGTTTGTGAAACATTTTTCATAAATATATTAAAAATAAAAACATACTCATATAAGTACTTTTAGATATAAGCTTTAAAAAAATCTAACATAACGTATCAAATAAACTTTTAATTAACATATGCTTACTGTTATGACATGTTAAATAAATACGTGAACCAATTAATTATTGTCGTCTGAAAACGAGTTGTATGTAAATAACAAACTTGATTAAGTACACAGATGAAAGCTTTTGATTTTCTTATTAGCTAAAATACTAAATTGTATTCATAAAAATTATATCCTCCAGAGCTTTATAAAGAAATAAGCTTTTAAAGGAGCGGGTACTAAGAAAACAAACACTGGTACAGTTGAAATAATAGCGTTGTGTTTAGAATTATTTGACTCATTTACACTGAATTAGATGAAGAAACCGAACCGCCATGTGTTGCGAAGGAAAATATCTTACAAATAATTTCTAAAGCTTTTTGCTTTGTGTGGATTAGAAATGATATATATATATATATATATATATATATATATATCAAAAATTATATATATATATATATATATATATATATATATATATATATATATATATATATATATATATAATCAAAAATTATATGTATACATAAAATTTTTACGATTAAAGTTTTTGTAGCGTTATTTGTGCCTTAAAAAATGTTCTATTATTCTGAATAAATATTATGTTTTTTTGACGAAAGACGATAGAAGAAAGATCTTGTATGGCTTACAAAAACGAATCGCGCAAAAATTATATGTAACACATACGTATTTTAAATATTTGATTTGAACACATATCAACGATAGTCATTTACAGTTTTTATTATTGCATGTATAGAGTTTATATTGTGTTAAAATAACTTATAGATAACATATAGATAATTTATAGTTTTAAGCTCACCTAATAGCCACAGGCTCGGACGTAATAATTTCTCTAATCTTCTCACATAAAAACGTTATTATATAACATATGGAGTATATCTCCGGCCAAGACGGCGTTAGGTCCATCTTGACTAATACTGTATAAGTGAACATCAGTAGGAACAATATGTAGGCGATCTGTAAACAAAATACTGTTGAGGAATTTTGAATAAAAATAATCTAGAAAGACAAAAAAATATCATGTTTTTTTCTTGTATAATTATTATATACTAGCGAATCACTTCGTCCCTAGGTACGTTTTGACGATAGATTTTTTTTCAATTTTTTTTCTTGATTTTTTCCGATGTTTTAATTTATTCTGCTATTCGGGGTTGAAGACAAATCCAACAGAAAAAAGATCATAAAGATCGGTCCAGCAGTTTTCGAGTTACAAGTGTTTTAACAAACTCGACTTTGTTTTATATATATATATATATATATATATATATATATATATATATATATATATATATATATATATATATATATATATATATATATATATATTATTGAAATATATTTTAAATCAAGATATTTCAAGTAACAATGAATCTTTTATGCCAGAGATAAAAGTTAATTAATTTTTTTTCTAGAAATAAGTCTCAAGAACTCAATTATAAGTTAAAAGATCTGTACTTTCACTAGATAATTGAATTAATTAAATACTAAAACAGTATAATATAGTAAATTGAAATAAAGGTAAATATTTTAATCTGCCATATTAATATTTTTGTCATATATTTTATTCCGATTATTAAAGACATTTAATAAATATATTATATGAATAAAATGTTTTGTTTATTACAGATAAAACAAATAAGAAAAATTTAAAATCCAAAAAAATCCTATTTTTACTATCAACAAAAAATAAAATAAAAAATAAAAACATATATTTTAAAAATAAGCTTTCAAAAAAGTTTCCAACACAACGTATGAAATAAACATTAAAATAAGACTAGCGACTCACCCTCACTTCACTCGGGTTCGTCCCTAGCTTGATTCCCAATATATACAAACTTTCGACCCCACTTGTACCCCCTTAAGGTATAATTTCCGGGATAAAAAGTATCGTATATCCTTACAAGGTTCAAACTATCTTCATACTAAATTTCATCTAAATCGGTTCAGTAGATCCAATGATTACCCCCTACTACGTCACTAACTCTCCATCTCACAAACTTTACCTCTTTATAATAATAGTATAGAAGTATAGATAACTGATAAGAAACATTAACTTAAATATTCGTAAACAATTGCCATCTAAAAACGAGTTGCAAGTAACGATCTTGATTAAGTAAGTACACATTAACAAAGTGAATATTTTAAACTGCCATATTCATATAAAATATTACCACTCATATTAACTCTTACATGAGGTAGAAGAATTTATGACGCTAGGCATTCCCAAGAAGCTCTCAACGTATAAGGCCTAATACGGGTAATAACTTTGTATGGCTGTACCTGACTTAATTTAACTCATAAAATTGCTTAACTTTATGATTAAGTAAACTTGGTATACGATATATTTAATTCGAAGTACTTACATACGAGTATTTAATTTTTACTGTTATTATTATAATTATTACAATTTTAAAAATATTAACTAGTAATCTATATTTGGTGTTGCTATTATTATATTTATAACCATAAAGTGTATATAGTATTAATTATTTAAGCCATATAATTGTAACGACTGTACTAATTTTGATTTTGTTTTTTTTTGTTGAAAGCGGGCGGAAGCCGCGGGCTTAGCTATGTTTGATAAAAATCAACTTTTAAAATTGTAAAAAAATATAAATAACATTTGAAACAAGTGGTAAAATGGTTTTGCTATTGATGAATATCGTAGTTGAGTTTAAAAAAAAATTGTGAGGTCATTCTCTTTCCGATTTTTAAATTTAAGGTTGTTCGGTCAAATCTATGTCAGGAATCTGAGATTTTCGGCCACGCGTATGTCACTACTCAACATTATTATGTATGTACGAGTATGTGTATGTACGTACGTATGTAATATTTTGTATTATAATAAAAGAAGCAATAATCTATACATATAATAAAATTGTAACTAAGCCGAATCTGTACATTAATTATTTTTTTTGGAATATCTTATTGAAATTGAAAAGGCAGTGGTAGCCCAGTGGTAACGCGCTTGCTTGGGTAATTTCAAATGAAGCGGGTTCAAATATATAATACTTTCTGATATTTTCATGTGCGAATCATTTCTAACATTTTAAACTATGCCTTACTGTGAAGGAAAACATCGTGAGGAAACCTGTATATCTGAGAGATCCTAGCAAGTTTTGAAAGACAGGTGAAGTCCGCCAACCCGCACTTGGCCAGCGCGGTGGACTATGGTAATCCCCCTCGTATATTGTTACAGGCCCTACCCACAGGAGTGGGACGATAAAAAAAAAGGGCTGAATAAATACATACATACAATATTCTTATTAAATAGACATTTTTATAATTTTATTAGATAACTGTATAGGGAAAATCTATTTTTTAGAATTTTTGTCTGTCTGTTTGGCTGTCTGTCTATTACCGCATCACAAAAAAACCACTGGAGGGATTTTGATGAAATTTGGTATGGTGATAGCTGATTATCCGGGCCAACATATAGGATACTTTTTACCGCGGGAAAATATCTTAAGCCATATAATTGTAGACTATACTAATACGTAAAACCTAAAAATCTGGTTTTTGGCTATCTGAACGCGGGCGCAGCCGCGGGCAATGCTATTTATTTATAAGGCAAACAAAAACTCGTTATGTTGATTTTGTATATAAATAATAAAATAGCTAGAAGACAATTTACTAAGTTATTTTGGGTCAAAAATACAAACAATGGAGCGAATAAAGTGGGAACTGACGTTTATGATAAATTACCGTTTTTCTTCGAGTAAATAAATATACCTAATAGAAAAGAATGATGATGATGATGATGAGTATAAGAATTGACTTAAAGTCAATTTATTAAATTCATGTGGATAAACAAAGAAATGGGCGATTAAATATGTTTTATGATAAATTGCTGTTTTGGTTTGAGTATCATGATAATGTTATCTACTATATTTAAACAGCACATGAAGTTTCAAGCTTAAATAAATATATAAATGCTATTTTTAATATAATTAGGTATATAATATTTAAGAAAACAAAAAAACCATCTATACAATTAAATAAAATTGAAGTGTCTGTCTGTAATGTCAAAATAACAGATTTTTACTAAATGCATATGGAATTATATACGGTATTCATAAGAAAAACACAATTTTTAAAATTTTTGTCTGTCTGTTTGTTCAACAACGTGTTATATTTACCGCACTAGTTTTTCATATTCTGCCACACTTATAAATTTAAGCCTTTTATAATGTCGTGTGTTAATTTTTTAGGTCACAGAAAATTATATTTTCCGTTTAATTATTCATAAAAATTTAAAATATGAATGCGGTAATATACTTGGCAGTCTGTTATTTTTGTAATCTTTGACAATAATTTATCGCCGTAAAACAGTAAAGCCATTTAATATTTTATGATAAAAAAACGTATAAGTAAATTCGTTAAATTATAATGGGGGCACGTAATGTTTTAGGGCTTTTTGACATTAAAATTAATTTGTTTGTTTTATCGAACGGCTAAACAGTACACATGCAAAGGAAATTATAGCAGTGGACTATTTTTACGAAAAGCGATTTTTAATATGACATATTAAGAGTTATTTCAGAATAAAGTTTTTATTAGTAATACCTTCTTAGATTTACGCGAATATTTGGCATTTTAAATAAAACGATCTTTTCGGACTTTTTCCGTGGATTTATTTTAGGTTTTGGTGTATTACTTTTGAGACGTCTAAAACCTTAGTCTCTCCCGTGACAATGATTGCTGTAAAACATTCGAAACGTCGGGAAAAATACAAAAAAATAAAATATTTAAAATTTTTCTTAGTACGTAATGAAACAGGACGGCATTTTGGTTAATTCTTGTATATAGAATTAAACAATGAGGGAACATATTTCTGTTGACTTTTCACAAAATATGTAGTTACTAGCATTTATCATTATTTCAAAAATAAATGTTCAATTTGTTTTATTTAAACCCTGTCTCAGAATAGAATATTTTTTGAATGGAAACTTAAATAAATAATTTCAATAGAAACTCATTTTGCTTTTCGAATTCATTGTAGTTTTTGAAAACATTCTCGATTCAAAATTCCAATAGTGTCGCTCACTGTAAACAAATTTCATGGGAGTGATGTCATCGACAAAGGTGGATCTATTATTTTGCTTCGTCAGCGTTCTTGTTGTACAACGCGACGGGGTAAAAGCTTTTATGAATATTCATTTTAGCTTTTTACTTCAAGTTACCCTTATGAAAAATAATATTTGTGCTTAATTTAATAAGGCCTAACATAATAAAATCATTAAAATATACGTAGGTAGGTAAAACTACTATATACTAGTACTTTATAATAAATTTATTATTAATAATTATATACTGTATTAATTGATTTATTTCTTCCTATAAATTATATATTATAAATCTTTGTCATATTGTGTATTTTCTTAGTAAAAAACATAACACCTATATAAATAAAAATCAAGTAAAAAGTACCACCATTAAAAAAATTAAACAATTTAATCTAATACAAAACAGATGAACTTACCGAGTCCGCCCAAAACTTAGTGATGGGCGCCGTGAAGAACTCATAGATTTTCTTCCTCAATCTCAACGGCCTCATCCTCTTATCCTCCGGCACGTGGTACTCTGGCAGGTCCCTGTACGTGGGGTCCCAACCAATTTTACCAACTTTCCCATTTTGATCGACCCGAGTTTCGCATTCCCCTGAGCCAATCAACGCCTGCTTGAGTATAGAAAAAACCACGTATAAAGGTTACCACGAAATGTCCAAGTTTACAAGTAAGTATAGTAACAGTATGAAGATTTTAGAATGAGTCGAAGTCGAAAATAGCCACAGAAGCGGATATTATGTTTCTAATACTATATCTGAAAGAGCTACTATACATATTTTAAATCAGGTACTGGACTTTTTATATTAACCGCCACCAAAAGGAAACATTTAATGGAAATGTTCCATTATTCATTATTATCATTGTGATGCCCACAATTGATAGCGGTGTGTTAATACGTTTTGTTTTTATTATAGCAAAAGCTTATATTTACAAGTATTGCAAACATCATAATAATTAAAACTAGCAAAAGGACATGGATATTGAAAATACTGCATAAATATTTTTAAATTTGCGCCTCAAATTCAGTCTTATAGAGAATAAAAGGATAGAAAAAAATATAGGATAAAAGTGAATAAAGTGATACGTTGCAAATGCACGAATGAACTTAAGTATATATATAACAAGCTAAAGTGACTTTGGAAAAAATACAGTAGTGTGTTAGTAAAATTTGATAAAATTATAGATAAAAGTAATCAGTCAAAGATGAAGATTAGAATGAAAACGTTTATTGGCTACCGATATAGTTTTTTAACGAGATTTTCTTTTGTAAAGGCTATCTACAGTGTATAATTTTCTAAGCTCCATACATTCGATCTTCATATCGCTTATTCAAGTTAACTTTTGAAGATATATTTTACACACACCATACTATTATATCTAAAGTTTCATTACATCTAGTTATATTAAGTATGTACAATGTACATATACGAGTGTGTATGTATAAAAGTGACCGGAAGTAAAAGTGCGTGAATACAGAAATTTAAAACAATTACAAAAAAAAAATACACGAGCTTTAGTTGCATTTGCCATCATTATCCTAAGAATTAAATTAATATGATATATCGTTTATCTATCGTGTGTATTTTATTACAATTAAGCTTTGAAATAAAGGTAAAGTATCATCGATTATGAATATCAGGATAGAATCTTACTAATATTGTAAACTAGCGGCTCACCCTCGCTTCGCTCAGGTTCGTCGCTAGGTACGTTTTAAGTAGATATAAATAGTTATTAGCCAGCGTTAGCCATATAAATTTTAATTTTTTTTGTTAATAATATTGACAAATATTGATGACATTAATATTTATACGATACTAACGTCACTCAATTGTTTTGTCTTCCCGGAACCTCTCCACTAACACTTAACTTTATGGTATGGTATTAAAGTTCAAATTGAGTTTTAAGTGTTATTACGAATCTTTTGTAAGGGGAGTATAAGTGTTGTTTTTAGACTTTTCCAGGCAAATTTTTTTAAAATTTTCTCTCCTTAAGAACCATCCTCGTACTTCAAGGATTATTCTAAAAAAAGAATTAGCGAAATCGGTTCAGCTGCTCTTGAGAGTTCCGCTTACCAACACATTCGGCGATTCATTTTTATATATTGTAAATGTTACTCAATCGCGTCAGAACAGTTGAACGTATCGGCACGTTTGGCACTGGAATAGCACATAGGCTACTTTTTATCCCGGAAAAATGTACGGTTCCCGTGGGATAGATTTGTTTTTGTTTTTCTAGAGGAGTACTTGAGCGAAGCGAAGATAAGCCGATAGTAAAATATATATTTAATATGTATTATACATTTTCTGCGTTATTTTCTTCACAACATTGAATGATACATCGTATAATTTGTAAATCATAATAAGCATTTTGCCGAATACGTCCAAATGAATAGAAGCTTTAGCTTTTGTTCAGAGGGAAGCTATAATATAAGAGTAAAGCGAATATCGTAAACAATAGTGGGAAAATCAAACACGTTTCTTCGAAGCTAAAATTAAAACCCATTGCAACGCTTAGCTTAGCCAAGTCGATGTTCTATAGACACTAGCGCTAATAGAAAACTAATACATAAGAATACCGTGTCTACCGTCAAGACACGTATTCTGAAACTACTATTCCCATATTATATATTTTTTATTCTATTAGCGACACGGAATGTAGAATTTAATCTTGTTAAAGCTCAATAAAACGAATAAATAAAATTTGCTCAAAGTGCAAAGCAAATAAAACGCAGTGTTCGCACAATCCGTAGTACCTGTGTGCCTTTGCACTGTTGTCCCGGTGGTATTATCTTCTTTATGGAAAGAGTACGCCGTTTCGCCATTCCAACCTATCGCGATATATTTTTACAGAGAAAATATTTTAAGCTTTTATTTAAATTCTTAAACGTGTACAGCTGCAATTTGAGTATTACGTGTATATTGCATAATCTAATAAGTGCAGTGAGTGAGAGCTATCGATTTTGGTGGCACCAGTTGGCGCCACTGGCGAGTGAGGTCCTATCGCTGTCGTTGAAAAGTACTTGTCAGTGCGGCAGGGCCAATAAATTTAATGTAATAATTATATTGCTAGCGCGAAAACAGTTCTATCAGGATTTTAAATAGTTAATCATAATCAAATAAATAAAATATTTACTTTTTAACTCTTCTTTTAAACGAATAATATTTATTGTGCCGTACCGTGTCTGCCATAATTAATCATGTGACACAAACTTTACAATAATCATGAACATTAGTGAGAATCCGCGATAAAAAGCTCGCAAACTGTAAACGTTCAGTACCATTTGACATTTCTAGAGACCTCACTCTACACTAGCGCCCTCTCACAGCGAATTCAACCGCAATAGCCCCCATTTTTATTAAGCTCATTTATAAATATATTGTGTCTATATAATGTGTGCGTTAATGTGGCTGTAATGCACTCTACTCATATTGTAATATATGATTTTTCAAAAATATCTAAAACTTGTCAAAACATGAAAGGTCAGTTGCTGCATTAGAAATATTTATGTAGTTTTTTCATTGTAATTATTATTAAGTGATTTTATTTTTTATACTAACTTATTACCCCTTTGACAGCTTTAAGGGTACATATTTCTATTCTATTATTAAGTTTCTTTAAATTTCCATTAAATCCTTTTTAACGCATACACTCTCTAAGAGGAATTTACCGGCCTCAGGTTTCTAGCATTTTTACTTACTAATATTTCGTGATTAATCAGTGAGAGACTTTTCCCTCTTGTATATATAAATGGATAGTATATTATAAAAATTTTTTTTGGTAAACTATTTATCCAAAAAACAAAGGTATTTTCTGTGTAATTCTAAGACGTTTTTATTCGCTTTCAAAGGTGCAAAGTAGTGAAGTACGCTATTTTTCGACAGATACCTGTATGATATTCTGCTGTGGGGGCACAATCTTCTTAATAGAAAGTGTGCACCGTTTCACTGCACCGACCTAAATGTGCAAGATTTTTTTTATATATAGTAACCCTATCGGTAACCAAAATATAATTATCATTATAAATATAATTTTCGCTTTTACTAGCAAAGCATCGTAAGGCTTTTATAGGATTGAATGAGATCAGCAGTTTCAAAAATAGCCAAAAAACACACACAGTTACATACAAAAAAATCCTCTTCTAAGAATATTAAAATTTTAAATTGATTCTAATAATAAATTCTCTAATAGCATTTTTTCCAAGAAACTTAAAATTTTTGACAAACAATAAATGTATTTCTAAAATACAAATAGTGAATAAGAAATTATGATTTTATCGAAACTTTTTTTTATGGAGAATAAGATATATATATATATATAATAGTTGAAGTGAATTATATATTTATTTATTACAGGATTAACTCTAACTATAGCTTCTGATATTTTCTAATTGAAAGCGTTTATTTTGAATACTGAGTAATGTTTAATCAACGTTGCCTTTAACTTACGAATAACGCGATTATTTACGGCGCAAAATCTTGCTGTATTATAATATAAAACTCTGCGAGGATAGCAATAAGGATTGAGCCCCATGGGATTTCTAAAATATAAACTCATCAACAATTTTAATAATTCTAAAGAAATTTAAATTTAAAGGGTTCTTCTAACGATCTTTCATAAGTTTTCGCATCGTTAAATAAGAAATTTTTGTGCTACTTTTGATATTTCAAAACCCAACTATTGTTATGTGTTGATTTTCAGTTAGTAAGTTAGTTTAGTTAAATAGTGTTGCACAAAAATTACTGATATTCCTTAACCATTTATTCGATAAACGGTGAAAGTTCTATAGAGCTGGCAATTTCATATTGCAAGTAGAGTAAAATTCATTTTTGTCCCACTTTTTGACGCTACGAATATCTTTAAGTGCTTTAATATGCAAAAACTTTTAGTGCAGTTTGCCTAAATTGCAGTCTGGTCTAGAAAGATAGGGGAGAAATGATATTTTGGAAGTACAGAGTTTATTTTAGTACTCATTATTATGTAGAATAAAAGCCCACACAAAATATTTAAAACCATCACCCGTGGTTATGAGATTATTTACAAGAATAATTATTTACATTAGTAAGTCCATTTCGCTGTTTATTATTATCTGATTTATAATTGTTATTACATCAACGAAATCATGCATTTTATGTTTCCTGTAAATTATATCATTAATCTTTAAAATTCAAGGCGTGTTTAAATTTCCCTATATAAAATACACTTTACAAATGTCTACTAAAACATAAAAACAATTTAGAAACCCACATTTCTACTAATTAAATTGATCTAATATCGAGAAAGTTAATGCCTACTTGAAAGAATATTTATTCAAATTTTACAAATTCACATACGACTGTGTGTAGCAAAATATCGAAGCAATGGAAGCAACCAAACACAAAAACGTACCTCAGCGTCGTTCGGGTCCCTGGTGCTCCTATCGTCTTCCATACTCTCGTTCTCTAGATGCTCCTCCTCCGTCTGCGGCATCAGCTGTAGTTCCTCCTTGGACTTGAACTCCAGTTGCAGAATGTAGAGTGGACACAGCAGGCTCAGTATTACCTTAGACCACGATAAAGCCGATGTGGCAAACGAGGACGCTAACTATATTGACTTAAGCATCACATGCTAACTATTTGACGTCGATTATGCTGGAGTTGTTTCATTATGGCTGTTTATAATATTATCTGTCTGTGTTGTTTAAATAAAAGTTGTGCAATATATTAGCAAATTCAATTTAAAAAAGATTTATATTGGGTAACCATTTCAGGAGTATGTATCATATGCTGTCTTTCAGACAAAAACGGTCAAGCGTGATTGAATATTGGTGTCAAGCTTGCAACTTAAATATATACAGTTGAAAATATCCTCCTTAAAACTGGTTCTTTTTATATTAGAGCTTATTTCAACACTTAAATATGTACAGAAGCTAAAAAAACACATGAAACAACCCGCATAAGGTGATATTTCATAAATTAGGGGATAATCGGCGTCTGCATGCTCCGCAAGCGACTCATTGACACACAGACATCTATCTCGTAAACGTTTGTTACGATTGTTATTCTCTAGAACTACTACGTGCCAAATCAAGTCTGTGCGTTAACAAGATGAAAGAAAGTTTCATGAGTACGGTATGTGTGGTCCATTACCTTGAGATTGGTGTTCTTTCGTGTCCTCAGTCCTCCCATCCAGAGATCTGCGAGGATTATTTGTGAGCAGGGATGGGCTAGGAGGGCTCTATGATTAGCCGCTACCGCTAAACTCAAACATGTCTGTCCTGACCAGTTCTGGAGTTCGCACGTGAGCAGTTGTTGCGCTTGGTCATCATCCTGACGGTAGCAATAGTCTAGCAGTTCCAATGCTGGAACAAAATATTTATGCCCATATATTATTTATTTATTTATACACTTTATTGTGCACCATAATAATCGCATAAAGACAAAATATCTAAAAGAACGTGCACAAAAGGCGTCCTTATCGTTAATTGTTGAATATAATCGGTTTACCATTATTATAAACACGAAAGTTTGTAATGTTTGTATAATATATATGTATGTTTGTTACTTAGATGAAATTCAGTACCCACAATACACACATACTATGACCTGGAGTATATATACATAGGCTACTATCAGGCCCAATAAATAATCATATATACGATACATATCATGCTGTATTTAGAAGGGACGTTGGTATAATATGGGCATTATTTATTTTATATTTCCAACAATAACATACTACAAGTATTTTCTTAGATATTTACCTCGAACAAGAATCAAACCTACTACACACGAACGGATAAAAAACGTTATATTTCCAACAATACCATACTACAAGTATTTTCTTAGATATTTACCTCGAAAGAGAATCAAACCTACTACCCAAAGCCACACGGACGGATAAAAAACATGTATTAAATACAAAACTAAAACAAGTTAAATAAATCATCTACATTCTAAAGTAGAAATAAATTATATTTTGTTTATAAATGAAATCCTATTCCTAGAATAATTAAATTAGTTTACGTTAAATTAAGCATCGACGTCGGCGAGTTAGCGTATTGAGTACTGACCGGAGCCGCACAATTCGTGCGGTTTCAATCAGCCTGCAATCTGTTATAGTCAGATATTGCATCTCGAAAAATAATAGCTATTCAGATAGAAATTCTGAAGAGAGTATTCAGAGTATTCTTATTAAAAATTGAAAGTTATGGCAGTTGTATTATTTAGTTACTAGAGATTTTTAGTGCTATATTTATTATATCTTGAAAAGTAAATAGTATTAAATATTAATATATAATTCTACTATTTGAATTTTACATACACTCTGGATTTTATATTATTATTTATATATATAAGATTTAGTTATTAAACATTTATAATAAACTAGCATTGCCCGCAGCTCCGCCCGCGTTCAGATGACCAAAAATCAAATTCTTAGGTTTTACATATTAGTATACTCTTATATTGCAGTTTTTGTATTTTTTTCTCAAAAATGAGATATTTTCCCGCGGTAAAAAGTATCCTATATGTTGACCCGGATAACCAGCTATCACCGTACCAAATTTTATCAAAATACCTCCAGTGGTTTTTCTGTGATGTGGTAACAGACAGAGAGACAGACACACAGATAAACAGACAGACAGATTGACAAAAATTCTAAAAACTATAGATTCGGCCTCTATATCGATAATAATGTTTATTTCAATAAAATTTTCCAAAAAATATTTAGTGTACAGATTCAGCTTAGTTACAATTTTATTATATGTATAGATAACCTTGTATACATAAAATGGAAAAAAAACCTATAAATAAATTTTTTTCACATTGAAAATATAAAATTTCTAATAATATTTAATAAAATTTAAAGCAACTAAAGTATTCATTTTGTACAGGTTTGTAGAAGTCTCATAAGCACAATAACTCATCTTAATATTTAAATTGGAAGGAAAATTGAAATCCCATAGGAATTGCGTTTTATTATAATGCTTCCAAAACTGATGTAGGGTCTTGCACGTTACATGTCACGTTAGTAAGTACTTGTGTATTAAGTGATTATGATCATAAATAAAGTAGTTAAACTATCTCAGACATGCGAGAAACCTCACTATATTTTCTTCGCCATATTACTAAGCGGTAATCATGTTGAAAATTATTTATGTTGCAATATCCAAGTTTGAATCCACTTTACTTGGCTCTTAAAGCGAGCACGCTACCAATGGACCACTAAAACACTTTTGATTTGTAAGAAATCTCTTAAAAAATTTTGATTACCACTAAGCCCTCGGATCTAAAGTAATATTGGTTGACATAAGGACCAAGACATTAGTCTACCTCAGAGCCCACGAGTTGAGGAACCGCTCGGGCCAAATATTAGCTGTATATCTGCAGCTCTATATGTACCTGAATTCTGTGTGTATTACAGAATCCTTAAAATTAGACATTAATAAGAACTGTATATTTATATATACTATATTTATTTTTTAAGATGAGAATATTTGTTAATATCACATATCTACTAACAAATTACATAAAAATTGTATTAATAAGTTGTTGTCATTAATAATATTAATCTTACCCTTTGTTTCAAATTCCTTCCCATAATGCCTCAATTCCTCATACACCTCCGTCTCCATATCGTCTTCAGCAGCTTCGTGTGCCATTGCCTTGTACAGTTTACACGCGACCAGGGACTTGGCGAGGGCTTCTTCCCCATGAGTCCACATAAGCAAGGCCATTTGATGCCGTTTTGTTAGAACCGCCCACATCTGTATGGAAAACGTATTAATTAAAATCTAATTACAATAGTATTCTCCTGATCGATTTCCAGACTAACTTCCAGACCAATCCCATTTCAGACTAATTTCCAGGCCAATCTCCAGACCAACTAACTGCGCAAGAGAAAATATAGTGCACAAGTAAGCGCGCAAATACAAGCCATTTTCAATTGACAGATGATGACAATGAGAGTTACGGCGCAGAAGCGACAACTTTGAGTTTTTCTAGGCAAGGAAGGGTAACAGTACCAATTTTTAAGTACGGGCTGCTATTGAGAATCTTAACACAGAAACTTACTAAAATTGGCCCGAACCGGGAATCGAACCCAGGACCTAGTAATCTGCTGCCGTACCTACATGCTAGTATCAACAATATCGTGGCAGGTTAAAATTTAACTATACAAACATACATATATAAAAAAGAAACAAATTATTTAGTATTTTTGATTTTAAATATGATACTGAAGAAGAAGAAGTCCGTCTATACATATAATAAAATTGTAACTAAGCCGAATCTGTACATTAAATATTTTTTGGAAAATCTTATTGAAATAAACATTATTATCGATACAGAGGCCGAATCTATAGTTTTTAGAATTTTTGTCTGTCTGTCTGTCCGATACCGCATCACAGAAAAACCACCGGAGGGATTCTGATGAAATTTGGTATGGTGATAGCTGGTTATCCGAGTCAACATATAGGATACTTTTTACCGAAGCCGAACCGAGAAAATGTCTCATTTCTGAGAATAGATACAAAAACTGCAATGTAAGGGTATACTAATATGTAAAACCTAAAAATTTGGTTTTTGGTCATCTGAACGCGGGCGGAACCGCGGGCAGTGCTAGTTCTGTACATAAATGTAAAATAATATCATTTATATATTGAGAATACATAGTTATAGTCTCCGATCCCAGAGCCATAGCAATATTAAGGGTAGATACCTAAGTGTAGATATCGTATTACAAACAGTACAAAAGCCATTTTCAATTGACAGATGATGACAATGAGAGTTACGGCGCAGAAGCGACAACTTTGAGTTTTTCTAGGCAAGGAAGGGTAACAGTACCAATTTTTAAGTACGGGCTGCTATTGAGAATCTTAACACAGAAACTTACTAAAATTGGCCCGAACCGGGAATCGAACCCAGGACCTAGTAATCTGCTGCCGTACCTACATGCTAGTATCAACAATATCGTGGCAGGTTAAAATTTAACTATACAAACATACATATATAAAAAAGAAACAAATTATTTAGTATTTTTGATTTTAAATATGATACTGAAGAAGAAGAAGTCCGTCTATACATATAATAAAATTGTAACTAAGCCGAATCTGTACATTAAATATTTTTTGGAAAATCTTATTGAAATAAACATTATTATCGATACAGAGGCCGAATCTATAGTTTTTAGAATTTTTGTCTGTCTGTCTGTCCGATACCGCATCACAGAAAAACCACCGGAGGGATTCTGATGAAATTTGGTATGGTGATAGCTGGTTATCCGAGTCAACATATAGGATACTTTTTACCGAAGCCGAACCGAGAAAATGTCTCATTTCTGAGAATAAATACAAAAACTGCAATGTAAGGGTATACTAATATGTAAAACCTAAAAATTTGGTTTTTGGTCATCTGAACGCGGGCGGAACCGCGGGCAGTGCTAGTTCTGTACATAAATGTAAAATAATATCATTTATATATTGAGAATACATAGTTATAGTCTCCGATCCCAGAGCCATAGCAATATTAAGGGTAGATACCTAAGTGTAGATATCGTATTACAAACAGTACAAAAGTAAATTAAAAAGCTATAAATAAAGCTTTCCACGCTTCACATTCACCAAAGTAGTTAATGTAATGGATGGTTAAATAACGCGTATTTCAGTCGCAAGCCAGCACCGTCGTATACAGCAGAATACTCTTGCCACTTTATTTTATTACAATTGTTTGCTGACCTTTAACTTGTTTAATGAAAAGAATAGACTTCAAATAAAAGCTTTCTACCAAAATAATTAAATTATTTATCAAGTATTTTAATTTTTTTTAAACTTTTACTATAGTGTTTAGGGTTCCGTACCCGAAGGGTGCCAGCGGAACCCTATTACTATGCCTCCGCTATCTGTCCGTTCATCCTTATATCAGAGGGCTGTATCTCATGAACCGTAATAGGTAGAGATTTAAAATTTTCACAATGTTACACAAATAATAAAAATGGATGAAAATAAAAAATAAAAATATTTTTTTAACATCATCGAAGTTAATATACTACATACATAGAGTAAAAGTCATATTAATAAAAAGTACATGGACGATGTTACAGAACCCTTCGTGCGAATTCGACTCGCACTTGACCGATTTTTGTGTTTGTATATACCTATCGTTTTGTTCACTATATAATACAGAGTTTCATTATCATAGAAATACAATCGAAATTATCATATTGACCTAAATACTTTATAGAGCATTATTTTGAACTAATTGTAGTTCTTGTAAGACCTCGTAAAAATAAATTTTCGACGCCAAATCAAATCGTTAACCGTAATGCCTAAGTTCAAGGAAAAATGAAAAAGATTATTTCCTTAATATTTTACACATAAAAATAATTGTATATATACTGCCTATAATATCACTACTTCTAAATACTTTATTATTATTTTAATAAAGTATAATGATTGTTAAATGATTAAATTACAAAATATTACAATTTATATTAATGATTAGTGGAGCTATGCCGATATTTGCTAAGTGATTCACCAAGCACTCACTCTCTACCTCCAACATTTTCTCCCCAAATGTAGCCACTAGTACTGAAAGGTACGATTTGTATGCCTTTTAATTAACCTTTAAAAAACTATTCTAGTAACAAATTTAAGCAAATCCCATACTTACAAGTAATTCATTAAAGGGGTAGTCAAAGCGAGCCATCTCAGTTGTAACAGGCATGAAGCCGGTAATGAGAGACAAACCCCCAGCGTTGTGGCGAGTGAAGGAAGCGCTGTTACGGTGAACGTTTACACTCTTGTTCATCACCTTCGCGTATATCGGACGGAACTTGCGGCGGGTGTAATAGCATCTGCGATAAAAAAATCATTAATATCACCTTTGTCTTTGATCTTGCTGCGGAATCCTAATAAATAAAACTGTATTTTCAGAGAGACTAATGCTCGATTTCACCAACTTTACCTAAGTTTAAGGGATCCCCTAAGCATGGTTAGGGGGCTCCCAGGAGACAGTTTCTGTTTCACCGACAGTTAGGGGTCACCTAAATATTAAAAGGCCCCCTAAATTTAGGTGCTCGAAATATGGGCTTAAAGACGATCGTAAAACGAAATTAAATTTAGGGGCTAGTTTAGGGGACTTTTAAGCTAGGGATCCCATGCGTAGGTGGCAGCTTATGGGTTGTTGGTGAAATCGGGCATAAGTCTCTTGTCGTGACCTTGACTTGCATTAGAACCGGGAACCAAAAATCAAAATATATCCGCCAAAAAATCCGAAAAGATAGTTTTATTTAAAATTAGTATAAGCCCTTAAAATACGATTATAAATAGTGATTTAAAACATAAAAAATCCCACAAAACTCATTAGCAAATTGGTGGTATGAATATAATTATTTTAAGTAGCGCAACGAGGCAAACTTTATCGGTTGTTTATTGTGTTGTGCATTAAGCTCCATATAATGTACTCGTATACGTTATAAAGCTCGTTTAACTAACTGACCTAGTATCCTATTTTTGTTATAATAATATTTATGCTACTCGTAGGTCAGTATAAGAACAGCTGGACGTGTAATTTTTGATTTAAAAAAAATTGTTTGATGAGCAAAACAATATTTCGTTTAATTTGATTTAAATTCTTTGGGTTCCGTATGCAAATGCCTCAAACGAAACCCTTATAATTCCGCTATATCCGTCTGTTTATTCCACCGTCTGTCATCATGTCACAGGTATATTACAAAATTATTGGAGCTACATTGCTGAGATTTGATAGGTGTCTTACAACTAAAAACCGCTACACAAACCCGTATTTTAGTTACTGCTTGACACTTTGTTTTAATAACAACAACTTCTATTATTATAATCTAGCGACCCTAGCGGGTTCGTTAGCTTGATTCCCAATACAAATTTTCATCCTCATTTTCACCCCCATATGCGATGATTTCCGAGATAAAAAGTCTATGTCCTTGCCAGGGTCTCAAACTACCTTCTTACCAAATTTCATCTAAATCGGTTCAGTAGCGGATCCAAATCTCACAAACTTTACTTCTTTATAATATTAGTAGGTATAGAAGAGCTCATGAAACGAGAAGTTTAAGCTCATATATTTGAGACTACTCAAGCTATTATGGTACAAGAATTTTTGTACTGAAGGGTGTGAAGTACTTTCGGCCACTAAGCGAGCGTTAACGAATTTTACCTTATTTCCTTTGTTGTAGTTAATTTACCTTGTGTAAATATTTTCACTACTTCATTTGACATTTTTAATCTATATATGTATATTAATTATAAAACAAAGTCGGGTTTGTTACAACACTTATATTTTGAGAACTGCTGAACCGATTTTTATGATTCCTTTGTTGGATTTGTCTTCACCCGGAATAGCAGAGTAAATATTAAAAAATCGGAAAAAATAATGAAAAAAGAAAACTATTCCACACTAAGCATCAGAACGTACCTAGGGACAAATCTAAACGAAGCGAGGGTGAGTCGCTAGTTTTGTATAATTCTGTTATTTTTTCTATCAAGCAATTTAATATTTGCTTTGAACAAAACTCTACAATCTACAGGCTTTAAGAAGACATTTTTTGGTTTCTTTTTTTAAACTACAGCACTCAAAGTTAACGTAAGATTTCGTTAACTCGCATTATTGCTTGTAAAGTGAAAAATTGCCACCGTAACTCAAACCGTCGTTTTCAAGTAGTTCGCGTTGAAACAGATATACAAAATTTCTAGAAACAGTTGATATAATGGTTTCCATTATGTCAAAATTGACAGTTTTTTATTTAAATATAAACTTTCGTACACGAGTACTGCAAAAATATTCTCTTACTAAACTTAGACCTCGTACCTACATAATATATGTACCAATTTCCATGGCGATCAGACTGTATAGAAAACGCATAGTGGCCAGATAAAGTAAAATAGGGAACATGAAAATCTTCTATAGATAATAATATTTATAAGCTATAACATATTAAAATATTAACGCTTAAGGAAGCGAAATTCGAAGACGAAGGTTTCGTATAACCTTTTTGTAGTATCCATTTAAATTATATATGGTTCTTGAAGTATGTGTATGTATCTATGTACGTATGTATGTATGTTTGTATATGTGTATATTTATATTATAATTGATGTTTGTAGTTTGTACCTACACCGCACCTCATTATTTTTATATCTTCTCACGCTTGTGAGTTTCTGGTAGAGATCTCTTAAAGAGATAAGTCATCTTTTGTACACATGGTATCTGTTTTCACTTCTATGTGTTTTTTTCTGGTACATAAATAAATAAATATTTTTTTTATTTATAAATATGGAAGATAGATATTGTGAAAAAACCTTAATATTATTAATACTAAGGTGATTCTGTTGATTTTTTTCAAAGAACAAGAAAAGTAACGGATAGATGGGACTTTTTACAAGCAGTTATTGGGCTTTAGAAGTGACTACTTTTTATCCCAATATATCGAATAGTTCCACTATAAGATTGGTTCAATATATAATATAAGGAAAATCAAACGATGGTTGGCTATTGGGAAATTACAAAGGCTTTCTTTATTATTAAATGTCGGTAAAGACCTACTTTATAAGATATATTTCTTAAAATAGTTTACGTGGCGACAAGGGTGAAAAACAGCTGTACGGTAAATCTACGGGATAAATTGAAATAGCGGCACATTTTCCTGCAGTCAAATTTCGCTCCTACCTTATGCTGACGTCTGATTACTTTGCAGAACCTACTTTTATTATAAGACGAGTTCTACCAGTATCATTGTTCTTGTGGCGCGTTGAAATATTATATTTTTGGGGTTAAAAAGTAAAATGTTTTGTAATGTGTCAAATAAGTTTAAGAATTCTCTATCTGTTTTCTATATTATATATGAAATCATAAACTTAAAAATAGTAGGTACATTTTAAAGTTTTTAACGGAATTTATTAGTCATTCTTCATATCGTAGCACCAAAGAAAACATTGAAAAAGTAACTAATTGGGATAAAATGTGTGTATTTGTGTAAAAAATTCCAAAAGTTTAGCCTCGGGTTATCGCAATGAAAAGGCAATAGTAGCCCAGAGGTAACGTGTTCGGTTGCAAATTCAAGTAAAGCGGGTTCAAATCCGGGTCTTCCGGTTCTTGAGATTTTTATATTCGAACCATTTTTGACATGAGTACCACTTGCCCCAAGGAGAAGGAAAACATCGCGAGGCAACCTTCACATCTGAGAGAACCTAATTAGTATACGAAAGACTTGACAAGTCCGCCAACCCGCATTTGGTCAATATGATAGACTTTGGCTTGATCTCCCTTGTATTGAGAAGAGGCCACTCTGCCTAGCAGTTAAAAAGGACCAAATATATATAATATATATATATATATATATATATATATATATATATATATAAATATATATATAAACCTACTTATGCAATTGCATAATTCAAAGCTTAAACTTGGTTAAATCAAACAAACATAAAAAGTCACATGATCAATTTAGTATAATTTGCATTTAATTCAAACCCAAATCGCGCCATTTGAGTCCCAAGTCACAATCTATATTTGAAGTTTTATTTAATCCCTTTTCGCGATTCGTTTCTTTGTAGCATTCACAAAAGGAGCTATCTATCACTGACAGTGCGAGTCGGCTCATGAAAATGCGATTCAAAGGAATAAAAAATCCCGACTTCAAAACACGGGTTTGTGAGTCTGTTTGTGTCATCAGGCAAAAAATAATATGTTTACCACGTAATAGAATTAAATATTTAACAAACTGTCTTTGTAAATAATAACATTTTTTTTTTGTGCTAATTTTTTTTTCTTAATGTTACTCTTGTGTTTGTACCTACATATATCATTGTGTTGGCATAAACCTGTCCTTAATCATATGGGGATGACACTGGCTCCTGCAATACAGTTTTTAACGAGCGCAGGGGCTAGGGAATTCTTAATCACCTGTGTATGTATAAAATTATGTCAATAAAGAATTTATTTATTTATTTATTAATGTTAAATTCATTTAAATATGGATATAGGTGTTGTAATATTTCCATGTTGGTACTAACAATATAGTAAGGAAAAAAGATATACCTAAATAATAGATAACATCAAGCATTATTATATATTGTAAAACAACGAAACACTTTTCCTGATAAAATCGTTACATTGACAGTAATTAATAAAATTTATATATACACAACAGAAAATCATACGTCCCGCCCAAACGTTAATCAATATCTTCGTCGTCATACTTTTCCTGTTGTTGACTAATTTTCCTATTAAAACATCATCGTCAGAAATACTAGAATCGTTACTCACCTATAGGCGCCGCCCATTAATTTATTTATAACTAGGCCGATATCGTGCAGTGTGTAGACATAGCCTCTTGGCAGGTGCGGCCGGACGTCTCTCAAAATGTATCTTAAAGTGTTGCTTGGACCGCTCTTGGTGTTATACAGCTCTTCTAATCTTGGGATAGTAAGAAATTTTCTCATTGAAACGCCATTTTCTAGTAGTAGCTTGACGAAGTCTATTCTATCGTGTTCTAGCGCCTGCATCATTGCTTCATCGAGAGCACCTGGAACAATATTTTGATGAATATGGAAGCTAAAATTACAGTAATAACACATAAGTTCAAAACCCCCTTTGGAGTTGAAGTGTTAATAACTTCATAAGGATATAACACCAAGTCATATCGCTTCTACTAAGTGATAAGTTTCCCAAAGGATCTGCGCGTCAGCGTGTTAAAGTAGCTAACTTTCTTGCCAAAACGTGTCCTCCCAATCAATTTCGGCCACGGCGGCCATACTTAATAAGATAAGCAAACTGCACACGAGATATTATAGAGTACAGTGTCCACAAAGACACAGTGTGCACTCTTTATTCCTGTTACTTTCATGTTCCGCTGGGACGACATCTCGACACGACAAATGTTAAATCATTAATTAATATTTTTAATCGCGTATATATTACACATATTTGTATAAAAACGTTTTTATAATACGCCCGCGTTCAGTTGACCAAAAACCAAATTCTTAGGTTTTACATATTAGTATACTCTTACATTGCAGTTTTTGTATTTTTTCTCAAAAATGAGACATTTTCCCGCAGTAAAAAGTATACCAGGTATACAAAAATACCTTTAATAAAAGTATAATATCTATACTAAACGAGTGAGAGACGAAAGAGATCTATACTAAACGTTAAAACGTAAGTAGTTTTATTTTTTTAGTTTTATTCTAAACTTCATGTGGATAATAAAAACGATATATTTGATTGTATGCAAATCTCTGTTTCGAAAACAAACCAGTGTGAATAATTTTAGAATATTTTCATTGTTATTCAGTAGACGAGATCAATAAACTGTAAAAGTGAGATTATTCATAAAAGGATGGAAGGCTGTGACACCTGCGGCTCGGCGTTATGATCCTTAACATAGCTAATAAAATTTATAAAAGACGCCTAAGTCTAAAGAAGTAAAAACTTTAAGCTCAAGAGCAAGTAAAATTTGTAAAGGCATATTTTCAACCGACTTCAAAAAGGAGGAGGTTCTCAATTCGACTGTATTTTTTTTTTATGTTTGTTACCTCAGAACTCCGTCATTTATTAACCGATTTGGATAATTTTTGTGTTGTTTGAAAGTGTATACTTCCAGATTGGTCCCATTTTAATTTAAAAAAAAAAAATACCACCCCTAAGGTTGGAAAAATAGCTAATGATGAATTTAACCTACTTCTAATTGTCATATTGACTTGAAATTTTGTGTTTCTATTTCCGTTGATAGTACAGTGGTTCGGTATTGTTGACCTGATCTGATGGTAAGGCCAGAAGGTGGATAGGTGGAACTCTTCAACGGCTAATAGTAGATACTTTGAGTTTGGGCTTATTTTGTTTGATTTGACAAGCCTAACACGTTAGAATTCTTACTTTGCTACTACTGTCTACACTAAAAAGGGAAAAATAAAAACTTTTTAACAAAAAAATAAAAACCGACTTCAAACAAAAGCACTAAAAAGTAAAAAATAACTAATTGGTAGTTTTCATTTACTATACATACCTAATCAAATATTTTCGAAGTCGGTGTGCTTTGGTTAAGTAATTAAAGCCTACCTATTAAATACATACCTTATCAAATATTTTCGAAATCGGTGCCAGCCCATACAAAGCAAAGCAAAGCGCACTTGGCGTGACGTTACAGTATGATATACACAGAAGAATGACAACTGAATTTGTAGCAATAAAACCGCTAATCACTCTGTTATGATAATACTTTGACGTCATATTCGGTCTGACCAATGGCGTGCGTTTCAACTACATACTTTGAATTTTCCACCTATATTTGCACTTTTTGATAATTATTTTCTTAATCAAAAAGAAATCACATCAAAAATATAGGCTTAATTCAAAACCAATAAAGATTATTAAAAAAAATACTTCACTTTTATTTAAATCAAATGCATATACCCTATTCAGCCTCACATAAATTTCTAAGCAGACAGCAGAAAGGTCGACGTAGTTATAAAATTATACTAGTTTTAAAAGCTTTCTTAGAGATTTTTTGCAGTTTCCTACGACAACCATTTTATATACCAGGATAAAAATCATTTTATGGCGTTTTCTGTCTCATAAGCTACCTTGATGCAAAAAATGGTCCATCTATACACATATATATAAAAAGATAAGCGGCTAGTCAAAGCACAAATTTATTACAACTTTCATCGTTATACATACGAGTATATACTACATATATGTAAATGTAATAGACTTATAGATCTATATAATAAAATTGTAACTAAGCCGAATCTGTACATTAAATATTTTTTAGAAAATCTTATTGAAATAAACATTATATCGATACAGAGGCCGAATCTATAGTTTTTAGAAATGTTGTCTGTCTATCTGTCTGTCTGTCTGTCTGTCTGTCTGTCTGTCTGTCTGTCTGTCTGTTACCGTATCACAGAAAAACCACTGGAGGGATTTTGATGAAACTTGGTATGGTGATAGCTGGTCATCCGGGTCAACATATAGGATACTTTTTACCGCGGGAAAATGTCTCATATCTGAAAAAAAATAATACAAAAACTGCAATGTAAGAGTATACTAATATATGTAGGTATAACCTAAGAATTTGGTTTTTGGTCATCTGAACGCGGGCGGAACCGCGGGCAATGCTAGTCTACAATAAAAATATCATAAAATATTTCTAATGATGCATATATGGAATTTAACTTACTTTTAATTAAGTATTAGAAAATTTATAAAATAGGAAAAGCTCTTTGCTCGTTTATTAATATTAATGTTTTTAATAAAAACAAACAAAAACAATCGAACCCTCTACTAACTATACTCTGATAGTCGTTCAGTTATTTCTGTCTCGACAGATATATCTATTAATTAATATTAAATAAAATAATTAATCAATAAATGACTTTTCACAAAAAATCTTTCAAAAAATTACAGAAGGCTACAACCAGGTGCTTTGCTTATACTATTCATTATTTGAGATGTAAGAAATATTTCCACTTTGTATCAATGTTATTTCGCAAAGTTTTCATTGTCTTATGGTTTGCTTTATGATGTCAGAAAACTTTCGTAATTAAATTTCAAAATGAATACCTCTTTCTTTGTGAATCTTATGTACCTCAAAGTAATTAGACAACTATTTTTAAACGCTTAAGGAAATATTTTAGATTATCAGTAGAAAATTTCTTTTTTATATCTACTAGCGATTTACTCTCGTTTCGCTCGGGTTCGTCCCTATGTACGTTGTACCTAATGGTTAGTATGGAATAGATATTATATGATATACAGCCTTCCTCAATAAACGGGCCATCTAATGCAATATATTTTTTAAATTGGGTTGTTAGTTTTAAAGTTTAACGTGTTCAAACAAACAAACAAACAAACAAACAAACAAACAAACTGCCTCTTTATAATATTATGGTATAAATATATGGCAGCCTCAGAGATCTTCACTACAATGAAATGCTTACGGCAATCTCCCAGAATTCCTTTGAACTAAAAATCCTAAGTATGATCTTATGACTAGTTCCTACAAAGTAGTATCTCATATACCTATATGTATTTTTATTGCATATTAACAATGTAACACAGATAATACAGAGACCAATGTGGGCAAAGGTGAACTTATCTCTAGAAAAGATCTCTTCCAGCAAACTTATGGAAGTGGGAAATAGTGTTATACGACGGGCCTAAAAGAGTGCAATTGCTATAAGATAAATTATAAATAATTATACACTTGAAAAAGATAAAAAATAAATAAATAAAACACACACATAATGATAAATATACAATAACTTACATGTTATACATATTATATATGTACATATTATACATACTATACACATATATACATACATATATGGCTCATTTCACTCGCTTTATAATAATTACGTTGGATGATTAAACTATATTTAATCTATCCGGTAATATGGCAAAATGACATAATATATTCATATATAGCATATACATCCGAAATTATACATAATTGATTTTGAAACATCCATAACAAATATAATTTTCGTTTATCTTTTCAAACATTTTACCTAAAATCGGCTAGGTATATTTAAATAGACTTTTTTTTATTTTACTATAGTATTTATCGTTTGAACAATATGAATTAAAAACAAAGCAGTGCTTCATTTATTCTACTTCAGTCTAGATAAAGTTTTTGATACTAGCTCTTAACCTCGGGGATGTTATAGTACACAAATATATTTGTAATTATAGTTACGTTTTCATATGCCAGTGAGGATTGTGAACGGTAAGTTTAGACGGCTTTATGTATTCTCTAAATAGCTGCCCAAGAACAAAAGTGGCATTTTTGTTTTAGAAAAAGAATTAGGGTTCCGCTCATAAAAATTAATAAGTACCTAGGGAGGCACCCGAGAAAAGTGAGGGTAAGTCGCTAGTATACGACAACAGGTTTGGCTCAGTTTATAGTGACTCTACCTGCTGTACCAGAGGTCGCGGGCTTGAGTCCCTTTGGGAGCATTCATTTGTGGATGAGCACGAAAGTTTGTACTCCAGTCATGGGTCTTTATATATAATTTATATGAATTTAAAGTTATATATGTGTAGTGTATCAACTATCTGGTATCAATAACACAAGCCTCGTAGCTTACAATGGAACTAGATGCTGCTGCGTGTTAATGTCCCAACGTATTTATTTATTTATATAGTAAATATTAATCAAAAGTCAGACCTGGATCTGAGTCAATAAACTAATTCATTTTACTTCGATAAGATATGACCCTAGCAAATATTCTATTCTATTATTAGTCACTTATTTGATTTAGTACGGGTTAGGCTGAATGTGATTCTCCTCCACCCTACTATACCTACTTATAATTTTATTAAAAAAAAAACAAAATGGAGCGTGAAACAACCGCGAAGTCTCCAACTTTCTTCACATACATACCTATCCAATGATATATAATCCCATTACATGGACGAATTAGCCTAATTCTTTCATGTCCCATTATTATCTCATCCATACTTAATATTATAAATATGAAAGTATGTTTGTTTGTTTGTCCTTCTTTCACGTCAAAATAAAATGGGCGAGTCCGACGCGCACTTGTCCGGAATTTTTTTAGTATAAAATATTTTTCAAGTAGGAATCTATGTATACTTAGAAATAAAATTAGTTGTTCTTCCTGTGATTTTATATCCAACTTAATATTCGCACGATGCGAAAGCCAAAACAATCGTAAAAAATAATATCTGATAGAGCTTAACTCCGGTACGCCTGAACTTATTTTCATGGGAGTTTTACTTATAAAAAATACAAAACCTCCAATGTAAGAGTATACTAATATGTAAAACTTAAGAATTTGGTTTTTGGTTATCTGAACGCGGGCGGAGCCGCGGGCAATGCTAGTTTTAAATAAAAATAAAACAATATGTAGTTATATAAACGTCATTAAAGCACTAGCTTTTCCAACTGAAAATGGCCAAGAGAATGCAGAGAGAGTTCATTCACAGGATTATACACGTTAGAATAATCTTAATCCTAATAAGTACTAAATATTAAGGATTCAAACTGAAGCAGCTATCTAGAACTTCGTATCTAGCTGCATTGTCGGGTATTTGAATATGTTTACAACTTTGAACGCTAGAGCAATGAATTTTAAGGTAAGCAAAACTAAATCTTGGTTAGAATAGTGAATTCATATTAAATCTGTTTGAATGTCTTCCTAAATATTTTGAAATCTAAATAGTCCAATCGGAATCCGGTTTGGGAACAATATATTGAAAACCACATTTTCACAGTAAACCGGAAATTGAAAAAAAAAAACTATTTTTCAACGCTTTGCGTCCCCCCATTTCTCGGGGATAGCTGGGAATGTGGGGCATTTTACGAATTTCTATTCCTTATATACTTGCTTATATTTTAAAATCATAAAACTTCAGGTTTTCAATACATATTTTTTCTATTTAAAATAAACGGATTGCGATCGGTCTAAAAAGCGAGTTGCGCTCTTAAAGAGCTAGTATGATTTGAACAAACTTGTATGCGGCAATTATAAGAAAAACGCATTTTTTTTTAATTTTTGTCTGTCTGTTTGTTTGTTCCGGTTAATCTCCGAAAAGGCGATTAGTATATTATACTCGTATGTATTAGTTAAATTAATATAATTTCTTTGAATATAAAAAACGAGTAATAAAAATACTAAGTTATTTTTTCGTATTTTTTAAGCATTATTCTGTTAGCTATTTTTATTTATTAATATTTATTTTACTAATTACTCAGTAGGTATACAAATTATCATTTGTATACTATTTAAAAACATTATTGTTTGACTTTATGTTTAGTTCTATGACACTCTGCTTATATTATTCCTTCGTTTCAGATAGTATATTATACTTTACTAGAATTGCCTGTCCGCGTTAAGATGACCAAAAACCAAATTCTTAGTTTACTCTTATATTTGAATTTTTGTATTTTTTCTCAAAAATAAGATATATTTTATATATATGTTGACCCGGATAGCTAGCTATCACCATAACAAATTTCATCATAATCCCTCCAGTGATTTTTCTGTGATGCGGTAACAGACAGACAGACAAAAATTCTAAAAACTATAGATTCGGCCTCTGT
Organism: Brenthis hecate; assembly: GCA_951806755.1. Taxonomy (NCBI): domain Eukaryota; kingdom Metazoa; phylum Arthropoda; class Insecta; order Lepidoptera; family Nymphalidae; genus Brenthis; species Brenthis hecate. The sequence continues at coordinate 3,399,272 of OX638255.1, forward strand.
ATCGATAATAATGTCTATTTCAATAAGATTTCCCAAAAAATATTTAATGTACAGATACGGCTTAGTTACAATTTTATTATATGTATAGATTAATATGTATTGTTTAAACGTTTTCATTTAATGTCTGTTAATAATTAAATGTTCACTTTAAAATATCATCAATATCTTTTGAAAGTATTGGCTTTAAAATTCACTTGTCTTAAGTATTAGCACAGCTTAAGCTTAGAATCTGAAGGCTATCTAAAACATCCTTTAGTCTAGCCGAGTTATTTATTATTTTCATTTACCCCAGGCAAGTTGAAACTTAATTAGGTGGTAAACTCTTTGTAGCTCGCTTTTCCCGCAATCTTTACTAATATTTTAAATATAAAATATAAAAACAAAGTTTATGGTATTTTAAATAAAGAAAGTATTACAGTTACAGTACGATTTACCCTCGCTTCGCTCGGGTTCGTCCCTAGGTTGATTCCCCATTCTCACCCCCTCAAGGGATGACTTCCAGAATAAAAACTATCCTATATCCTTTCCATGGTCTCAAACTAACTTCTTACCAAATTTCTTCTAAATCCGTCCGGTAGTTTTTGAGTTCATTCGTTACAAACATACAAAAATACAAATCATTCCTCTTTATAATAGTAGTATAGAAAGTGTAGATGTAAAATTAATATTGTATAAAATAACATACTAAGCTAAATAAAACAGCTTTCACGAAGCCATTAATGGGCATTTAAAATGGGAATGGGACGACAATAAGTAGTTAATTATCTCATCATTTAATTTGATAATGTACAAGGGGATTTTCCAGTGAGTGTTTGAATTAAAGGCAAATTAAATGTCGATTAACTTGTTACGTTTAAGCTTGAAATTTAAAAAAATCGGTAATTATTCTTTTTTTTTAAAGTCAGAGGTGCTTGTAATACTACTCCTAAACGTCTGAACAGATTTTGATGAATTTGTTTTGTTTAGGTATTCACATTGTCACTTGGATGGTTCTTAACTACATATGAACACGATAGATGGCGCCGTTGTCGAGGTCAAAGTTGTTTTTTACAACCAAACAATGTCTGTGGCAGGACAGATGATAATTAGAAATTATTAATTTTCTTTACAATATTAATCAACTCTAGTCACGAATAAAAGGTATTACTAAATACTACTACTACTTTCTTATTATGAAAAAAAAAAAATCTTACCTGGTGGCCATTCCTGTCCATACACAAAGATCTCAGACCGCGCGATATCCACTCTGTTCCAAGTCAGAGCCAAACTTAACTGCTCGCTTGGCGACAAATGCTGAGCACGAAATAAAGCTGTCAAGATGACCTGATCTAGCTCCTGAATTTCGCCGCCTTCCGCTCTCTCTTGGATTCTGAAGACTGTTATCTAAGAAAAAATAAATAAATGGTAAATACTAAATATATAAAAATTAAATAATGGTGCTTGGTATTTAGTAGGTGTCTTATATTGAGATTTCCATGCATGAACGAATAAACCACTGGACGAGACATAAAATACAAATGTATGAAAACTCGTTCAACCAAAAGACGCATAACGCACACAAAGATTTTATTACATTATTATACACACAGGTACACAATACAATATTTCTAGTGCTTGAACGTAATCGATAAAATACATATATCGATGAACCAATTAATGACATTTTAGACATTGGTTAGCATAGTCATCATATTTTACATCTTTTAATTTAAAATATCTGTATTTATTATAATAAATTAAAATAAATGAATTAAAGAGGCAATAATAATGTGTCAAATAATAATTATTTTTTAATTTGATTTATATAAATACGATGGCATTGATGGCAGCATTCTGTTGGTCTATAATAATGTTAATGAACAAATGAATATCGGGTGTATATTCCATTAATATATAATAAAAATTATTTTTTAAAGATTTAAAAAATATTAAGCTAATTTAATTAAATAAAGTGATTTTGTTGATTCTGTTATTGAATTATTTTAATTGGCAATTGATTGTCTCGGGTAGCTTATAAAAATGTGACACTGTCCTAATATTGCTCAGTTCTTAATAAACATTTGTGAAATTAGGAAAAAGAAAAAGTGATTGCAAATTAAAGTGAGTGTTGGATCGTGAAAGTAAAATAGATCGTGAAAGTAAAGTGTTTTATTACAAATCGCCAACCCAGAAGTTTAGTGCTAAAACATTATTGTTTGATTTTGTGTAATTTATGTGTTGAAATAAAATGATCTTTATTATTATTACAGTGGAATAATATTCCAAAGTATATAAATGTGGTATAAAATAAAATAAAAAATTAAGTACACATACTAATTATAATTTTTGCATTTATATTTTTATGTGACTTAGAAAATATTTTTATAAATTTATTGTCATCAGATTGTAGGATACTGTGATAAAAGTATTTTATGTTATTGTACTGTACAAATAACACAATTCGTTCAGTTATTTCGTCAAATATCGATATATTTTTCGACATTGTCAAGCACTAGTCGATGTCAAATGGACTCACTCGACAGTTTAGTCATTTGTTCTGAATGGTATAATCCAGGGATTTTATGATGGTTGTCAGATGTCAACGATACATAGAAATATCGACTATATTTAACATAGTTGGATAATATGACATTTTATTTTACAATTTTATTAAATTGTGTGATAAATAACAATAAATGTAATAAAATAATGTATTTACAAGTGAAAAGAAACAGTGCTGCTTCCGCCGCTATAGTTTTTACACCATTTAACAGAACATTTAGTCATTTTTGGCAGATTGTTTGTTGACAAGTAAATGCTTGAGACTGACGCAAAAAACAAACGACAAAGGCTGAAATTTCCTGGCTACTAATAAGACAGATAAAGGTACGTCCGCTTATATGTCTGGTCCAGTGACTTATTCGTTCATGTTTCCATGCCTACTTGTATCAATTCATATTCGCTGTAGTCTCTTTGCTTGGGTGCACCCCTTAGTCTATCTATGTGTATATTAAATTTCATCCAAATCTGCCCAGTTGTTTCAACTCGAAAGAGTAACAAACATACAGATTACACACATAAGTATAAACTTCAGAATTTATAATAGTTGTGAACACGATAAGAAAGCTCACACATTTAAAAAAAAATGTTGGCTGTTTTTCTATCCTTGTATCCAACACCGGATTTGAGATATGGCCCTAAATGATACTGTATAATACTTTCTTAGATTCGGGTTGTCTGTAACAATTATACCTTCGAGACATCTAACACCTCAGTCTCTCCCGTGACCATGGATGCTGTAAAGCATTCGAAACGTCGGGACCCAAAAATCAAAATAAAACCGCGAAATAATCCGAAAAGATAGTTTTATTTAAAATGATACTCTATATTTCCTAGGCTTTCGTAGAGATAAATAGGGTAGATATAAATATAGATAATATATTTAGTATCTGTTGTAAAATTTTAAGTAATGAAATAAGACATCTAATTTTCATTTCAAAGAGGTTATAATAGTGATTATGCTCTACGCTTTGCTGTTGTTCTGTTATTTAGTGACGGCACAGTACTATGTCTCATCTTCAGATGAAATTCAGTCTAGACGGATATCTATAACATTAATATTTAATGTAAATATTAACAACTAGAATTTTTCCGATGTTTTAATAGTTATTCTACTATTTGTGGTGAAAACAAATCCAACAAAACAAAGATCATAAAAATCGGTAAAGCAGTTCTCGAGCTATGAGTGTTGTAACAAACCCGATTTTGTTTTATATTTTAATTTTGTCAAGAGATATGCCACTACCCTGTCACATTTTCACAAAATGTTTAAATGAAACGAAATTTCAATACGCACTGTATTCAATAGGTGTACTGATATACGTATAAATGGAAAATATTAATTATAATTTATATGATGTAAATACCCTGTTAAACACATATCCAACAAAAATTAAATGTCATATTAAAGCGACATATATAATTTGTGATCAAAGTAAAATTAAAATGGCTTGTATGTTTATTCGAAAGCAATATAATAAAAGATTAATTTTCATAATACGCCTGGTATTGTTTCTCTATTTATTTTATAATCAAACTAGCAGAACCCGCGGGTTCGCCCGGGTTCAAAGTACAAATAAACAAACTCTTCTTTCCCTGAAAATATGTATGGAAGCCTGCCTGATTGGTTGACATTTATGATTGCATCGCTCCCTTGTGTAGTAGCATGATGATATTATAGCCTTTAGCCTTCCTCAATAAAGGGGCTATCTAAAGTAAAAAGAATTTTTAAAATCGGATTAGTAGTTCCAGAGATTAGCGCGTTCAAACAAATAAACAAACTCTACCTCTTTATAATATTAGTATAGATATATGTCGAAATACTACGTATTTCTCACATATATTGTCTTTAACAAAGTTAGTTTTGATTTCCCATATACCATTTACACCTTCGCTAACCCAAACATGCTAAAGGATGATGAAAAAACATTATTTCATTATATAAATATTGAATGTCCTGACCTAAAGTGAAGTGAAATATTGTAAAGAAAGGTTTCGAATGTATAATGCAATCTACTACACAGGGTCATTTTTAATTTACTAAAAACCTTTTGGGAATATACTATTTACATCATAACAACAACATCTGTAACAAGAAAAAATTATATTTCTTAAATTTTTATTTTCATACAAAAATAACAATATTTTTATTGCACCTTCTAAACGATAAAGTTCTAGCATCTGGCCAAGTTTAAATGAGTAAGGGCCACTTCCTACACCCCTCCACCCCTCCCCCTCCACTGGTCATGCGCTTTCTTTTGCTAATTGCCGGACGATTACCGTGTAGAAGGTGCAATACAAATATTTTTAGTTTTGTAAAAATTTAGTTTTGTAAAAGGTTTTCAGTGAATTAAAAATGACCCTGTATAAATATCTCGTGTCACGGTGTTTGTGGTCGCACTCCTCCGAAACGGCTCGAACGATTTTAATGATATACTTTTTTGTATACCTATTTGGTAGGTATACGAATAAGTCGTTAAGAATTTTTCACCCTCCAACCCCCACCCCTCATTTTTTAATTGCGATTTTAGTATTTTTGTTTCTAACGTTAGATTCCTTTGATAATTAATATGTCAGAACAATATTTGCCGGGTCAGCTAGTTCTATTATAAAAATAACGGCTGAGCTATTGCGAGACAAAGTATGACAATTTGTTCGAGCATATATGGTGCAGTGGTAGCCCAGAGGTAACGTGTCCAGTGGCAACTAAGTTAAGCGGGTTCAAACCCCGGTTCTCGCACTTCTGATTTATTATACACGAATTATCTTCAATAAACATATACCTGCCTAACGGGGAAAGCAAGCATTATGAGGAAACTTGCATGTCTGAGAGAATCTAATAGATTCAAAAAGACATGTGAACCAACCCGCATTGTGGATCATGTAAATTGACATCGAAAAGACCCGTGTAAAGGAATGAGATGTTAATTTTTGTTCGATTGATTAAATAATAAAAAAGATATGTGCTGTCATAAAGCATAACGAAATTAGAGAAATTTAAAAGTGTATACATAATAAATAAATAAAAAATAAAAATAGCCTTTATTCTCTGACCAATTCACAAACACTAAAAACTTATTCATCTAACTTAATAACTATTGAGTATTTTAACACCTATTATAAGCTACTTTTTTTTATACATAACCAATACTTAAAAATAAAAGAATTTCTCAAATTAAGGTGCTTTTAAACTGATTAAATAGTCTCTGGTGATTCGTACGTCCCTATCTTTCAAGATTATCTTGGACAATTTTTCATCGTTTTGTTCAAACGTTTCACAACAAGGAGATAATAGCTGAATAGAGATAATAAAGCCGTCTTGTGATGTAAGTACTCGAGAAACTCAGTGTAAGTATTGTATCGTCGTTATATCGAAGAATCATAAGAAAAATTTAATGGCGATACTTGAAAAAATATCCTGCCCATATTCCTACATCGAAGAATACGAAAAATATACGTATGATGCAAGAAGTTTGTACTACTCAAATAAAAGGATAATCTATACTAATATAATAAAGAGGTAAAGTTTGTGGATTATGAGTTTGTGAGTTTGTGACGTTATAGGGAGTAATCTCTGGATCTACTGAATCGATTTAGATGAAACTTGTTAAGAGGATAGTTTGAGACCCTGGGAAGGACATAGGATACTTTTTATACTGGAAATCATCCCTTAAGGAGGTAAAATGGGGATGAACGTTTTTATGGGGGATCAACCTAGGGACGAAAACGAGCGAAGCGAGGGTGAGTCGCTAATTAATTATATAAATAAACTTCTAAATCCGAAAAATCCCGTTTAATGAAATCGAGTTGAAAACTTTTAAATGTGCCAAAAAAATCTTTCAAGGGTAACTTTATAATAATGTAAAATGTAGTCTCAGCACTAAATTGTGTACTAAATAGCTAAAAATTTAGTTATCGCTCTCAAAACCCAATTTAATTAAATAATACATACATACCTCTTCATCATCATCTCTTTAGACAAAATATTTAAATGTTCTATATAGTAATTAGTTACAAATATACAGTAAACAAATAAACACATGCAACGAACCTCTTTGTTTATTAAATACTTCAATTTCTTCGATTGACTAATGCGCGATTTCACCAACAACCCATAAGCTACCACCTACGTATGGGATCCCTAGCTTAAAAGTCCCCTAAACTAGCCCCTAAATTAACTTTCGTTTTACGATCGTCTTTAAGCCCATATTTCGAGCACCTAAACTTAGGGGGCCTTTTAATATTTAGGTGACCCCTAACTGTCGGTGAAACAGAAACTGTCCCCTAACAGCCCCCCAACCATGCTTACGGGATCCCTTAAACTTAGGTGACGTTGGTGAAATCGGGCATGAGTCTCCGTAATAACATATCGAAAGAAAACAACAAATATCTTTATGTTAAAACGGACTGTTTATTTCAAGCAATACTCTTCTAAATATTTATACGAAGACTGAAGTTTAATCTCAACAAAATAATTCTAACAGTGAGTAAAGTTTATTTATCTCCATCAAGCTTTATTTTATTCGATACAAAGAGTCTCCGCTTTCTGTTCAAAATATATAATACATCGACAGAATGCACCTTAGATTTTATTTAAGCCGCACTAATCAGACCACACTAAGATTAGTACTTTAAATTGTAAAGCTAGTATATATGTATATCTGCGCATTATGAGGCAACCTGCATGTCTGAAAAAACCTAACAGCTTTTTGAAAGAAATGTCCTCCAAATGCCTCTGGGTAGCGTGATACCCGTCGTATTGAAGGGATGGATGCCCGTGTCCAATACAGAATTTAAAAAAAATACTCGTACTAATGCAAGGTGCATACAGAAATAGAAGTTCAGATCCTTATTCGTAAGAGTAAATCCAATGTGTCCCTGCAAAATTTATTCCAAGATAAATTGTAGGAGTCGCTTTAACGGTCACTTTAAAGTGATACAAATACTAAGCAATCTTTACTAATATTATAAAGAGGTAAAAATTGTGAGTTCTTTTGTAGGAAGTGATCTCTGGAAGTACTGAACCGATTTAGATGAAATTTAGTAAGAAGTTAGTTTGAGACCTTGGGAAGGACAACAGTTTTTATCCCGAAAATCATCCCTTTAGGGCGTAAAAATGGGTATGAAAGTTTGTATGGGGAATCAACCTACTCGTAGTTGGTTATAAAATTTCTCGTCTTAAAGTTAATAATTAAAGTACTGTAAAAATATAGATATTATAAGAATTCAGAAACTTATAAAAACCATTATGTTTACGAAACCACCGAAAAATCCTTTCAAGATTAGTATCTGTCCTTTAAAAGGAGTTAATAATCATGAAAATCGAAATTGTATACTATCTGAGTATGCCTGGCGTCTTTGTACATTAAAAGACATTCATTTTATTTGATGTGGCTGTAATTTACTTTCGCCAAATGAAATTTATATGCAACGATGAGCTTAATTTAAGCAAGTGTCCCGGAAAATTGATCATTTTATTATATAACTGAGAGATTTTAAGATTCAGAAGCGAGGCAAAGACATTAAGATGTGATTAATATTATTGTCTGGTATTTATGAATAACTCTCTCTTTCAACGGACGACGCTGAGACGAAATCGTTTGTCGAATTCCAAATACTTTGCCACAAATATATTTTATAACTAGCATTACCCACGGCTCCGCCCGTGTTCACATAACCAAAAACCAAATTCTTAGGTTTTATATATGTATTAGTATACTCGTAAATTGCATTTTTTGAATTTTTTCTCAAAAATAAGATATTTTCCTGCAGTAAAAAGTATCCTATATGTTGACCTGGACAACCAGCTATCACCATACCAAATTTCATCAAAATCCCTCCAGTGGTTTTTCTGTGATGCGGTAACAGACAGACAGACCGACAAAAATTCTAAAATCTATAGATTCGGCCTCTGTATCGATAATAATGAGTATTTCAATAAGATTTTCTAAAAAATATTTAATGTACAGATTCGGCTTAGTTACAATTTTATTATAATATGTATAGACTTTAAAATAAAACTATGAAAAATCGACAATTTGTTTCATACAATTCCATTAAAAAATCGATGAAATAAGTTATATTGTAATATTCATATCTTTATAAGAAACAATAAAATTATAATTAAGAAAGACTTTTTTTATACAATAAAAGCAAGGGAGATTTTGCATTCATAGGAGAAACCTATTATTGAGCGATATCCTATCAATATATTTGAGGCTAAATTGAATTAATCCAAGAGTAGAGTATACTAGAAGTGGCACATCTATTTTATGAACATGTACGTATATTATCTATACAGATAAATAAAATTGAAGTGTCTGTTTGTAATGTCAAAATAACAGCTTTTTACTAAATGCATATGAAATTATATACGATACTTATAGGAAAACACACAATTTTTAAAAATTTTGTCTGTCTGTCTGTTTGTTCCGTATAATATCCGAAACGGCTGGACTGATTTTGACGGGACAATTTTATTTATCTGTATAGATTCTAAAGATGTTTAAAATGATACGTACGTAAGTCATAAATAGAGAAAAAAGGTTTAAATGATATTTCAGATCCTATTTTGTATATAAACTTTTAAATAAATACGCAAAGATAGTTTTATTTAAAATGTCAAATATTCGCGTAATCCTAAAAAAAAGTGTTATTTAAACTGCACGTGGAGTGAAGGTACAGACATGGCTTTATTAAAAGCCATGTCTGGTTCATCAGGTTCATCAGGTTAGCGTTGATTGATCGTAGCAGCCATCGTTTCACGTTCTACTTGAAATGAAAACTTGTTAGCTATAAAATATACTCATATATTGGCGACTAAAAGTATAGGTACTAAATAATTTAATATACTCATTTGTTATTTTATTCACGTCTCACACATTCATTTCAACTTCGCGTTTCTGCTACATGTTTTATTAATGTAAACATTAAATATTTTATTGATTTATTTGTACCCTGATGTTGTAATTTACGAGATAAAATATATTGAAAAAGCACAAAGACTCGCTCAGCAAGTGCCTCGTAGCATGAAACATTTAGTTTATTATCGTAAATTTTTTTTGTGATATAACTATAAATTTACAGTTTTCGGATATATATTTTTTCCTTTTACTATAAGATATTGCTTTTTGCCAAATTTCATTATTCTAGGTCAACGGGAAGTACCACCATATAGGTTTTATTTCGCTTCCGAGTGTCAAAATTTCACAGCTCCAAGGGATTGCAGACCTGAGTATTTGATATTAATTTCAACAATACCTAGCGTTTCTGAGAAAACGGGTTTTGACAGTACCCAAACAGACAAACGGACAACGAAGTGATCCTATAGGTAAGGATCTTTTTTTCGAGGTACGGTAATTTAATGTTTCTTTGAAATATCTAAAACAGTTCAAAGTACTCACCAAATTCTTTTTTCTCGTGCATTGCAAAAGTTCGCCGTACAAACACTCAGCTTGCTGCAGTCCAACTTCAAAGGTCTTTTGAATGGTGCCGATTAGATAATCTCGCATCGACTCTAAAACCGTCTGCTCTCCACTTTCCGTTGCGTACCTGTTTGGTGAAAAAGATAAACAATTAGATATTATTTCATCCGTATTAATATTATAAAGGCACAGAGATAGATTATAGTCTGGAATAACACATAGGCTACTTTTTATCCCGTATAATGTACGGGTCCCGTGGGATGGGTATGTTTTTGTTTTCACAGAGGGAACCCGAGCGAAGGGAGGGTGAGCCGCTAGTACATAAATAACGTTACACTTTTAACGGCCTAGTTAGTTTGTCTTGTTCCAGAGATTCGTGAAACATGTTTATGTGAATTCGTACATATACACTTATATATTATATATATACAGTAAGACCATGAAAAAAATATACATTGAGTAATATATTTTTTTAAATTGAACGAAACTAATGCCTCAGGCTAGAAAAACTCCGGTGAAGAAACAAAGTACGTCAGGCTTACTGACGATTTTAATTTGGGTTTTGTATGTTTAAGAACATAACTAAATAATCTTTGTTTTTCATATGCCCAACTACATATAAATAAATAAATATGTTGGGACATTTACACACATCACCATCTAGTTCCATGGTAAACTATGTGGCTTGTGTTATGGATACCAGATAGTTGATACACTACTCATATATAACTTTAAATACATACATATTATAAATATAAACACCCATGGACAACACTGGAGTACAAACATTCGTGCTCATCACACAAATGAATGCCCCCAGCGAGACTCGAACCCACGACCACTGGCACTGCAAGTAGGGTCACTACAAACCAAACGAGCCAAACGAGTCATCAAATTTATATAGTTTTCTTGAATACGGTAAGTTATGTTAGTATAGGCACGTAAACACTTTTAGTAAGAAGTATGTAGAGATTTATCCCTTGAGAAATGTCAATACTTTGAAAGTTTAACTTCCTCTATAAACTTTAAAGTTTAGTGCACAAAGAGAAATTTTCATAAGAGATTATCTTGAGTTTGTATAATAAAATGTGTGAGGAGGCTTTGTTTAATTAAGTTTTGAATTCATTACTCTTACAGGCCCTATTGCGTCTGAATTTTTTAAGGCCTAGAAAATATCATACGAGTATATCTTATTATTTAAGCAAAGCGTATCGGTCTACAAGTATAAAATGCGGTTTTTTTTTCTAAAAAACCATGTTAAATTTGAAATATTGATAAAAAGTGCCTTATTCAAAGTATGTTCCATCGCTTGTTATACATTTTTCCCATCTTTTGGGTAATTTGTGCATACCACGCCAGTAAAATCTTCGTCTTTTTCTGCGAACCATTCATCGAGCCATTTTTTCACAACTTCGTACGAACCAAAACGCTGTTCACCAAGTGCGTGACCCATCGATGAAAAATAAGTGGTAATCAGAGCCAAGTCTGGTGAGTAAGCCGCATGAGGTAGAACTTCCCAGTTGAGGGCTTCCAACGTTTTGCGAACCGGTTTTGCCGTATGTGATGGGGCATTGTCATGAAGAAAAATGACTTTATGTTGCCTATTTCGGTATTCTGGCCTATTTTCAAGCAGCAAACGGTTCAAATTGGTCAATTGTTGTTGATAACGTTTAGTATTAACCGTTTCCCGGGGTTTTAACAGCTCATAATAAACCACGCCTCTCTGGTCCCACCAAACACAAAGCATCAACTTTCTGCCAAAGCGATTCGGTCTTACGGTCGATGTGGATGGTGCGCCTGGGTCCACCCATGACTTTTTGCGCTTTGGATTCTCAGAATAAATCCATTTTTCATCTCCTGTAACTATGCGATGCAAAAACAACTTTCGTTTGTACCGAACAAGCAAAATTTCACATGGGTTTTTACGCTTTTCTATTTGTCTATCAGTCAACTCATGTGGTACCCATCTACCGGTCTTCTGAATCTTTCCCATCTCTCGTAGCCGATGGGAAACAGCTTATTGACTAACACCCAATTGATTGGCGAGTTGATTTTGTGTTTGCGAATCATCTTCGTCCAACAATGCTTGCAATTCCATATCTTCATATTTTTTTGACGGCCTTCCATGTTCCTTGTCTGCAACATCGAAGCCACCACTTTTAAAACGCCGAAACCAACGTTCACACGTATCTTGCGATACAGCATGTTCACTATAAGCTTCTCGAAGTAATCAGTATGATTCAGCAGCAGTTTTCTTCAAATGATAACAAAAAATTAATGCTGTCCGCAAATGCTCTTTGTTCGGTATAAATTTCGACATATTGAAGACAACAACACAACACTTTACACACACTTTATAAATTTATTAGTCAAGCGCATGTTACCTTTGTTTATAACACAACAAAATGTTGCAGTATCAAATCTTCATAGCACAAGCTTCATTGATGCACCGTCAGTTTTCTGAAATCCGCATTTCATACTTGTACTGGTATGTATGTAGCAAGTATTTAAGTTTTAAAATGTACGCGCATGCATTTAATTTAGAGTAATATAAAGAATATATATATATATATATATATATATATATATATATATATATATATATATATATATATATATTGTTTAATGTTATTTTAGTAATTAAGTTTGGGTATGTTCTCTAGCTGGTAAGCTTTGTTCGTTAAATAAAATTATTTAGTACATTTTTAAATTTATTTTGTAAATTATACAGAACTAGAGAAATACAAAAACAAATCTATCCCACGGGAACCGTAAAATTGCCTATGTGTTATTCCAAACTATAATCTATCTCTATGCCAAATTTCATCCAGATCCGTTCAGCCGTTCCGGCGTGATTGAGTAACAAACGTCCAAACATTTACATTTGTAATATTAATAAGACTTCATATGAAGTTTTAATATATATATACATATAATATATATATGTGCATGTGCAAAGCACGTACTTGTAACATGTCTTTTAATAATCATATCTGCTTTTAAAGAGCGTAAAGCTGCTAAAAGTGAAATAATTAGTCCAACTTGATGTTAGTTTTTTCCTTTTTATTTAGTCTGAGTTGTGAATTTTGCTATTCAAGTATAAGCTTTGAGAAATTAAAAATCTTCATCGAATTTTCGGTCACGTTCGAGTTATTTGATGTTTTATTTTAAAAACTGGAATTGGTCTCTTTGAATACGTCACTTCGTTTATTATAGTTATTTGTTTTGAATTTAAATTCAAAGTATATCAAAATATTCTTTCTATTATTGGAAACCTCTTGTTATATACCCTAAAGCGAATACGTACATAAAACGTGTGTGTATATATATATATATATATATATATTATATAAATATATATATATATATATATATATATATATATATATATATAGCTATAATGCCTATTAAAATCTCAATGTGATTATTTATATGTATAAGTTCGCGATAACGTCGCCGTCATTCTTATAGCTGTGATTTAAAATCTTGCTCTGTCAGTTCGCAGCTTAAATGTATGTATGTCTGTATAACATTTTTAAAATAAAAGTACTTTTATAGTTAAATCGCCATCGGTTCACAAAATGGCTTTTTAACTCTAACATTTCTAAAGATTTTTAAAAGTGTTCTTATAATTTCCAAAGGGTTAAAACACATAACCCTCCTTTGGGCTTAGCCGCAATCGGGTAAAAATATGTTATTCTTAAGGTCTTTGTATACTTAGAGGAATAATACTTTTAAAATACGATTTGAATTAGGTAGGTACTTCGCTTGATATTTTTTTTGCATTATACAAAATTTGAGGTACGTATCTATTTTTATTTTAATTAGATAACATAATATATACCTATTACATACATACCTACTAAAGGAGCTCATTTTTAGAAAATGTTAAATTATTATGGATTTTCGATTTTATGCAATCTGCTATTTATTCATAAATTGTATGAAGAGAGAAATCGCAAACGAAAGTAAAACATATAATAAAGCCTTTATCGCTAATGAATAGGGGCGCATGAAATTTTTTTTCTGAAACTTTACCAAAATACTTGTCAAGATTGCTTTCTACAGCGAAATGTATATCTTAATTATCTGGTGATGGGCACTGAATATAAAAGTCATAAATTTCAAGATATAAAAATATAATTATTTTATAATTACTGCCTCGGTGGTCTAGTGGCTAGTATGTACGGCTGCAGATCCGGAGGTCCTGGGTTCGAGTTCCGGGTCGAGCCAAGATTAATTACTTCTGTTAATATGTTCTCAGTAGTTGGGAGTTAAGAACTTGGCGGTGTTTCGCCCCCATGTCTCGGAGAGCACGTAAGGCCGTCGGTCCTGCGCCTCAACTCTCACCGGTCGAATCGAAGTATAGTTCCATCGGACTTTGAGAGTAAAAGGAATAGAGAGTGCAATTGTGTCTGCGCCTACACTTGTGCACTATAACATCTGCTGCGCTGGCTAGTCTCAGTGAGATTGGCCGCCGTGGCCGAAATCGGCCAGGAGGACATGGTTCTTGAGCTACAACTACGAATTTTACGAAATTTTGGTTTATATCAGAAAATTTTCTGTTTTACTGAAAATGAGCGACAAGGCATTTTATTTTCGACTACGGACCAGCAACTATACCTATGAATACGTACAGTGATTCCCTTAAATTAATACCTCCTGCACGCAGTTTCGTTCGTATGTACATATTTAGTATTCCATGGTGCACATAAACTATATCTACATAAAACATTTAAATATACATATGAGATTATGTAGAACAAGGAATTAAAGCTGTAACTTTAGGTTTACTCGATCGACACAAAATTAACTAGGTATGTGTTTACAACAAATTACAATAGATACAATAACAAAACAATCATTTCTAGTAATATGTTTTGTTTTAAAGATTCCTTTTATATTTAAATTATTTGTTAATTCCAGCTAACAGTTTGGAAACTTTATATTCAACGAATAGTTTAATTATAAATTGTAACTAGAAATTTATTATTTAATATTAGTTTAAAGAACAAAGGAATTGAATGAAGATATTAGAATTTAAAATTTAATATGATTTAAAGCGTAATGAAGCACGATTAAAACGATTTTACGGGTTGGTTAATTATATACGAACAAAGCGATGAATGGATTTATCTTTGGGATTCACCGTAAATATGCACATAGATCGTATGTCTGTATTGTTATACCTGTATTGTATTTAACAACATACATAATACTTCTAATCGCTAATCTATACATATAATAAAATTCTAACTAAGCCAAATCTGTACATTAAATATTTTTTGGGAAATCTAATTGAAATAGATATTATTATCGATACAGAGTCCGAATCTATAGTTTTTAGAATTTTTGTCTCTCTGTATGTCTGTCTGTTGCTGCATCACGAGAAAACCACTAGACAGATTTTGATGAAATTTGGTATGATGATAGCTGGTTATACGGGTCAACATATAGGCTACTTTTTACCGCGGGAAAATATCTAATTTCTGAGAAAAAATACAGAAACACAAAAACTGCATTGTAAGAGTATACTAACATATAAAACCTAAGAATTATGTTTTTGGTCATCTGAACGCGGGCGGAGCCGCGGGAAATGCTAGTAAGCGATAAAATCACCATTTTATACCATTTTTTTATATGCATATGTGCCTTGTATACTATTTTTTAACCCCCGACGCAAAAAGAGGAGTGTTATAAGTTTGACGTCGATATCTGTCTGTGTGTGTGTCTGTCTGTGTGTGTGTCTGTCTGTCTGTGACATCGTAGCTCTCAAACGGATGGACCGATTTCGATGCGGTTTTTTTCCATTTCAAAGCCAGTTTCCTTGCGGTGGTTCTTAGCTATGTTTGGTTTTTGTCGTTCTTTCACGTCGAGACAGAGTGACGGATTGGCGTGATTTGTTTTGCAGAGATAGTTGCGAGGGCTGGACATACATACATAGACTTTACTTCAAAAAAAAACACGTTATAATACAACCACTTCACAACAACTTATCATATCTTTGTATATAATAATATATAGACGATCTATTCCATACTAACCGTTAAAAGGTATCGGTACTAATATGATGAAGCACGTAATATGATAAAGTATCATTCACACATATTTTTCTTCATACATCAAATAACTTGTCATTTAAAGGGCTATGTTATGATTAATTACTAATTTGGAGAGACCTCACTAAATCTATAAATGTATTTATCATTTTTATTTAAATGATTTCACTATTAATGCTTCATAATTAAGATACATTATTAGACATTTTGAAAATACATTCGCGAAAAATAATCTCTATTTACGCAAATATTTCACATTTTATATACCTAAATAAAAGAAAATCGGGTTAGTTAAACCATTTATAAGTCAAGAACGGCTGGACCGATTTTGATGATCTTTGATTTGTTAGATTCTGGTTTTCGGGGCGGACCCCGAAAACCAGAATAACTCTTAAAGCAACGGAAAATATTCAAGAAAACAATATGGATACCGTTGGCTAATAAGTATTTATTTTTATTTAAAATAATATATGGAAGTACCTAGAAACAGACCCGAGCGAAGCGAGTGTAAGTAGCTAGTTTTAAATAAAACTATCTTTTCAGATTTTTTCGAGGATTTATTTTGAATTTTGGTTCCCGACGTTTCGAATGCTTTATAGCGTCGTACGAGAGTCTCCCTCATGATCATGACAGATAGAAAGAAAAGATAATTTTATTTAAAATAATATGTTCGCTAAGTTCAAAACAAAATTACTTTACACACTTTCACAAAATTTCACACATAAGTCCTTACTTGTGTACAAAAGCTATTAAGTCAGCCGCCCTGCCGCTGCCGTCACACACGACGACGGGCACAGGTGGCGTGTCCGTCACGTACTCGAGGACGGCGCGCACCGTGTTAGTGCCGCCTTCTATCACGAGACAGACGACTGGCGTTGACGAATGAGTGTCTGGAACAAATGTTTGTGTTAAATGCCAAATATATTCTTCAAGATTAATATCCCACGGGAATTTGATGCACTACTTGGCCGATTACGGTCATCGCAGCCAATTTTAAAGAGAAACACACACACAGAAGATGTTATAGTGCACAAGTATGTACGCAAACACACGTGCACTCTCTATTTCTTTCAATCTATCACTCTACCTATTATAGGCTATTACATATATGTATACACTATATAATATAAATGATCAGATGAATGCTGCGTGAAATAAGGATAAACTAAATAAATTCACTTTCACACCTATATACAACTACACTATATAAAAAACGAAAGTGATTCAAAATTCAAAATATTTTATTCAGCATTAAATTATTACAATTTTTTACTGAACGTCATGAGTCTACTACCAGTTCGGAAAGGAGAAGCCTCAGACCTGAGAAGAACTGGCAAAAGAAACTCAGAATTGACTGATGTATCAACGCACAGGCCAAACCCTTAAGGCTAGAAAATTGAAATTTCGCACACGTATTCCTCGTATGACGAAAGCATCCACTAAGGAAGGATTTTTCAAAATTCAACCCCCAAGAGGTGGAATAGGGGAAAAAAGTATGTATGAAACTTTTTAATGAGAACGGCAAAAATAAAGAATTACGTATTTCGGCGTTTTATCGGTACAATTTTTGCCATACGTTTTGACAAAAACAAACTAAAAGTGCTTGAAAAAGCTCTGGCGCTTTGTATTTATATAGGGGAAGCGTTTTATAAAAATTGCGAGTTTTCTCCAAAAACTACGAAACGACTATAGTAAATCTACATGAAAAGGGTATTTCAAATTTGTGTTTGTTTATTTTTATTGCATACTACTTTTAGTCTGCAGTTTTACTCACGTGGAAAGTATACCGCTGAAAGCTTATAATATGTTAATCTTGGACGTAAGTTGAATGACACACTCTTTGAATCGTTAGAATGTAAAGAAGAAACTAACGTACTCATTCACAAGCTTTCACATTTATTACACGACGCTTAGTATGGAACGGATTTTTTTTTATTTTTTTTTTCGCGAATTTTTCCGATATTTTAATAGTTATTCTGCTATTCGGGGTGAAGACAAATTCAACAAAACAAAGTACAAAGATCATAAAAACGGTCCAGTAGTTCTCGAATTATAAATGTTTTTACAAACCCGACTTTCTTTTATAGGTACCTATACTTACGGCTCACCCTCGCTTCGCTCAGGTTCGTCGCTAGATATGTACGTTTTATATATATATATATATATATATATATATATATATATATATATATATATATATATATATATATATATATATAATTAGATTGGAAATATTTATCTTCAAAATAAACATTTATTTAAAAATCCAGAACTCTATTTCATTGGCAATCGTAAAGCGCGAGGTGAGACTTAAAAAGTATACTCTTTACGATAGTAACCGTGGCGCATAAAACTGAGAAATAGGTCCTAAAATACCTTTGACACGTTTAATGGGATTGTAAATGTTTTATTCCTAAATTACAAGACATATACACATAATAAAAAATGTATTAAAAGTTGTATATACACATATATTTAGGCGTTAATTCCACTTTTATTTTTCTAGTGATGATGATGATGTTCTCTTGACCGATTCCGGCCACGGCGGCCAATCTCATTGAGACTAGCCAACTGCGCAGGAGATATTATAGTGCACAAGTGTACGCGCAGACACAACGTGCACTCTCTGTCCCTGTCACTCTCATACTCTGGTGGGACGACCACTCGACACGACCAGTGAGAGTTAATGCGCAGGACCGGCGGCTTTACGTGCTCTCCGAGGCACGGGGGTCAAAACACCGCCAACTTCCCAACTCCGGGCTGTTACTGAGTCTTACTATACAGAAATACTCAATAACTAAACTTGGCCTGACCCGGGACTTGAACCCAGGACCTCTGGGTGTGCAGCCGTACATGCTCGCCACTACACCACCGAGGCATTTTTCTAGTATGAAATTGGGTAAAGCGAAAGTGTTTGTTGGTTATGGTCAATCTTGATTTAAGGCTATAGTATAGTATATGTGGATTGACGCTTTCATTGACATTTTTACATTTTTCGCTACATAAAGAGGCTATTCTTAAGTACCTATGAGAGTAACATTAATGTCAACCCCCGGCGAGGGCCTGAAAAATGACATAATTTTCCAAATAGCACGCCTTAGAGAAAATAAAACTAAATTGATTTAAAAAAGAAAAAAAAATTGTTGGTTATTAAATTCGAAAAACGATTATTTAGAAGGAATTATATAGCAATAATATATTTATAGAAATTTGTTTAAATCTAATTGGTTTTTGCTCTATGCCGTGTATCCCTATGGCGAGGTATCCATATTAATATTATATGTGCGAAAGTTTCTCTCTATTTGTTTGTTACGTCTTCGCAACTAAATGATAAATGACTGAACCGATTTAGATGAAAATTGGCATGGTGATAGTTTGAGATCCTGGGAAGGACATAGAATAGTTTTTACCCAAGAAACCATCCCTTAAAGATATGAAAATGGGGTGAAAGTTTGTACGGGGAATCAATCATTTCTTAAGTAAGGGTTTATAAAACTCATCATACCTATGTATATATAGTTATCTTTTCCACACTAACCGTCATCATTTATATAATTTATCAAAAGCTCTTAAGTAGGTACATTACTAAAAGTGCTATCAGTAAAATAAATTAGAGAATATAATATAGTAGATAAGGTAAAAGTTGAAAAATATTGAAAACCAGACGAATAAATATTTCACATATAAATATTACAAGAATAAGTAAAGGTTACCACAATATATTAGTGAAAACCGGATCCAAATCGGTTAAGCCGTTTCTGAGATTAGCACGCACAAACGCACAGACAAACAGAAAAACACACAAATTTCTAAAAATCTTTGTTTTGGGTTCTATTGCGTAAATAAAGACCCTAAGTGATAGTTTTTTCTCAAATATCTTCCATGTACAGACAGCGATCATTTACACTTTTATTATATGTATAGATTTACTTATATAAAAATGCGTAAGTATGTATATTATGAAAAATATTACGATTTTATGGAAAACGATAGTGACCAACTTTATTTACATTTAGAAGCATTAGTTAAACGGCATAGATGTAATTTAACTTAGTGGATAGTCCAATATTCCAAACGTATATTCGTCGTATAAGGTCCTATTGAGATGTTTTATTTCGCCATATTGTATTTGTACAGTTATTATCTGTACAAATACATTCGTATTATAAAAAGAATTTTAAAATTGAGCTCCTTGTTTTAATATACTATACTTATTTAAGATTGCAACACTGTTTTCTTTATTATCACTATTGTATTTCATTGGCAATCGTAAAGTGCAAGTTTGGACTTACAAAATAGACTCAAAGAATAACGTAAACGCCAAAGCACCTTTAACATTTTTAATAGGATTTACAACCCCAACTCAAATCATAAAATATTCCGTAGAAAAACATCTATACATATAATAAAATTGTAACAAAGCCGAATCTGTAAATTAAATTTTTTTTGGAAAATCTTATTGAAATAAACATTATTATCGATACAGAAGCCGAATTATAGTCTTTAGAATTTTTGTCTGTCTGTTACCGCATTACAGAAAAGCTACTAAACTGTTTTTGATGAAATTTGGTAAGGTGAAAGCTGGATATCAACATATAGGTTACTTTTTTCCGCGGAATAATGTCTAATTTCTGAGAAAAAATACAAAGACTGCAATGTAAGAGTATATTAATATGTAAAACCTAAGAATTTGGTTTTTGGTCATCTGAACGCGGGCGGAGCCGCGGACAACGCTAATATGTTATATATTAAAACTTTTCAGTCCACATTAATTGAAAATTACAAATCTTATATTAAATTATCCATATCCAAAATACTCGTAATATTATAAATGTAAAAGTTTGTAACGATGGATGGATGGAGGGTTGTTAATTCTTTCACGTCTGAACGGATCTGGATGAAATTCGGCACAAATATAGATTATAGTCTGGAATAGCGTATAGGTTACTTTTTATCCCAAAAAATGCACGGTTCCCATGGGATAGATTTGTTTTTATATAGAGACGAACCCGAAGCGAAGCGAGGTTGTGTCGCTAATTATTAATAATCTTATAAATATTTATTTATTTGGGTACCGTAATATTATGATAAAACAAAAACATAAAAACCGATAATATATCTATGTAAGACATTTCTTTTCCATCATATAACATTTTAACGCGCTTTGTAACCATTGAATTGAATAAGAAAATTGAATTGAAAATTTTGACAATCTATTTTTATTTTGACAATATTTTAATTTTTTTTTTGAAAGGCTGGCATTAAAATATACTTCGATAAGTACTTTTAAGAAATAAAAAAAAATACGAAATAAAATAACAAAATGTGTGTGTACACATGCGCGTACTTAAGAAGTTATACTTCTTTGGCGTAACAGAACAAAAATAGCTAAAGATTTCATCACGTATGTCACAACTCTCTTTTTGTAAAAGGAATACAGCTAACTTCATCATGTCGCTTTCAGCTAAATTCATCATGTCACTTTTTGACTGTCGGTGTGCGCGCGCATCGTAAAAATTTTATTCTCACATTTTTTTCCAAACGTGCCAAAAGAAGTACAACTTCAAAAATACTTGGACGAAGCCGGAGCATTTCGCTAGTTATCAATAAACAATAAAATTACCTAAAGAAACAAACCATAAAAGCTTCATAAACATCTATATACAGGTGAATAACGTTTGTTGTGTGAATTTTATCGCGGTCTATAAATATCGCCACTAAGGACAAGCTGAGGATTCGGGTCCGGACTCCGGTCACAACATTCTTTAACAGCCATAAAAGATATAGTCTCTATTGTGCGGTGAAATTGATGTGAATACCAAGTCTGTCATTTAAAAATGTACGATGAGACGAAAAATAGCATTTAACGAAGAAAATTTGATGAGTTTTCATTAAAAATAACTTATATGTACTATATTTTAGTAAATATCCACCTATACATATAATAAAATTCTAACCAAGCCAAATGTGTACATTAAATATTTTTTAGAAAATCTTATTGAAATAGTCATTATTATCGATACAGAGGCCAAATCTATAGTTTTTAGAATTTTTGTCTGTCTGTCTGTCTGTTACCGCATCACGGAAAAACCACTGGAGAGATTTTGATGAAATTTGGTATGGTGGTAGCTGGTTATCCGGGTCAACATATAGGATACTTTTTACCGCAATAAAATATTTCATTTCTGAGAAAAAATACAAAAATTGCAATGTAAGAGTATACTAATATGTAAAACCTAAGAATTTGGTTTTTGGTCATCTGAACGCGGGCGGAACCGCGGGCAATGCTAGTAATAAATAAATATGTTGAGACATTAACACACAGTACCATCTAGTTCCATGGTAAGCTACAAGGTCTGTGTCTCGGTCTCAAATAGCAGAATAACTATTAAAACATCAGAAAAGTTAACGAAAAAAATTAAAATTTATATTGCTACTAACACTGGCTAATAATTATTTATATTTATTTAAAAACATACCTAGGGACGAATCGAGCGAAGCCAGGGTGAGCCGCTAGTTTCCCATAAAAGACGATACAATTTATAACATAAAGAAACAACACAGTTTTATTACGCCAAAACTAAACCTATCTATACTATAACTAAAATTGAAGTGTCTGTTTGTAATGTCAAAATAACAGCTTTTTACTAAATGCATATGGATGTATACACGGTACATATACCTAAACAACATTTTACAATTTTTGTCTGTCAGTCTGTTTGGTCCGGCTAATCTCAAAAATGGCTAGACCGATTTTGACGGGACTTTCACTGGCAAATAGCTAATGTAATAAGGAGTAGCGTAGGCTACTTTTATTTTAGAAAAAAAATAGGGTCCCACGAAAAAAAATTAAAATAAATGAAAATTTAATAATATCCGTCTCAAATAGGGAAGTTGTATACATACGGGATGAACCCGAGTGAAGCGAGGGTGAGTCGCTAGAACATATAATAAAACTGTAGAGGTCGAATGTCTGTACATAGAAAAAATGCTAAAAACCGAGTCAGGGGGATGTCAGGAGAGAAATAGAACAAATCCAGTTTTTTTTAATTTTTTGTTTCCCTGTTTCCCTGTTTGTACGGGCTAGTCTCCAAAGCTATTGGACCGATTTTAATGAAATTTTGCATGGTGGCACCTTATATGCCCGGTCAACATTTTAGATACTTTTTATTCCGGAAAATTAAAGAGTTCCCGTGGGATAATTAAAAAACTATAGGAACTTATACAGCTTAGTACACAACAACTTATGCACCTAATTTAATAAAATTTGGCATGCTGATACCTTATATTGCTAATTAAAAAAAACAGGTTACTTTTTATCCCGGAAAAATGAACGGTTCCCGTGGGATAGATCTATTTGTGCTTTTCTAGAGGCGAACCCGAGCGAAGCGGGTAAGCCGCTAGTTTACATATAAATCATTTAGTTATTTTTTATTTCATTTAGTGTTTAGTTTATTTAGTGTAATGAGTTAATTTCAAAAGAGATTTAGACTTAAATGTTTGACGGAACATTTTCAGGTAACGAGAAAACATCAGGTAACATGATAAACAAACAAACGTCAAAGTGCTTTATTTAAATGATCAAAGCGCTGTTTGGAAGTTAACTGCCTCTATTTTATTCGCAATAAAACATATATTTCATTATACTGTCCACTTTCATCTTTAAATGCACTAGCGACTTACGCTCGCTTCGCTAGGGTGCTTTTCTACCTACGATTTAATTTTTTTGAGCGGAACCCTATTTTTTTTAAAAATAAAAGTAGCCTAAGTTACTTCTTATAGCTTCAGATAATTGCCAGTGAATGTCTCGTTAAAATCAATCCAGCCGTTTCGAAGATTAGCAGGAACAAACAGACAGACACAAAAATAAAAATAAAAATTGTCTTTTTCTTATAAGTACCGTATATTATTTCATATGCATTTAATAAAAAGCTGTTATTTTGACATTACAAACAGACACTTCAATTTTATTTTTCTATACTTATAGATATAGAAATTAGATTATTACAAAAGAATTTAATACCTGACCGAACAGACGTTCTTTTCAATTTTCTATAATTAAAAGAAACCTATAGGAAAGAAGCATTTTAAGTTTTTCCAGAAATGACCAATTTTACGGTTTTATTTATTTTTACGGTTTATCGCCTATAACCCTTTAGGAGTAATTTAAATATTTTAAAATAAAAATTTGCTAAATCGGCTTAACCGTTTTCAAAGGCATTTCATTTATTAATTTAATACAAACTTTGAAATGCTTAAGCAAATCCTACTTATACAGTAAAGAAATTTTAAATTAAATTACCTTTTATTATAAATTTAAATAAAGCATTAAAAACGTCGTTAATTGCAATAAGTCCGTGAAAATTTCGAAAAGATACTTTTATTTAAAATATCTAATACTAGCGACTCACCCTTGCTTCGCTTCAGGTTCGTCCCTGGACAAAAACAAATCTATCCCACGGGATATGTCGCCTTCCTCAATAAACGGGCTATCTTATGCAAAAAGAATTTTTCAAATCGGATTAGTAGGTCCTGAGCGTTCAAACAAACAAACAAACAAACGAACGAACAAACTCTACTTCTTTATAATATTAGTATACATTCGGATAAATCTATTTATCAAATCAATAAAATGTTAAATATTCGCGTAAAACTAAAAATGTAGCGAGGAAATTATCACGAGTGGTGTATCAAATCATTACTACACACGGGTTGCAATGTACAGACGCAGGCAGCGACCGTGCGGGGCGAGGCGGAGGGGGTTCCAACAAGTTCAGTGATCTGCGCGCCGTGCCGCTCGTCGAACGCGACAAAATGGCTGAGACCAACGTCGTATTCCCACGTCAATTACTAAAGGAATTCATTCTACTGTACAAAGAGCTAAACTGCCTTTGGGACAGAAAATGTCTTACGTACAAACACAAGAAGAAACGACACGATGCAGTTACAAAATTAACTGAATTAGTACAAAAATACGATTCTGCAGCGACTAGAGTTCACGTTTTGAGAAAAATAGATAGTCTTCGAGCGTGTGTACGGCGGGAATTTAAAAAGGTTCAAGAAAGTCGTTCGCAGGCGACGAATCCAGACGAGATATATACACCGCATTTGTGGTATTATAACATGCTATCGTTCGTATTTGAGGAGGAAGGGAGCAATTTAAAAGTCAAACAAGGTTCGCCTGCGCCGGTGAGTAATGGTATGGAAGGTAAAATAAACAGATAAGGTAAAATAATCACTTTTTAAGTAAAACGTACTTTTTACGTGTACGTTTAATAATATAAAATCAATTAAAAAAAATTATTTCATTATGAAATTTATATGAAATCAATCAATTCATTGTGCGAACTTGAAATTGGCTAAAATATCGCGTAACGAAATATCTCTTTTTTGAAGTCGGTCAAATATACATTATAGAAATATCTGTATATTTATTTAAATTTTATGAATAGACTAATAAATAATCGTGAGTAATAATTATTATTATAGTGATTATTTACCATATATTTATATATTTTTAACCACAACACAAAAATGACCGAGTGTTATAAGTTTGACGTGTCTGTGTGTTTGTCTGTCCGTGGCATCGTCGCTCCTGAACGGATGAACCAATATTGATTTTGTTTTTTTTTGTTTGAAAGGCGAATAAGTAGTGAGTTTTATTAGCTATGTTTGATGGAAATCGGTCCAAGATGGTCGTTTTTTTTTTAATTTTATAATTTTTTTTTTTTTTTTTTTTGTCAGGACATTAACACACAGCGCCATCTAGTTCCATGGTAAGCTACGAGGCTTGTGTTATGGATACCAGATAGTTGATACATTATACATATATAACTTTAAATACATACATATTATAAATATAAACATCCATGACTGGAGTACAAACATTCGTGCTCATCACACAAACGTATGCCCCCAGCGGGACTCGAACCCGCGACCTTTGGCGTAGCAAGTAGGGTCACTACAAACTGAGCCAAACGTGTCGTCAATAATAAAATCCAAATATTTATCACTTGTCAAATAATTATCACTTGTTGTACCTACTATGTTTTAAACAAAAAAAATGTTGACCGGTTAAGTATGTATAACTTCGGGTATATTACTTCTGTACAAGAAATCTTAAAAAATATAACATTTCCCACCATATTTCACATCTATTGATTTTAATATTTTTATTTGTAAAAACGTATGAATAAATAAATCTATACGTTTAATAAAATTCTAAGTCAAATCTGTACGTTA
Source organism: Brenthis hecate (assembly GCA_951806755.1). Lineage (NCBI taxonomy): Eukaryota > Metazoa > Arthropoda > Insecta > Lepidoptera > Nymphalidae > Brenthis > Brenthis hecate. Next base: position 3,425,535 of record OX638255.1, read on the forward strand.
AATATTTTTTGGAAAATCTTATTGAAATAGACATTATCATAATACAGAGGCCGTATCTATAGTTTTTAGAATTTTTGTCTGTCTGTCTGTCTGTTTGTCTGTTACCGCATCACGGAAAAACCACTGGAGAGATTTTGATGAAATTTGGTATGATGCTGGTTATCTAAGTCAACATATAGGATACTTCTTACTGCGGGAAAACATCTCATTTCTGAGAAATCTATACTAAACTTTAAAACGTACCTAGGGACGAACCCGAGCGGAGCGAGGGTGAGTCGCTAGTTTATTCAATATTTTAGCCACTTAAAAATAATATGCTATTTGAAAGAGCTCAAACAAATTATTCCACAAGAGTCTCGAGTACGAATCAAAAGCCCTTTGCCTTTTATATAAAAATATACAAGCTGAACCCAATTCGTCTGTATTTTCATTCAGGTACAGTGAATGCATAACGATGATTAATCTCTCGAACGCCAGCAAATTGATTCATCGATTTAAATCATATGTCCCAGATATGTACTTTAGCAATCGATTAATTTGAATTGCTTGTAAAATAACACAATAATTTATCTTAAATCGAAACAAACTATAACATTGATCAAATAAAAATAAAGTTACAAGAAAATTATTAGTGACATTTTACGATATCTTAAAATTATAAATTATGCCTATTCAAAAATTAATTTTTTTCACATAGCTTATAAACAAAAATATACATTTTCGCATTTAAACTTTAACCATTTGGCTTCCCTTTCGGTCACTTAAGTTTAGTTATATTTGTGGTCACTTAGTTGGGTTTTTGCATCTTCAAGTTTAGGGGTGAGGTTCTTACTATCTATACTGTTCCCTATATGGATTATACTAAATATGTGTGGTGGTTGAGATAGCAAGTGATATAAAGTTATGCTATGAGGCGTTAAATTAAACGACCAACTCTTGAATGCGATATATTGCACAAGATGTAGTATACATATAGTTATCAGTTAGTAGAAACAGAAGGAGTGGAAGACAGCACAGTTTACAATATAGATTACACACGTAACGTAGCACACAAAAGAGGATGGCATAAGTTATAAGAAAAAGCGATTTTAAATAGCGGAGAACAAAGAGGTACAAGGCTAGCGTCGACAGCGGTTGTGAGCAGACTGCGTGGCAAATTGCAATTCTGCAACGGCCGAGGCGTCGGCCGGGCAGTTGGCTCCGCCCACAAGCGATAGCGATTAAATAATATTAAATGCTAATACATTTGTCTAAGTGTTCGTCGAATAATTTTATTATACAATTTTATTTAAAATATTTTTAGTTTTAATTTAGGATTTCTATTTGTATATTGCTTGTATCTATACTAATATTATAAAGAGGTAAAGTTTGTGAGTTTGTAACGTTGTAGGAGATAATCTCTGGATCTACTGAACCGATTTAGATGAAATTTGGTAAGAAGATAGTTTGAGACCTTGGAGAGGACATAGGATACATTTTATCCCGGAAATCATCCCTTATGGGGTTGAAAATGGGAATGAAAGTTTGTATGGGGAATCGGAACCGGAGCGAAGCGTGGGTGAGTCGCTAGTATTTTATAATTTTAATTTACACATAGTTTACATATTAATAATATTTTCAAAATTAACAATGTGAATACATGAATAAAATATTGTTCCCCTACATATGTAATTTCAATAATTAATCGTCACTTACTTTTATTATGATGTATGTAATTTCTAGATGGCTTAACGATTAGTATCTAATCAGTGCTCACGCTATCTTAGTGACGGGACGAAAATTGATTTACGGCGTTTTCTACTTTCCACCGAATATTTGATGTGGCAAGTACCATGTAGTTCTAATTTTTTTTATCACAGTGAACTAAATTAAACTTTGATATCCCTATCATTTAAATCAAATTAAATAATTAAAAAAAAATATAATTTGGGTACTTAAAAATACTGTATAATTTTATTCCATATTGATGTTTGTCTGTATATTATAATAATTAAAAAAAATTGCTGTGCGGAAATTTTTCTTTCCTTTTTTAATTTAGTATCCTACTCTAATAATTTGTGGCGCTCCTTTTAAAATTCTTCCACTTGCTACTATAGCGCCACCTTAATTTGCTTCCTTTCAACGGACACTTTTTAATACATTGAGATGGTCCTCCTTACTTCTAACCTCCATAGTACATATACATATACTGATGACAAGAGAGCTGGCTTGTTGAACGGTATTGAGCTAGCATTCTTGCAAAATGTATATAAAATTACTAAATGTACATTTGTTTTGTATACATATTAGTTATACATATGTATATATAATGAGGAATACATATTTGTAATATCACAGTATTTTTTTTTTCTTATAAATTGTAAATTCCATAACTCCTCTTTATATTAAATCAGTCAATAAAATAAAGGATACTCACAAGGGTGTAGTTTTTGCGCGGCAATATACTTTTCCAGTTTCCGCCGCAGCACTATTTCCGCACCGTACCGACCGACCGACCCATTGTCCACCAGAAGGAAGTACGCGTGTCGGTTGTTGAGTACCGCTAGCTTTGATCTGAAACAATTACCATATGCTTCAAACTATTGTGCGGTGGAAGAGACCAATTATTTTATATTTACTTTAGGACTATCTATACTACACTGGCGTGATTGCTGTAAAACATTCGAAACGTCGGGAACCAAAAATCAAAATAAATACGCGAAAAAATCCGAAAAGATAGTTTTATTTAAAAGAAGTGAGAGGTGTTAATGTTAGCGAGTGGACAGTAAGGCGCCGACTTAGAGCCGCTTCCCTGACGCCACGCAAGTCCGCAACTGGCCCCAAACTCACCCCTGCACATCGAATTGCAAGATGACTTTTTGCCCGAGATCACGTGAATTGGAATTTGGAGCAGTGGAAGAAGGTTCTTATTACAGACAAAAGCAGAATGTGTTTGCATGGTGCCGACGGCCGTTATTTTGTTTACCGGCGACCAGGTGAAAGATATACACCATGCACTATGCGGGAAAAAGTGTCATATGGAGGGGGCTCAGTTATGTTTTGGGCAGGATTCTGTTACGACGCGAAAGCCGAGCTTATATTCAGAGAAAATGGATCCCTTACAGCCGCTAGGTATATAACGGAGGTTTTAGAAGATCATGTGATGCCTTTTACTGGGTTCATTGGAGAAGATTTTCTGCTTTTACAAGATAATGCTCGCCCACACACTGCTACATCAGTATGGCAGTATCTTCAAGAGGTCGAAGTGTCTACTATTCCCTGGCCAGCACGAAGTCCTGACCTCAATCCGATAGAGTATGTATGGGACCATCTCAAAAGAAAAGTTAGAAGTCGCGTAGTAGTCCCGAGCAACATTCAAGAATTAAAAAGCGCCTTATTGAAAGAATGGGAGTCTATTACACAAGATTATCTAAAAAAGTGTGTCAAATCTCTGAAAAATCGATTAAAAGCTGTAATTAAAAATAGAGGCGGTAATACGCATTATTAAAAATCATAAAACCAATCGAAATCTTTTAATTTTCCCATTAATTTGCGGCTTACATTTTTATACCAAACTCGCGAAAAATCATTAAATTTGATTTTCCTCTATTTTCGAGCAATAATTTTTATTTAAATTATTCAATGATTATTGATTTAGGTACCTAGGGTATACAGCTACCCAAATATAATAAAAAAATTAATAAAAAAATATCATATCTTAAGTTTGTCCATTTTCTCTAGGTGGCCCGATTTTTTTGCACGCCAGTGTATTATGTTATAATAGAAGTTTTTTTATTAAATGGACTAAAATATTATGACTCCTGTCTGTATAACGTTTTCGATCGTTATTGAAACGCTCATTGTTTGAATGTGGTCTTAAAACCCCTGGAATTATCCGTAATACAAAAAATTGGCTAATCATAAATTATATTTATTTATTAGGATACAACGATAAAAGAGTATGAGTTGGTAGGGACATCTAAAGAGGAGGTATGAAACGATGTGACGAGAATGAATATAGATGGATGGAGAAAGACCGAAAAAAAGATGTGTGAGACAGGAAATGAAAGAGAAAGGGATGAATGATGATGTGACGAGCAATATAGAGGTGAGTGGAAGAGGAAGACGTAATGGGCCAACCCCAAGTAATTTGGGAAATGGACAGTGAGATGATGTTGAAGGATAAAAAAGATTCCAATATAAATCAGATACACGGTGTAAAAATTTAGATTTAGAAATTACTTATTTATTTGAAAGATTTTTTCCACCACGTTCAACTATGTATCTATGAGAAAAAAAAATTAAAATCATAACGTTTAAATAAAACTATCTTTTCGAATTTTTTATTTCTTTACAGCAATCATGGTCGCGGGAGACTAAAGTTTTATACGTCTGAAAGGTCATTATATACTTGTTACACGACAGTACCTAGTGCCTACTCACAATTTTACAAAATGACTTCAAAAATCCAAAAATGGCACCAACAAAGCACCTTAGAATATTTGTTAACATTTAAAAAAAACAACGATATATGAACCCAAAACATCGCCATAATCAACATTTAAGCCATCGTTTGTATTCACTCGTCTGTTTTCTACTATTTAAATACAATTAATAACTTTCACGATCTCTTACTATGGGGTTCCACGAGATAGATGCTCCCCGCTCAGAAAATCTGGAAGTTCCTGGAGTCAACAGGACTAAGCGGAGAACTTTTAACTCATTATAAAGGGAGCTACAATGGACCAAAACTGGTCGACGTAGCTAGGGCCGACCTCGGCACCACACCCAACAAAATAATAATGATAATGGGGTTCCATGGTCAATATCCGACATCAGTTTTCTATCTATTTGGGCATTAAGCCCCCAACATCAAAATTTCATCTTAAGAAAATTTGTCCATGTGAAAATTGAATTTGTACAATATGATTAAGGTCAAACCAAACAAGTGCCTTTTTGAGTAGTACTGAATATATTTATCTACTTTATTCATATTATAGTACTACATATATTCTTTAATGTCTCTAATTTAATATCTAAAATACTAACAAAATTAATTTGGTTTTAAACTGAAAAATTATAATTCTTGTTATTTTTATACAAAAGTACATATTACTATTCATAGTTGTTGACGACACGTTTGGCTCAGATTGTAGTGACCTTACTTCCTATGCCAGTGATCGCGGGTTCGAGTCCCGCTGGGGGCTTTTATTTGTGTTATGAGCACGAATGATTGTACCTACTCGAGTCATGGGTGTTTATATTTATAATATGTATATATTTAAAGTTATATATGTGTAGTGTATCGTATTAATAACATAGGCCTCATAGCTTACCATGGAACTAGATGGTGTTGTGTGTCAATGTCTCAACAAATTTATTTAAATTTATAGTTAGTTGATATATATTACATAGTTTGAACTTGCATCGGAACGATATAAATTAAATCTGAACAAGATTAACTGTTGCAATACCATTTTGCTAAGCGGATCAAAGCTTTAACGGGTTGGAAAGCTCATAAACGTTGAACAATAATTCATATTTCTATTTCTGTTTGTACGTTTATGAATGTTCGTAAGGATAATAAATTATTAATACGAAGCTTTTGCATTTTAAAGATTTCTGCTTACTTTAATCGTAACAACTGAATAAATCAAAGTATTTTATACATATTACAATAATGCTTTTAATAATAATTCAGTACTTGACAGTAACCAATTTTTTCTTAAAGCCCTAGAATTTAGGTCTTTAGGTTTAGCTAAGTGCTTTTAGGTTTAGCCATAGAGTATCTGTGTGTACTTAATTTCTTCAAAGTCCATTCAGCCCTTTCAGCGTGATAAAGACAAACATACACACATACAAATATTCAAATTAATAATAGCGGCCAGAATAAGGGTTACATAATAATTTTAAAATTGAATGTTTATCTATTAATAATAATATATGACGACACGTTTGGCGCAGTTTGTAGTGACCCTGCTTGCTGTGCCAGCGGTCGCGGGTACGAGTTCCGCTGGGGGCATTCATTTGTGTGAAGACAAATGTTTGTACTCCAGTAATGGCTGTTTACATTTTAATATTTATGTATTTAAAGTTATATATGTGTAGTGTATCTTCATCTATCTGGTATCCATAACACAGGTCGCGCAGATTACCATGGAACTAGATGGTGCTGTGTGTTAATGTCCCAACATAAGTATGTAGTTTACATATAAATAATATGTATACATTAGGTTTTCTTAAATAACTATATGTATGTATTTGTATATGTCTATAAAAATAATCTTCATAATAACAGGATAAAATATCCCTTTTAATCTATTCAATTAATTACATTTTCTAAACAAAGGAAAATTTAACGGTAGGAATTATTATAATTTTTTCATATGAACAACGAGATTGGACAGTTCTCGTTGGCTCCATATATTATTTTGTTTACATAACTACTAACGTGTCGTACAGGAAATACAACTTTATGCCATGGCAATAATAATGATAATGCCCTCTTGACCGATTTCGGAGACGATGGCCATTCTCACAGACTAGCCAAATGATAACTCTCAAATTCAAATTTAAACGTCCGGTGAAAAGATTAGGCTTAGGACCGATGGCTTTACGTGCTCTCCAAGGCACGGGGGTGAAACTGCCAACTTGATAACGGTATGTTACTATAACAGAAAGACTCAATAACTTAACTTGTCCCGACTAGAAACTCAAACCCAGGACCTCCATATGTGCAGCTGTAAAAACAAGCCACTACACCACCAAGACAGTTAAATGCCATAGTAATAGTTCCATTGCACTGTAAGAGTAACGTTTCGTTTAATGAAACGATGGGAGGCAGAGTTCTCGAGTACTCTACATGATATTATTTGCCCCCTACGTACCCTTTAAAAGTTGTAAACAGCGAGAGCAGGTATAAAATGTACAAAATTTAAAAAGATATAAGGTATAAATCCACTTTTTATTAATATAACCCAACTAGCAACTTAACCTCGCAAATATACATACATATTAGGGTGAAGCGATTTTTTTTATTTTTGTTTTTTTTTCTTTAATTTCTTTAATATTACAATTTCAAAAAAATTAAAAAAATAACATGTTACTTTTTTGTATTGCAGTGAAAGTTAAGTAGAAAATGACTATGTATATTTGTCAATCGAAAAAAAAATATTCAAATTAAAAATTTAAATGAATTATTTAATTTAAAAATCAGTGGGCCACCTCAAAATGTTGAGTATTTTTTTTATTTCAATAATTAAGTTTTTATAAGCTACGAATTCAACACTCAAGCTAAAAAAAAATCATTTTTTTTTCGCTCCACCCTAATACATATAAACACTCAAAAATATCGCCTTTATACTCGTAACAGTAATCCGTTAATAATTAAGAATATTTTACTGATTGTCCTTCTACTCAATAACGAAGTTTTTTTCTTTGCAAAGTGATATGTTTTATAGGTTGGAGAGCCCCATATAATTTATTCAATATCCTTTATGTCTACAAGCTTAAGTTTTTGGAGTTTAAAAGTTGAATACAGGAATATTTTATAGAGATAACGATAAAATTCTCGTTAAATCGCGAAAACTACTAAAGTAAAATTAAAATACAAAATAAATCAAATAATACAATGAACACTTCTTCACCAACCTAATGGATAAAATAAACATAATATGTATATTGTACGTATAGAATATATATATATATATATATATATATATATATATATATATATATATATATATATATATATATATATATATATATATATATATGTGAATTTATTACAGGCATTTGAAGAAGACGACATCGATGTTCCCGAACAAGATGACTCCTGTCAGCAAAAGAATGAAAGCTATTCAGATTACAGTTATATAACGCCGGACATAGCGGAAGTAGGAGAAGCTTCCACGCCAAAACAGTTTAATTATGAAGAAGATAAATTCAAAAGACATTATTCAGAGGTGGACGACGAATACGATGCTATAGGTAAGGAGAATTTCGCTATAAAGAGTTATGGTTTATTAATTTGTTTGTAGTAGGTAAACTTTTGATGGCAGTGGTAGCCTAGTGGTAAAGCGTTCGCTTGGGAATCCGTGTGAAGCGGGTTTAAGACCCGGGTCTCACTAACTTCTCATATTTTCATGTGCGAATCATTTACAACATGATTACACACTTGTCTTACGATGAAGGAAATCATCGTGAGGAAACTTGCATGTTGGAGAGAACCAAGCAAGTTTTCGGAAGACATGTGAAGTCTGTCAACCCGCACTTGGTCAGCATAGAGGAATAGGGCCTGATCCCCTTCGTATTGAAGGGAGGTCGTTAAAACGGATGTTGACGTTAAAAAGGGCTGAATATGATACGTAAACCTTTGCCTCTTGGTCTATCGTCTAGCTGCACTCCAGCATGTATTGCTGTAGATCTGGAGGTACTGGGTTCGAGTGTTGGGTCGGAACAAGTATAATCATTGAGGTTTTCTATGAAAAAATACTTCACATATATAATAACAACCCGCAGTTAGGCATTAAGTGGTATTCCACCCCCGTACTTTAAGTAGCGCCAATGTAAAGCGTCAGAACTACTCCTAATCGATCGTTCGTGTCTACTTGTCGTCTCACTGGAATTGGAGGATGAAAGATATAGAGAATGCACCTTTGTTTGCCAGTGTACCTGTGCACTATAAGATCCCCTATGCATCTGAATAGTTTCAGTGAGATTGGCTGCTGTAACCGAAATTAGTCCGGAAAGCTTTATTTACTGATAGCAGTAACTAATCTGATTTTAGAAATCCTTTCACTAATATGGAGCATTATGCCTGAGCATTGCTATATTTTCTTCTTCTTTCGGCAGTTCAAATTATTCCATCGCAATACTCCGCGCTTGGTTTTACAATATACTACTTTAGTCCTACATATTGTAAAAACTATTGTGCGGGGCAATGTTAGGCCTGCGTGAAGTGAACGTTTATGTCATATATTTTTTGGGTATTCTCTTATTCTGCATTTTTATCTATTAACCGTATTAAATTCAAACTTAATCCCTCAACGACTGCGGGCAGACCGGTGTTACAGTTAGCAATTAATTTCTTAGTTTACCCGGATTTCTTAGAAATTTACCTGGAGGAGCTAAATCGGCTTAAAACAACTTTAATGACTTGACAGCAAATATATCGTTCATTTTATATAGAAAAAGATTCAAGTGTATTTAAAAAAAATATAGGAAACACTTCCTAATATTTTAGATGCTTGTGATTAATATAAATTATTTAATTCTAAATAAAATATAATAAATAAAATTTTAAAATGAGCGTGTACGAAGAGAATGATAAGAATGAAAGAAGCGGAAGAGGTACCTACATATTATGTATAGATCCTAGACACTATTCTCTATGCCTTGCCCGCAAGGGAAATAGCGGAAAGTTGTGTGTTAAGAGTAATTTAAAATTATATGTTTTTAACATAAACGTTTTAAGAAAAAAGATATATATTTGATATACGGCGAAGCTAACGGATAATATTTTCGATCTCTTGTCAAATTATACAGATAGGCTGCCTCTGACAGATAATTAATAGACCTATTAGGCAGTTTACTAAAATGTCTACGTCGTAAGATTTACGGTAAACTAAAAAAAAAACTTATTATTATAAAATACGTATTTTAGTATTATTCTCAAACACACCATACTTTTACTTGTATGTTTTATTAAAAGCAGTAGTTGCTACGAAGAAAATGCATTCCATTACATTTTTCATTCTAACCAATACCACTACATGCTTCTGAATGAATGAACGATAATTGTCTACGTGAGTACGCTTCAGGTCACAGATGAAAATGTACGAGACTGCTCATATATTTTCTAAGATCGATATTTCTTTCTAGATTATTATAGTAAAGTTAGATTTACGATCTTTTTTCACGTACAAAATGTTATTTTTACATTTTTTTTTTGAAAATTGTAATACATTTTAATATATAAAATTGTAACTAATAAATATATTTTTATAACCTAATTCAAAATTGTAATGACATATTTCGTACGCTAATGTTTTTTTTTTTATAAAAATTGTTTTAATGCACTATTATTCCCGCCAAAACCAAAAAAAAAGTAAAAAAGCGCAGTAGTTTTATATAAATATAAACTATGAGAAGCCATATATATAGATAATAAAAAAAATACTCTGTGGGACCACCGCATCGCGATATAAGTAAATCATTATACAAGATTCATAGCCGATACAAATACGTGTAACTATCGTTATCTGTGAAGTGTTTAATTTGTATAAATAATAGCTTTTGTATACTATTTATACTTTTAATGGTGTATTTTGATCATGCCGTCCTAAAACCATAAGAATAAATTTTAATTTCATAATTTTTCGTTGATTGTACATACATTTAATAATATAGTATTAGAATCAAGTTATCCAATTAATGTTCCCAATGTTGATAGAGTGCTTAGAAAGAACAATATAAAGAAATAAACATAACTTAAATATAATTAATTCACATCATATACTGTATTCTAAAGACTTTTCGACCTATAGAGACGTCTTACGATATTATGAGAATCTACGAGTAATTTCTCCTCGATCCCAAAGGGCGAAGCCTGAGTAGTTAGAAATAAGATAATTCTGTTCAAAAAATATGAAACAGATATATTTTAAATATTAAAGTAATAATAAAACCAAATTCTATAATTTTTATACTTCTATAGTGTTGATGTTGGAAGAACTTTTGAAAAAAACATTTTTTGAGCGTTGGAACCAAAATAAAATTACAAAAAATATATTCACCCGTAAACACGTTTACAGGTACCCCGAAATTCATATAAAAAGAGCTGGTTTTTAATATTTTTATTGATCCGCTTATTTTCTAATTCAAGCTAAATATGTGTGGGAAAAACAATTCAGTTTACTACATAGTACATATACATAGGTATAATACATCCATGCTTTAATATTATAAGTGTGAAAGTGTGTTTGTTTGTCCTTCTTTCACGTCAAAACAGAGTGACGGATTGGCGTGATTTTTGTGTGGACATAGTTGGTGGGCTGGAGAATGACATAGGCTATAGGCTACTTTTTACCGCGGGAAATTATCTCATTCCCACGGGAAGAAACGTTATAATACAACCCAAAAAATATTTTTGTTCAGTTACATGAAATTTGTTATTAATGTTCTTCAATACAATTAATGAAATACGTATTTTAGCATATTTCGAAATTCATAAAGAGGTAAAATAGGGGATGAAAATTTTTACGAAACCTACCTTTCTAGAGTTTTTTCTGTAGTTTTAGCGCGATCAAAACCGCGGGTTCTGTTAGTATACATATAAAACATGAACTCGCGACAATACATTTAGTTCGTAACAGAGTATCTGTTACGAACTAAATGTCTAACTAAATGAAGATAAACACACTAAAAGAAGTATTTTATACGAACTGGAAATCCTAATGAAGAATTAATTAGACTTTATTACGCTGTTAAATTTAGTAATACAAATACTGTTATACTAATGAGAAAGTTCATAGGACTATACACACTATGTAGTTTTTTCTCTATTTCAAACCCCCGACGCAAAAAGAGTGGTGTTATAAGTTTGACGTCGATGTCGATCTGTTTGTCTGTGTGTAAGTGTGTGTCTGTGGCATCGTAGCTCTCAAATGGATGGACCGATTTCGATGCGGTTTTTTTTCATTTGAAAGCCAGTTTCCTTGCGGTAGTTTTTAGCTGTTTCGTTAATATCAATCCAGCAGTGTAAGAGTATCTTTTTTTAATTTTTAATTTATAATTATAATTGTATTAACTTAGTTTTTGTAGAACTTGTATATTTTTTCTTATTAAATATTTCTCTTCAGGTATAAATGTTGCAGCGAAACTGAGAGCTTTGCCCCCAAATATGAGGATATTAGCAGAGAAACTAATCAACGACGTCCTGTACCAAGCGCAGATGAACGGTCTAAACTCCTCCACTGTCATATCGACCCTTGATCCATTCAAACAAGATGTATTATAAGATAAATACTTAAGCTATTTGTTTCATTTAATAACCTATCAAATTGTTGATACAAAGCACAGCCAAGGATACTACGCGGAGTCTAAGCGACATTGGCGAAGCAAATTGAGTCCAAACGGCACTTCTAGAAGCCACTTAATATTCGAATTAAATTTAATTAAAGCATCAATTAATCTTAAAACCAAAAACAAATATATAGTGCAGAAATAAGTATTAATATTTAAACTATTGGATAAAAATAGATATAAAACCTGTGTCCATTAATTAATCTTTATTTATTTATACCTTATTTTTTTTAAATCGTATGACGATGGTTCCATAACTAAAAGACAAAAACCGAATCCTTTAACTCGGACACTTTTGGAGCTTTATAGCTCAAAGTTTGCACGAAGTTCTTCGATCAGTAGACTCGAGAAAGTTACCGTGACATACAGACAGATATGTAAACTGACTCTTGTCTTACAAGTTCCCTCTTTTTTGGAAGAAACGTATTTTTTTTACAAATTTAAAAAAAACCGACTTCCAGACACTAAAATGTAAATAATAACTAAACGGGGGTTTTTCATTTAGAATAGATACCTAATCAGATATTTTCGAAGTCGGAGCCAGCGGACAATATTCTAAGATATGAATATCTAATACGTAAATATATATTTTACGTATCAAAATATATTAGATTTCCTATGCGTCAGCTTTTTTTTTTAGTTTTTATTTTTATATTTTTAGTGTAGACGTAATAAGCAGGTAATTTGTAGGAAGAAAGTTATTAATAACTTTGATTAAACAATTTGTTTAAATATAATATTTATTGTTGACTTTTTTAAAAACCGCTCGAACGATTTCGATAAAATTTATATGGGAAGTATACCTTTTCATACAAAACAAAAATTTTCCAAATCAGTTCAGGCGTCTTCGAGTAATCGGTGAACATACATACATAAAAAAAAACATTCCGACGACTTGAGAACCTTCTCGTTTTTGGAAGTCGGTTAATTATAAACACATCAATATATTCTGTATCTTTGTATTAGTCTAACATTATTTAAGATCTTGTCAAGTAAAGTTAATTAAGTACATTTAGTAATTTCTCATGGAGTTTACTCGAACGTCACTTCAAAGCCGCAAAACTCTAGTACACTATTAATTAGTATAACTAAAGTAGATTTGTGGTTTAATTCATCCCTCAGTTGTCAGTCTTCAATTGAACAAACATATTCTAGTGAAGATAAACAAAAGGTATACAATAAATATGTATATACTTGCGACTCACCCTCACTCCGCTCGGGTTCGTCCATTAATACCAAGTTTCAAGTAATTCTGATCATAAATATTTTTTGTGTTGTATTATAACGTAAATCCCGTGGGTTGGAGTTAATCTCCCTCTAGCTATCCAACTATCTCCACAAACACTCACGACAATCCGTCACTATGTTTTGACGTGAAAGAAGGGCAAACTAACAACCAAACAAACACACTTTCACATTAATAATATTAGTATGGATATGAATTAACAGTGTAAGTACCTGGTTTCGCTCCCTGCACGATGTATCCCTGTATACTAAAATTCATGTGTTTCTGTATACTACTCGTATCAAAAATTCATAGTTTATATATACTATGGATTAAACAATATGTATTAATATTACATATTACTATGTACCAAATCCATCCAGCCGTCTCATCCATAGGCGTACCATACTGAAGGTACTCGTAGAGGTAACACATACGCACATACAAAATTTCGCATTTATATTAGAAGTTCCATAATTAAAAACCCAACAACAGTATACTTTTAAACATGCTTTTAAGGCTGTACTCTACGTAACTCCATTCATCATTAATTTCACATTTCTTACAAAACAAAACATACGGACATCTCAATTATAACAACAGGTAGAAAAATATAACAATATATTTACCTTGGTGAAGCAATCGCATGGTAGGGTACGTCCCTCCCCCTCCCTATAAGTTCACTGGCGCCCTCTACGATGCCCCACGGCGCTATACCTATACTGACAACCCTGCCCGCTCGCTGGGACCGCTCTAGTTGTAGCGCGTCTCCAACTTGCCTTGTTACACCTGTTGAGCAAATTATATGATATGAAATATTTGTTTTTTTGCGAATGTATTTTATTTTGGACTGGAAAAAATATTAGTATATTTTCCAGTAGCATTATTAGAATATAGTACTATGACTTTTTGCAGTATACTTTATATTTCACTAGTGACTCACATTCGCATTGCTCGGGTTCGTCCCTAGGTACGTTTTAACGGTTAGTATGAAATACAAATCTTTGAATTTCTCGGCTTTTATGTATTATACATATAAAACTTCCTCTTAAATCATTCTATCTATTTAAAAAACCACATCAAAATCCGTTGCGTAGTTTTTAAGATCTAAGCATACATAGGGACAGACAGACAGCGGGAAACGAAAAACGTATAATTTACCGAGATGAAAAATATCTTATTGTACTCCTTCCTACTCTTTTCTTGATGAACATCCCTATGCAAAATCACATCAGTCTCTTGCTTGGTCACTGCGCGTAAGAGAGACCACCCAACAAACACATTTTGGCATTTATAATATACCTATATGTACATAATAAATAAGTAACTTAAAAATAATAGTAATATTTTACTTAAAATTGAATAACAATTTAATGACTCAATTAAAATTTTAATAACTTAATGACAATATTAATTTTATTATACAACTAGCGACTCACTCTCGCTTCGCTCGGGTTCGTCTCTAGATACGTTTTCAAGTTTAGTATATATTTCTCAGCGATGCAATATTTTTCCGCAGTAAAAAGTATCCTATATGTTGACCCGGATAATCAGCTATTATCATACCAAATTTCATTAAAATCTGTCCACTGACACAGTCAGACACACAGACAAAAATATAAATTCTATAGATTCGGTCCTAGTATGGATAATAATGACTATTTCAATTAAATTTCCCAAAAAAAATATATTTAATGTACAGATTCGGTTTAGAATTTAATTATAATATGTATAGATTACCTCGCAAATATTTCAGAATAGCCACAAATGAAAGTTTGGCAACCCTTAAAATGTCATAAAATTGAAGATATTTGTTATAGACTTGGCAATGTCATGCAGAGTGTGTGCCAAAGTAAAAAATCAAAGGCTTACGATTATTAAAACAGAAAGCTTGTATATAAAATTAGCAAAAATAATACCGGTATTGGTCCCTCCAGTAAATATCCAAGCTCCAGTAGTCTTTGCAGCTTTCAGTAGACCTTTTCTTAGCACTTTCTTCAGCTTAGGTTGCAGATCGAAATTAGCTTTTCCTCCTTGAATGGTTATAAGCAGCTTTGGTCTATCTAGAGCCCATTCTCTTGTTAGTAGTTGGACTATGAGGTCAGGTCGAGTGTCGTGAGAGAGCCGCACGTACTAAAAGCGTAAAATAATTAAGAATTAAGTTTACCTAATAATAAGGGTACTGTGTAATAATAAAATATAACTACCAATATCAACAACAGTATACTTTCAATAATGAGAAAAATCCAATTACGTATATTCTTTGTAGAGCCTAGAGCAGAACAAACGTATAAAAATAAAACGATTCCTTAAAATTTCGCTTAAGACAAAAGGAAAATCTTTAATATTGTAGAATAGCACGAATTTAATTTAGATTACCCACTAGCGGCTCGGCCGGCATTATTGGATGTTTTCTTTAAATTAAGACTAAAAAAGTTTTATTTACCATATACATTGTTGAACTCCTATTGCTACCATAATGTTTAAAAATTATAAACCAACAATATAACTATTTCATTAGTTTGACGACACGTTTGGCTCAGTTTGTAGAGACCCTACTTGCTGTGCTAGCGGTCGCATGTACAAGTCCCGCTGGGGGCAATAATTTGTGTGATGAGCACGAAAGTTTGTACTTCAGTCACGGGTGTTTATGCATATTTATAATATGTATGTATTTAAAGTTATATTACATGTGTAATATATCAACTACCTGGTATCCATAACATAAGCCTCGTAGCTTACCATGGAACTATATGGTGCTGTGTGTTAATGTCCAAACATATTTATATATCTTTTTTTGTATTATTTTCGTTAAGGAGCAACATCTAAAGTGTTTTAGTATAAATTCAAAAATTAATTTCATATGGGATATCCTTGTCATTGCAGAAATACGATATTTTGGGGACTTTCGGCTCAATGGTTTGTATTTATCGGTCAATTGGGTAATATGATTTTATAGGCATAGAAAATCGTATATAGTCACTAGCGACTCACCCTGGCTCCGCTCGGGCTCGTCCCTACTTAGGTTTTCACGTTTAGTATAGATTTCTCAGAAATGAGATATTTTCCCACAGTAAAAAGTTGTCCTATATGTTGACTTGGATAACCAGCTATCATCATACCAAATTTCATCAAAATCCTTCCACTGGTTTTTCCGTGATGCGGTAACAGACAGACAGACAGACAAACAAAAATTCTAAAAACTATAGATTCGGCCTCTGTATCGATAATAATATCTATTTCAATAAGATTTGTCAAAAAATATTTAATGTACAGATTCGGCTTGGTTACAATTTTATTATATGAGATACCTGAGCTTTAGTAGGATGCGGCCCTCCCTGGAACTCCACAGTACCATATGCATCTGTGGGAGCCGCTTGAGTGTGTCGGGTAGGAACCCAAGCCTCTCCTGGCAACGCGGTGGGCACGTTTGTTCCATGAGCTGTTTTGCTGAGACCACACCAACATCTATCAACGAAAAAGATTAAAATCAGAAAGATGAAGAATAGATTTGGTCGAATAATAAATTTTCATATTAATTAACTCATAAATATAATACTAGGTATTCCGCAGAAAATTATAGACAAACAATTTCAAAAACAATAAATTTCTCCATCGCTTAAATTATTTTACATTTTGAGTAAATTCTTTAATAATATTTGTTCAATTTTAACATAACAGAAACAATAAAACGCTAAAAATTGGTATATTACAATAACCATTTAAAATTGTTAACCTTATATGGGTTATTATAATCACACCAAATATCTTGATATATTTCTAGAAACAACAACATACAACATGTTTCGTCTAAAGCTTAAAAATGAGACAAAATATTGTGGCCTTCAAAGTTAATTTGTTTGTTCTCAATACACCCAGTAATAGGTGTGCTTAAGCTTTGTTTAATTAAAAAATATCCTTAACGAAAGCTAATACATTAAATGCATTAACTAAACTATTTATAAAACAGCCAACTTATGAAAAAAATACTGCTAAAAGAATAAAAAAAACTAAATAGTTGCATTCATTATTTTTTATTATAATCGTAAGACCTCTTTCTCTGATCAAAATGTTAAAGAAGACGATAAAGAAAACAATAGAATTTGAAATCACTGTCATATCTTGTGACAGATATATTACAAATCCATACAAAATTATTAGTTTTTTACGAGGAAATGGAAGACGAAAATAATAAAGAACAAGACGGTCCTACTACGTCGAAAAATTTAAAAAACAATTCAACAGATGATCAAAGCAGTCAGAGGAGAAACAGTGAAGAATCAGTATCTGGTACATATTCTAATACAAGTGAGGTAAAAATGGCAACGATGGGCGTTAAAAGGCGTGAAAAGAAAAAACCAAAACAACGTGTAGGAAGAGTGGAAAAACGAAAGGCGAAACGCAAGGCTCTTAAACGTAAATCAAAAACTAGAGAACATAGAAAAAAAAGAGACTTGTCTATTTCAACAATTTTCACTAGACTGCCCTCAAGCGGCTTTCAAACGCCTGTGTGTAACCGATGTGGGCATCGATGCTGCTTGAGAAGGTAGAAGACTGAAATCTGTTCTTTGTTATTTTTTATTTTGTACTGTTTTTTAATTTTTTATTATCAATTATATTTTATTATTAATTCAAATACGACTGCTTTTTTCTAAACTCAAAACAAACTCGTTTTATTAGATACAAATATGAATTACAGAGGAGATATTACAGAAGATGCAATAGAAAAAGTAACAGGGCACAAAATTGTAAGAAAAATATACCGTTGTATAAAAAGAAATTCATGTCAGGTCAGAAAAATAACATTGCATTCCTTTTAAATATAAAAATTGTAGATCCTATTGATGCATTCAGATGAATTGGAATTTTAAAATGAATTTACGTAGAAACAATTATGTTTCACTTAACAGAGCACCTCATAATAATTCACCGCTTTCGCTGGCCCGCCAAAACTAGAGCTCTGATAATTTCTACTGCAGATTCTTTAGAAACTGAATTGTAAGGGATAAGCTGTTATATAACATCTACTTTGAAACCTTTGAGTTTGGGCTGCTTTGATCCGTTTTGTCGAGTCCACGTTTAATTCAAAATAAAATAACCTATTATTGAATTACACATGGACTCGACACAACAATAAAGATTTATAACACATACAAAAAAGTTACATTTCTATTTTTTTTTGTTCTCCAAATCCTTTGAATGGAGAAAAATATGAACGTTTAAAAGAAGAGCGCTTCTATTATAGCTTAGTCAATATTAAATGTAAAGATTTAAGAATTGTTGAATTCTAGCAGTAATTTAAATGAGTGAATAAATTTACTTAGAAAATTTAATATATTTGCAAATAAGTAATACTTGTGTTGCTTCAATAATTATTTTTTACATTTTATTATATAACAGTATGCTTAATACAAGCTGGATCTCGGAGCAAAATGCTATCACCTTTACTTATTACTACAAGTTCGTCGCCGGAGAACAATCGAGGCCCGCCCACGCTCTACTGCGAGGTACAAGTGGGTTTCAAATAAAATACACCAAGCAAAACGCATGGTCTAAGTATATCATCATTTCATAATGATGGTTTTTTACATTAAGTGGGGATATTAGCGGTGTTTCACCACCGTGCTTCGGAGAGCACGCAATATATATATATATATATATATATATATATATATATATATATATATATATATATATATATATATATATATATATATACATACATACATACATAATAAAAGTGTAACTGATCGTTGTCTGTACGTAGAAGATATTTTAGAGAAACTATTATTGGGGTATTTATTAGGGCAATAGAACCCAAAACAATAACTTAATTTTTTTGTTTGTTTATCTGTGCGTTTGTGCGCGCTAATCACTGAATCGGCTAAACCGATTTGAGTGCGATTTTCACTAATGTATCGTGATAAGCTTCACTTAGCATTTAGTATTTATTTTATTTCAATCGGTACATAAATAAAAAAGTTATGTCAATTTAAAAATTACCTAGGGACGAACCCGAGCAAAGCCAGGGTGCGTCGCTAGTATAAGATCTAAATATGAAATGTTTTAATTAGTAAATCTGCTAAAAAAGAATTTATCCTAAGTGTTGTTAGGATCAGGAGCTCATACTTTACAGTACGAAAATAAGATATTTTATTATTATCGCATTTTATGAATCTCTAGAGGGTTTAGCTTTGGTGAAGGTTTTGGCGTGGGTCGAACAGAAAACATAAAATAGAAATTTGCTTGCTCTCTTGAATACTTATAATCTCGCCAAATATCATATGTCAAAGCATTATTAACTTAGCAAATTTCTAAAATATAAAAACCTGTGTATTTATATAATATATACAATATATAAAACTCGGCTTAGAAAAACGCCTTTTGTGATGACAAACAATATAGTCTATTAAGTTTTGAACGATGCCACTCAAGAGGTAGTACGACGATATACTATAAATTAAAAAAATTAAAAAAAACCCCTACGCAAATTAATTGTCATTTAAGGACTACACTGGCACGCGTAAAGCACGTAATCGTGTAATCGTACGCCAAAATGCCTTACATCATTTTGGAAAAGAGCTGATACTCTTACACTGCAGGACCGATATTAAACAAACATAGCTAAGAAACACCGCAAGGAAATTGGCATCTTCAAATGAAAAAAACCGCGTCGAAATCAGTCCATCCGTTTGAGAGCTATGATGCCACAGACAGACACACGCACACGCGTACACATAGACAGACAACCACCACCCTCTTGTTGCGTCGGGGGTTAAAAATAGGGTAAGTTTAATCCAGAATATAAGTTTTTATTTCGCATCCATAACAACAGTGTAATGTGGTAAAAGAACCATATTAATAAATCTATTCGAAAACGGTCGACTAACGTTCGTTAAAATATTAAATTAAAATAAGTACATAGAATAGACGAACATAGAACCTCCTCCTTTTTGTAAGTCGGGTAAAAATTAGCAATTGCCTAATTTTAATTTAATATTTATATCGCACTTATTATTATAAATTTGAAAATTTGTGTTTATGTTGTGTGTGTTATTACTTAAAGCTGAAACTCTTGAGGGGATTTTTATATATTTTGGTACATAGATTATGACATGACCTAGAAAATATAAAAGCAACTGTTATAATAAAATCTGCCAAAAGATGGCGTCGATCGTTTACCAAAATATGAATATAACATACAATTACTTCATATTAGTTTGTCTTTGTTCGAGCTACTTTCAGTAACTACTGTACGGATTTTCAAATGGTTTTCAGTAATAGAAAGAAGGAATATTTACGAAGATTTTGGGCTATAATTAATACAAAATTTTCCAAAAAGTATATACACCAGAATGATGATACGTGAATTAAATCGGAAAAAATCTTTACTCAGGATGCACTCGAGCGTATCCATACTGTAATATTATAAATGTGAAAATGCGATTGTTTGTTTGTCTTTCACGTCGAAATGACTTGGTGGATTGGCGAGATTTTTTGTGTGGAGATAGTTGGAGGTCTGGAGAGTGACATAGGCTACTTTTTACCGTGGGAGATTATCTCTTTTCACGTTATAATACAATCCAAAAAAATATTTATGATAGAATTACTTGAAACTTAGTATAAATGCTCTTCTATGCAATTAATTAAATACGTGTTTTAGCATTTTTTGAAATTCATCCTATAAGGGGGTAAAATAGCGGATGATGAGAGTTTGTATGAAACCTACGATTTTGGAGTATTTTTGTAGTTTTAGCGCGAGCGAAGCCGTGGGTTCTGCTAGTTTTATATGTAAAGAAAAGTCGATGTAATAATGAAATCGCAAAAGATACATAGTACGTATCTGAGCTAAGACGGGGTAAGTCACTAGTTATACTAAAAGTAATTATGTTTTAACAGATTACACCGGAAATGATATATCAATGTATGAGACGACTAACCATGTGGAAACAAGAAGTGCCGACCGGCGCGATATTGGAATACTTAATGGTTATTAAACCTCTATACTGTGCTCATAGATTTCCATAAATAAAACAGAAACAGAAATATATATGCATATATACATATACACTACCGACTCACCCTAGCTTCATTCGGGTTCATTCCTAGGTTGATTCCCCATCCAAATTTTCATCCCAATTTTCACCCCCTTAGGAGATGATTTCCGGGATAATAACTATCTTGTCCTTCCCAAGGTCTCAAACTATTTTCTTACTAAATATCATCTAAATTGGTTCAGCAGTTTCGGAGTCTATAGTATATATATGGTACAAACAAACAAAAAATCACATCTTTTCTCTTTATAATCTTAGTATAGATAAATATGTATATGAAAATAAGAAACTGAATAAGTCTAAAATTCTACATTAATTTTTATAGTGATGATGATGTGATACTATACTACTGTAACAATTTTATGATTTAAAAAAAATCATATCTTTTATTCTCTGACTTTTAACTTCTGTTCCATAGAATAAAGATAAAAGACAAGTAAATGCAACCTTCTTCTTAATAAATAAAAATAGAACAAATGCGAGTCTCACTGACACAAGGGTTCTTTCGCATTAATAAAATTAAAGTGTTGTTTTAATACGTACCGTACCGTATACTGTATGTTACGTTAGACAATAGAGTTAAATAGTATATGGAAATTATAATGGATCCGTTTTGTTTTCTTTTTGTTTTGGCTACGGAACCCTAAAGACATATGTCAAATAATATAATAAAAAGTAATCTATATATACAATAAAATTCTAACGAAGCCGAATCTGTACATTAAATATTTTTTGGAAAATCTTATTAAAATAGACATTATTATAGACACAAAGGCCGAGTCTATAGTTTTTAGAATTTTTGTCTGTGACCGCATCACGAGAAAACAACTGGAGGGATTTTATGATAGCTGGTTATCCGGGTCACATATGAGATACTTTTTACTGCGGGAAAATATCTCATCTCTGAGAAACCTATACTATACGTTAAAACGTAAGTAGGGACCAACCCAAGCGGAACGAGGGTGATTCGCTAGTAATAAATAAAACTATAAATGTATGCCCATCTAGGTTAACCTTTGAAAATAGTGGTTCAATCTTACGGGACTTGTTTAGGAAGATATTTTTAATAAGTGAAATATAATAATTTTATTTCAATGTTACGAGTATATCAAAGAGTCTCTTTATCTCAACAAGACTTCAAAGAAGAGGCATATTTAATATTTAGTGAAGTTTATTTATGTAATTGGTACAAAGAATAGAGGTACAAGCGGATTTTTTTAATAAAAATATTAACTATAAAAATTAAATTTAATCTGTACTGTCTACGAAAGGGAGGTTAGTATTGAAAAAATATGCGAACACAAATATGTTTTATATGAATTACTTATGTATTTACGTAGATACATGCTCGTACCACACAAAAATAAGTAAAGAGTAATAAAATCGACGCAAAAAATTAAGCTTGTACAATAATATACAGCTTGTATTAGCATTGTTAATAATACCTACTTATTTGGTGGTTGTTGAAGATGTGACGAATAAACATAAATAAAAGACTATGTTACGTCACTAATAGAATTGTAATAAAAAAGTCAACTCACACGTTAAAACAGTACAGAAGGGGAAAGTTTAGAGGTATACACAATAACGAAAAAGAGTTACAGTACAAACACAAGAAGTCCACATACAATAACTCACAAAAACGATTAAATTATATGAAACAAGTAATTCGCATCAAGTGACAAAGCATTGACTGTTGGTTAGTAAAAATTATAAGTGGCCGGTAGGAGTAAAATAAATTCTTCCGATCCGATCTTCCGCATACTACAAGTTTTGCGCTTGTGGATTTAATAAATATGAATAAATAATAATTAATACATATAAATATTTATGTATACGCGATGTATGTATGTAGGTGCGTAGATAATGTAAATACGTAAATTAAACATTAAATAAATTATAAATATTATTAAATTAAAAGTTTAATATATAAATATGATTAATTAAATATACTGCGTAAGTATTATTTTGAATACTATAGCGATTTTTTTATGATGTTTTTACAACATCTATTCTCATAATAATAAAATAATTTTATGTCCCTGAGAATATTCGCTCGTGTAAAAGAAAATGTTGCGTAAAATTTTCTAAAGACATATGAAGCCCACCAACCCGCATGTGGCCAGCGTGGTTGGCTATCTCATATTGAAGGGGAGCCCATGCCCAGCTGTGAGACGTTAAATAGGCCAGAATACAATTAATTAGTAATTATGATCAAAAATGTTTAGAAGATTCTTTAATATTTAGGATTTTATATCGTAGGCTTTAAACTGAGACCCTATTAAGTGTAACCTACCTGGTTTTTTTTACCTCGCGTCGCGTCGGTTCGTTAGTAGGTGGAGCTAGGGGGATATAGACAGCCAACTTTTACTTTGTGGGTTTTTCAACACTACCCAGTTATCTTTTTTTTTTTTGATACATACGTAAAAAAATGTTCTCATATTCCTTCACAGTACAAGTCCGACAATTTCTAATGTAATATTTAATATTGTAATTCTGTACTTCGTCTTACTTTCTATATTATGCTATAATTTCATATTATACGTACAAACATATATATATATATATATATATATATATATATATATATATATATATATGTATATAATAAGAACATTTAATATCTGTTATACGATAAAAATGATTTTACATTTTAATAATATGACATTTTCATCTCAGCGGAACTATCCAGTGAGCACCGATAGGGATGTACTAATGGCAGAACTACTGGAGAAGATGAGAATTTCTGAAATTTTAGGTACGATCTTTATAAGTAATTAAATTTTCATTTGATGTTTAAAGCACTTGACGACAATCGTAGTTAAGTCGCGGGTTCGATATTATCTGCATTATACTCATAGTATAGTGTATTTCAAAATTTGGCGCTCTAGTCCTATAAGATTAAATGTCCTTTCTGTTGTAGGCCCGTTATTCTTTGTAATAAAAAAAGGAACTTAATAAAGACCATTTTTAAAAAGTTACGTCATATTAATCTTTCTCATTTTGTTTTTACTTTGAGTAAACAACAAGCCTGCCGCCCTAGGCCGTAGAACCCACCAAAGTAGGGTAAATATGCCACTGACACACTGGTATATGTATATTAATGTACTAACGGCTCACCCTGGCTTCGCTCGGGTTTGTCCCTAGGCACGTTTTAACGGTTAGTATGGAACAGATTCAAATTCAAAATATTTTATTCAGTATTAAATTATTACAATTTTTTACTGAACGTCATGAGTCTACTACCAGTTCGGAAAGAAGAAGCCTCAGACCTGAGAAGAACTGGCGAAAGAAACTCAGCGGGACTGATATTAGCTAGTAGATTATATAATAAATACATGGGTATGATGAGTTGTTGTGGCCTGTGGGTTATATTGTAACGTGTTTTCCTATGGAAAATGAGATAATTTCCCGCGGTAATAAGTAGAGTATGCCACTCTCCGGCTTTCCAACTATCTCCACACAACAATTTACGCCAATCCGTCATTCTGTTTCGACGTGAAAAAAGAAGTACAAAGAAACAAACATTTTCACATCTATACAACAAAAATAACAGCGTTTTACTAAATTCATATGAAATTATACACGATACTTATAAGAAAAACACATTTTTTTTTAATTTTTGTCTATCTGTCTGTTTGTTTTCAACGTCTTCGGTATTTAATCCTACTCGTATTGCTAAAATCTAACCTAATCTAAAACCTAATTAATAGAAGTCACTGAATATCAAAGCCATTATAAAAAGCCGTTTTAGTTGAAGGTGGAAATTATTTTCCTGTACCTTATATATTCGGCGAACAAGATATAATGGAGGCAATGAAGTAAAGCAGTTCAGTGTTCATAGCAGCGTAAAAGGTTCGAGATTGTAGGGGCAATCGTCCAAGCTCTTATGTAATTTAAGTGTTGCATGTAATAATTTATTGGAAACTCACTAGCTTATTTGTGCAGAGTATTGTACATAAAATAAAGGAAAACTAGATACTTATTGTTTACATGTTCCATAAAAAGCAATATATATTTCCATACTAATATTATAAAATGTGAAAGTGTGTTCGTTTGTATGTTTGTCCTTCTTTCACGTCGAAACACAGTGATAGATTGACGTGATTTTTTGTATGGAGAGTGACATAGGCTACTTTTTACATGACACGGAAAACACGTTATAATACAACCCAAAAATTATTTATGAACAGAATTACTTGAAAATTAGTAATAATGCACTTGAATACAGTAAAATAAATACGTGTTTCAGCATTTTTCGAAATTCATCCCATAAAAGGGTAAAATAGGGGGTGAAAGTTTGTATGAAACCTACCTTTTTAGAATTTTTTTGTAGTTTTAGCGCGAAAGAAGCCGCGGGTTCTGCTAGAATGTATATAAATGAGCAAAAAGCAAACAGTTCAGTACCGTTTTCTCCTCTGTCTACAACCTCAACACTTGTGTTAGCCTGTACCGATTTTTATACGGTTTTCACCAATAGAAAAAGGGTTAGTTACGGGAAGGTTACATTTTGCGAAAAAATTACCTAATTAATTATATAATACTAGCGACTCACCCTCGCTCCGCTCGGGTTCGTCCCTGGGGTGGGGTCTGGGAGGACCACCCTTATCCTTATCACTTAGGGGTATGGAAAATAGATAGTAGCCGATTCTCAGACCTACTAAATACGCATATAAAATTTGGTAAAAATCGGTAAAGCCGTTTTGGAGGGGTACGGTAACTAACATTGTGACATGGAAATTTTATATACTCGTATAAGATTTTTGTGAATTAAGTGGGAAAAAATCGTCTCTTATAGGGGCGCACCCGAGTAAAGTGGGAGAAAACCACTAGTTTTTACAAAATAGAGTTTTATTAAATATCATAGGTCACGTTATAACCTTCGTAAGGAAGGGTGCTTCTCTTTAATAAAATTTAAATCAAAGTTTTTAACGAGCTCATAAAATTTTCAAACTTCTCTGGCCTTATAATTAAAATTGTTAAGAAATCGTTAATCTCATGAAACTAAAACGTTTACAAACGCTGAAATTAAACATCGTAATAGTGTATGTATGGTGTGATTGATGGCATTGATTACCTATTACTCTAAATCATTAACAAGCAATATATATATATTTAAGGAATAACAACAGTTACCATGGCAACAAACAGTTATCAGTTTCAACTTCATCATGTCGCTTTTTGGCTGTCTGTATGCGCGCGCATCGTAAAAATTTTACTCTCATATTTTTTTCCAAACGCCCCGAAAGAAGTACAACTTCAAAAATCAGTTTTCTTCTAATTTTAGACTAATAAATAATTTGACGACACGTCTGGCTCAGTTGGTAGTAACCCTACTTGCTGTGCCAGCAGTCGCGCGTACGAGTCCCGCTGGGGGCATTCATTTGCGCGATGAGCACGAATGTATGTACTCCAGCCATGGGTGCTTATATTTATAATATGTTCGTATTTAAAGTTATATATGTGTAGTTTATCAACTATCCGATATTCATAACACAGGCCTCGTAGCTTACCATGAAACTAGATGGTGCTGTGTGTTAATGTTCTAACATATTTATTTATTTATTTATAATAATTAGTATAAAGCTCAAAACAAAATCATATTTTATTTTCCACAAAGGTATCGTGTCTTGTTCGTCAAATGAAATGTGGAGTTTGGGTCACGCAATTCGAAGGGGAGAGCTCAATGATAACCACGTGACTCTATTCTGGAAGGCTTACGCAGACACTTTGCAACCTCTAACTAAACCTAAATTGAACAAAGTATGTAAACTCGATTATTCTAATACAACTATGAAACGGTTTTCCAAATCAAATCAAAATATGCATATATATATATATATATATAT
Source organism: Brenthis hecate (assembly GCA_951806755.1). Classification (NCBI taxonomy): domain Eukaryota; kingdom Metazoa; phylum Arthropoda; class Insecta; order Lepidoptera; family Nymphalidae; genus Brenthis; species Brenthis hecate. The sequence continues at coordinate 3,452,726 of OX638255.1, forward strand.
ATATATATATATATATATATATATATATATATATATATACTTAGAGTTACATTTTAAATTAAAAGTCAGTATGTGAGTTCGCAAGGATTCAAACAACGACTCTGCTGGGAAGAACCGGCGAGATGCTCAACAGTTGCTCTTTTTAAATATATATTAATTATTATTATTAGATTAATTAACTTACAATATATCAATACAAAATTATTGTATTATATAGAAATATTGTAAGTTAAAATAATATTATGCCTCTATCACAATTACGTTTTTAATAATATAATTTTGTAAGTTACGATATTTCGATGGAAAGGTTCCACGTATTCATAAGTTGGGTTTTATATTCTTATTTTTATAACAAGTATAATAGTAACGAAGTTTTTTAAGGGATGTTTGGAAAGGAAAGAGGGGTTATACCTATATCTTGTGAGAACCGTAGATCGTATTATTTCATATAGTATTAGCGTTTTCCCGTCCGACACGTGTATTACAAAATTTTAAGATGTTTAATATATATTACTGTAAAGTTTCATCAAAATCCCTTCAGTAGTTTTTGCATGGATGAGTAACAAATATCCATCCATTCTCACAAACTTTGGGGTTTTAATATTACTAGTATTAGTAGATAAAGTATATAAAAAAAACTGTAAGTATGTCTTATTATATGCAACCCTATTTAAAACGCTGAAATTAAAGTTTGCGATATATACAAAATTACATGTCTAATATATCTATACAAAACCTTGGTTCTTAGTGAAATTTCAATAATTCAATAACAATTTGTTAAGTGAAAATTTACTGTTTCAGAAAGTGGAGCACAATGAAGACGACGACAACGAGAACGATACTATATAAATAAACAGGTGGATAATGTTAAACGTTTACAGCCAAATATAAAAAATTACACTTCACACTTTGTGAATATTATTAACACTAAATATTTGTTTTATATTTTAAAATGTATTTTCCTACATATATGTTGGTATCGTAGTAGAATAATTTATTTTTCTGAGACACACACACATATATATATATATATATATATATATATATATATATATATATATATATATATAGTTTTGAGCACTTGTATTAATTTCTGGTTTGTGAATACAATTCTACAAAAACTATCCAGTGATACACCGCTTCGTATATCGCGCCAGCTCGAGAAAAAGTAAAGTCAACTTGACAAAGACTCTTGACAGCTTGATGTAGTCACAGATTAATTATCGAATATCAAAATAGTGGATTTATCCTTATTATATATATATATATATATATATATATATATATATATATATATATATATATATATATATATATATATATATGGTGAACTAAGATATTATCTAATAAAACGGAGAGCATTTGTATAATAAAATTTTATTGAGAGCATTTTCAAGTTTTTTGATTTCAATTTTATTGTTGATCATCTTATATTGATGTTAGAAATGATTTTTTTGAATATGGTTTATGATTTTTTTTTTAAGTAAAAAGATACGAGTTTAAAATCTCCTTATTAAATTATTGGCATTACAAATAATTTTCTAAGCAACACGTACCTACCTACTTTTTTGACGACGAGTTTCATAAATATAGGTACCATACTTAAAAAACCACAGAAAGTGGGCTAAATTTATTTTTACACTATATTGCGTTTCGTTAGCCTATTGGCTAATTAAGAAAAAAAAAAACAATAACATTTCGATCAGTTCCCGTTTAACAGTAAAGCTAACAAGCAGATATACAACAATAAACAATGTTAACTAAATATAGTATAGTATATATACTAAATATAGTACAGTATAGTATATATAAGTACATATCCATGGAAATAGTTATTCGCACAGCTATAAACAAATCTCATAAACGTAATGGCTAAGGATTCCAATCAACTATTACAATTTAGATGCGATGCGATATCAGATGTTGCTTCCATACTATAGTACGATACAATATATATAAATCTGATTTGGTATAAATGTATATGTACATTTTGATCATGTCAATGAGATTTTGTTGTTCTCCCGACTGATTTTGGGTCACAGTGACCATTCTCAGTGAGATTAGCCAACTGCGCAGGAGATGTTATAGTGCACAAGAAGAAGTACACACAGACACAAGTGCACTCTCTATTTCTGTTACGATAATCGACACGACCGATGAGAGATCAGGGGCAGGATTGACGGCTTTCCGAGGCACGTGATGAACGGCGTCAACTTCCCAACTCTGAGCTTTTACTGGGACTTTCTTAAGAGAAACTAACTACCGAGTGCTATAGAAACTATCATATTTTAAAAGAGAACTGAAAATAAAAACATTGTACTTGTAGGGTGGTATTTATATTAAATTATTACAAAAATAATGACGTTCAAATGGCAATTTTACGGTCGATACATATTTATTTGGCCGTTCGAGGAAATCTAACACTCCCATGAGAATTTCGTGCGCAATAGCTTTTTATTTAATAAAACATTTTGAAAAATGGTTTCGGGAATGAAATGATCGAGTGTATTTTTAGGTAATTTGAACACGCTCTTCTCTGGCAGTGCTAGTCCAATTTTAAAAATATGTTCTCTCATTCATATTCTCATTACAAACCTTAAGGGTGTAAGAGTAAGTGTAAGAGTCGTTACCCACGCAGGCAGATTCGCGGGAAAACGCCACTACTTAATATAGTTTTATTAATATTTTAGTTGATCTAACGACTAAACATGATATTTCAAAACTTTAGCCTTGAACTATCCTGATAGTATAATCAGAGTTCTTCTCAAGCGAACGCTGTCGCCTTATAATTGCTTCGCAGTTCGCATAAAGATACCCATAGTTTTTTTTGGTTATTAACTTAGAAACAGTTTACAAACGTTTACATACTTTGGATGTGGCACTTCTTAAGATTTGCATTTCGAGATTTTTTACATTATTTATTTGTTTTATATACGATGATAGAAAACATCGTGAGGAAACCTACATATGTAATAGTTTTTAAAAGATACATATTGACGACACGTTTGGCTCAGTTTGTAGTAACCCTGCTTGCTGTGCCAGCGGTCGCGGGTTCGAGTCCCGCTGGGGGCATTCATTTGTGTGATGAGCACGAATGTTTGTACTCCAGTCATGGGTGTTTATATTTATAATATGTATGTATTTAAAATTATATATATATATATATATATATTATATATATGTAGTGTATCAACTATCTGGTATCCATAACACAGGCCTCGTAGCTTACCATGGAACTAGATGGTAGTGTGTTAATGTCCCAACATATTTATATGTAATATTCATTGAACCACAATTGGCCAGTACAGTGGACTATTGGATGATAACATATACGAATAACTAAGAGTTTAACCTAATATTATAATATAAATAAACAGATAATTCTGATCTAGAATTGGTACAAAATACGCGTAGATATGCAATTTATGTATTACATTTGCTTGACGTTTTGACTATATTTACAATTGCGTTAATTTCCATTCCTACTAACAAGCAATTATAAATGCTTTTGCTATCTCTCAAATATCCAGAGTGTAAATACGTAACATTTAATAAGAATATTACACTTAGAAGAATAAATAGGTATAACTTAAAAAATGGAATCTCTATGTAACCTTCGAGCATTCGAGAAGGAAATGTGAGCAAATGTAAATTAATTTTAGAACAACGATATATTGCACATTGTAACAGTATATAAAAAGCTTTTATTTAAAACTAACGACTTACCCTTGTCTCGATTGGGTGCGACCCTTGGAAACTTTTTGATTTATCTACACTAGGAATATGAACACTACTATAATATAAAGAGGAAAGATTTGTATTTTTGTATGTTTGTAACGAATAAACTTAAAAACTACTGGACCGATTTAGATGCAATTTGGTAAGAAGATAGTTTGCGATCCTGGAAAGGATATAGGTTATTTTTTATTTCGGAAATCATCCGGGGTGAAAATGGGGATGAAAGTTCGTATGAGGAATCAACCTAGGGACGAACCCGAGCGAAGCGAGGGTGAGTCGCTAGTAATAACTATACAGGCAGCGAGATTTAGCAAATTTAACTATTAACATTAGCCTATGTATTACTTCAGGATATAGTCTGTGTACAGGATTTCATACAAATCCGTCCAGTCTAAATGTAACAAACACACTTACAAACTTTCACATTTATAATATTAGTTTGATAATATATACATTTTCATTACCATATATCATCATATCTGATACTAAAAATGTATATATTATTGTTATCAGAATAACATCCATACAATTCCAATCAATACTTGGCTGGGACAAACACCCCTAGGGCCCTAGTGTAACGAGGGCAATTAAATGTTAAGCTTGACAAGGAAGTGGGTAACAAGTAGTTAGAAATTTCAATATTGTCTCCCCCACTAACAAACTTTGCTATACATTAATTAATACTTATTGCTATTGATAAATTATGTTTGGAAGTTAACAACTTCATAAGTGCACGTTGGCGTGTTCGATGTATTTGTGTATCAATATTTTCTGTTTGCGCTTATGAGTCGTAAAAGTAGTTTGACTTCATTAACTGATTGATTTTTTTATATACATAGAGGCCTGCTGAACCAATATGGCTCATTTTATAAAAAAAATTGCAATAGTCCAAATAAAGTTACTGGAGAAAAAGTTGTTCTAAATTGGGGAAAAACTGGAAACTTTTCTATAGGATTTTTACGTAAACTAAAACACCACAAACAAATTTAATAAAGTTTGGACAAGGCAATGTATGTGGGAAAACTTATTATAAAATCTAAAGAAGGTGATTTGACTTTTCTTCCGGCAATCAGAATAGAAGAGTAATAGAAATTCCAAAGTGAACAATTTCCATACTAATGAATTTTCAGTAAAATTTATTATTTAGTCAACCTTACACGTTACATACGCCTATGTTCTTATTTTTTCTAGACACATCACATATGTATGTATGTATATTTTTATAAAAACCTGTGTGTATTCAATACTCTTTGACCCTTATATTACTTCTTCACGCTGTAAAGGATCTCAAAGGATCTCAATGAAATCACCTCCATCGTGAGTGGCATACAAACTATATTAAAGTCTATATATCGACGCTACGGGCGAAAATTAGCATAAAAACATTTGAAGAAAATGAAAACACTGTTATCCATACTTAATATTATAAATTTAAAAGTGTATTTGTTTGTTTGTCCTGCTTATAAAATGACAGATTGGATATTTGGAAGGCTGCACAGTGACATAGGCTACTTTTTACCGCGGGAGATTATCTCATTCCCAACGGAAAATACGGTATAATACAACCCATAACAACTAATCATACCAATGCATATATATATATATATATATATATATATATATATATATATATATATATATATATATATATATAATACTAGCAGAACTTGCGGCTTCGCTCGCGCTAAAAATACAAAAAAAACTAAAAAAGGTAGGTTGCGTACAAACTTTCCACCCCTATTTTACCCCCTTATGAGATGAATTTCGAAAAATGCTAAAGCACGTATTTATTTAATTATATTGAAGACCATTAATAGCAAGTTTCAATTTATTCTGATCATGAATAATTTTTTGGGCTATATTATAACGTGTATTCCCGTGGAAATTAGATAACCTCCCGCGGTAAAAAGTAGTTTATGTTACTCTCCAGTCCTCCAACAATCACCACACAAAAAATCACTCTAATCCGTCAGTCCGTTTCGATGTGAAAGAAGGAAAAACTATCCTAAAAATTCATATCTAGTGACACACCCGAGCGAAGCAATGGTAGGTCGCTAGCTACGAATAAATAACTTATTCGTAGGTCGTTACTTAATAATAAATATTTCGATATTATACAGCGGAATACAATACGTACAAGAATGGTTGAAAATAACTTACACATGCTCATCCTTAGCGCTGGGAACGTAGCATTTACAATCGCGCTTCTGAAATGTGCTTTCAATCCAACTGCGTGTTGTTTTCTGTAACAAAAGATATTACCACCGTAAATATCGTGGAACAATGTACATATTAATAGGGAATAATTTACGCCTTGAAATGAGCACATCAACAGTTTTCATTAAAATTAATATTAAATGTTAAGAGTCCAAGAGAAAATTCTTTAATCAGATTTTTAACTGGTTACCTTTTTTTATGTTGCGAAATGCATTTACGCATACCACCTGTAGATATGTGGGACTCACCGGCTCATTTAAATAATTCAATTATTTTCTAAAAACTTTTGCCAGTCGACGTATTTCCTATTAATTTTTAACAATATTGTCTAAAATATACGTGAAAATCAGATTGGAGAATGTACGTGAGGTAAGTAATGTTTTGAGGTACCTTGATTACCTGATACCTGGAAATTGGCCGTCTAACCAAGCTAGCAGGTAGGCACGCGATCTTAGTACATACTAACACTACCCAGTCGTCCACATTTCGTTCGTCAGAAAATACGTGACGTCTGGTGGCCCTGGGATCTTGGACTATTAGTGGTAGAGGGGTCACTTTAAAAAATCGGAAAATATATACCTATATAAATGTTTTACACATCTCTCTTGTTATGTTTGTTTTTGTATATATTCACGGAAAATTCACTTGTTTCGTCTCTACTATTTATAAAATAAGTCAAAACGTACGAATATATTTTAGAAAGAAAATAGGAACTCTGTGTGCATATAATTTTTCTTTGAATAAGCGTTAACGGTCGCTGCGGGAAATTTAGTGACATTTTTATAGAGTTAAATATAGGGTTGAAAAGCGCAAGAAAAATGAAAAAAAACTTTATTATAAGAAGCAGTACTAAGGCGCAGGGCAATAATGCTAGTTGAAATAGGAGTAAACTAGTTTTATTACGTCACAATAACTTCAAGAAAGTTCAGAAATGAAAGTTAAAGTGGGTGGTACCTACAAAGTATAATAAGAAGAATGTTTTGACCTTAATTATTTTTAGCGGATTCCGCTTTTAGTTCTCATATTTCTTCTTTAGAGTAAGATTATATTAAAATATATAAATCAGTAGTAGGACTGTTGTCAAGCCTGAGGAGTCCGACTGGATGGGTACCACCCCCTTATCTATTTCTCCCGCCAAGCAACAATGATTACATTGTTGTGTGCCGGTTTGAAGGATAAGGTAGCCATCGCAATTACAGGCAAGAGGCATATCATTTTAGTCCTCACAGTGACAACGCACCTGCGATTCTGTATTTTTGTAACATAAAACCTAAGTGCATGAACCGTAGGTGTTATGGGCGACAGGTACCGCTTTCCACCAGGTGGGCTGTCTGCTCGTTTGTCACTGAATACCATAAAAAAAACATAATAATGGAACAAAAGCAAGCTCTAGTCCAATAACACATTCTAGCTCCATCATCAAACCAGATCTATAGTACCAACTTATTGTGATGTCGTTCAGATTTCTCGTACTTACAAAGTACCTAATCGATACGACAGAAGTAGATTAAAATTGATTTCAGAAGTTTCAGGAGAGAAAAAGTTCGACGTTAGTACGTAAGTTAAGTGAGACTAATAAGTAAAACTTGAAGAGAAGATGTTAATAATTAACGTTGTTAAATATTGAACCCGCTTCTTTTTGAAAACCAATCATATGGAATATTTTATTTTGGAGTTCCTTATAAAGGACTCTATAGAATATATGAAATCGACACACTACAGACGTCCTTTGATGGCAAAACGTTTATAAAATTCTAAAGGTCTTCCCGAGTCGATAGTGTGCCCATTACAATAATTATTATTCTAGCCGCAATGTTAGGATGGTCCTTTAATTGATTTAATAATGCTATGTTATAGATATATGTGTATAATTCAATTAGTGTAATTTATATATCTCTAAATTAATGCGCATTGCGCAGAATGGGAGATGGTTTGAAATGATTTTGGTCGATGTCTGTCTGTCTGTGGCATCGTAGCTCTCAAACGAATGGACCGATTTCGATGCTCGTTTTTTTTATTTGAAAGCCAGTTTCTTTGCGGTGGTTCTTCGCTATGTTTGGTTAATATCGGTCCAGCAGTGTAAGAGTATCAGTTCTTTTCCAAAATGATGTAAGGCATTTTGGCGTATGATTACTCGATTAAGTACTTCACGTGTGCTAGTGTAATCGTTAAATGACAATTAATTAAAATTTTAATTTTTAATTATTTCATATTTGATAATATACTCGTTCTGGATACTTGTTTTATAATAAAGCACACTTCCAAACGCCAATTTATAGAACGCCAACTATCTCGATCTTGGCCAGCTCGCACACATCCCGCTCCAGCCGCTTTTTTCAAGAAAAACATTAGCGCATAAATATTTTAAGTCTTAATACGACCATTTAGTTAATTGATTCGTGAATATAAATTTATTTATTTCTAAAACGACACTACTCTTTTAATAACTGCCCTTAAAGACTGTTGACTGTGGCTGCGGGTTCGAATCCCACACGAGATGAATTTTGTTATTTAAACATGTTGACTTTTATATCTAGATTATATATTATTATTATTAAAAAGATATCCAACATTGTTTTACTAATAGAAAGATCCATTTATGCTGAGTTTATCGGACAAAAGCTTACTAAACATACTGAGAATGGGTCGTTATATAATTATTTTACACAACGTTGCGTTACATCAACTGACATATTATGTATACCGAGAATTAATTACAATAAGAAGTGATGCTATAAATAGTAATATAAAGCCAGTGTGGGTTTGAAAATAATTACTTTTAAACTAAAAGGGTCCACTTCGAAAGCACTTTAAAGGTGATTCTTCCACCCTTAATGCATTATATTTTAAAATGTGAGACTACTTTGCTTTTAATAATACTTTCTTAGATTTACGCGAATATTTGACATTTTAAATAAAACTATCTTTTCGGACCCGTGACCATGATTGCTGAATAGCATTTGAAACGTCGGAAACCAAAATAAATCCGCCAAAAAATCCGAAAAGATAAGGTCATATCGTTTATTTTTGTATATTTTACTATCTGTATCTTCACTAATTTTAAGAATTTTAAATATGCATTTAAGAATGAAGGGTAATCTATACAGATAAGTAAAATTGAAGTGTCTATTTGTAATGTCAAAACAAGAGCGTTTTACTAAATACATATTAAGTTATATACGGTACTTATAAATTTTTTTTTTTTAAGTTTTGTCTGTCTATGTGTATGTTTGTTCCGGATAATCTCTGAAACAGCTAGATTGATTTTAACGGGACTTTCACTGGAAGATAGCTGATGTTATAGGGAGTAACATAGGCTACTTTTATTTTAGAAAAAGAATTAGGGTTCCGCTCAAAAAAATTAATAAACGTACGGACGAAACCGAGCGAAGCGAGGTTGAGTCGTTAGTCTCATATAAATTTGAAGAAAAAATTATGGGTAGCACAATTACACTCAAAGTGATTTTGAAGAAGTGTTTAGAGTCGTTTGTACTATAACATCACTACTGACAAAGGGTTGGAAATATAGAATGTTATAATCTAAAGTTATAGGCGAAGTAACTTGTTGGAATTACCAACAATTTGCTCAGTAATGCAGGAATTTACAGCTTCGACTTTATCATAGTGATGCGGAATTTGTGGGTCATAGTTTTATTACAAAAATACAATGTTACTGAATCGATTCTTATACGTACGTACATGTACATAAAAATTTTGTTTTCACACTTTTTTTCTTTAAACTCTCGAACTCTGGTAGACTACAACTTGACACCGTCAGTGAGAGCGCAAAACCAACAAGACGGCTTTTCGTATTTTCCTAGCCAGCGTAGTGAACTACGGCATGATCCGCAACTTTTAATGAGAGGAAAAGAAAAATGGGAATAAGAGGCCCATGCCCAATAGTGGGACTTTAAAAAAAAGGAATGTTCAAATCTTGAATGTTCAAAATACATAGGCCGTATACAACTACTAAATTCAGTAACAAAACGCGCAAACTTAAGCAAACGTCTAGACAACACGTTTCTTCTAAAAATGTAGAACCATAATAAAACGTTTTATTAACCTTTAAAAATAATAAAATCATTAAGATAATTATGCCTTAAATGTAATTTCCCAAATTCTCCTAGATGTTCCCGATAACGTTTTGTCTCTCAATGGGTTGAGACGGGAAAGCTCACAAAATAGCTTTACAAAGTTTGAAAGCTAAGATAGAGTACAGATTCGGCATGCTTCCAAACCGTTTGCATTGGAATCGTTGCTTTTTCGACACACTGTGCCTATTTATTCGGCAAAAAGGCAATGATATATGAAATAGCCAAAAGGATTTTTTTTATGTAATATGTAAGTTTTGGCGATTTTCGTAGCTTCATAACCATGATTCCTCAAATTATTTTATTACTACCGTTATCTCGTGGTTCCGCCCGCGTTCATATGACCAAAAACTAAATTCTTAGGTTTTACATATTAGTATACTCTTACATTGCAGTTTTTTTTATTTTTTCTCAAAAATGAGATATTTTGCCGCGGTAAAAAGTATCCTATATGTTGACCCGGATAACCAGCTATCATCTTCAATTTCATCAAAATCTGTCCAGTGGTTTTCTCGTGATGCGGTAACAGACAGACAGACAGACAGACAAAAATTCTAAAAACTATAGATTCGGACTCTGTATCGATGATAATGTCCATTTCAATTAGATTTTCAAAAAAATATTTAATGTACAGATTCGACTTCTGTCTGTCTGTTGTTTTCTGTCTGTCTGTCGTTTGTTACAGCATCACGAGAAAATTACTGGACACATTTTGTTGAAATTTGGTATGATTATAGCTGGTTATCCGGGTCAACATATAGGATACTTTTCACCGCGGGAAAAATATCTCATTTTTGAGAAAAAATACAAAAAATACTAATATGTAAAACCTATAGCATACTAATATGTAAAACCTAAAAATTTGGTTTTTGGTCATCTGAACGCGGGCGGAGCCGCGGGTAATGCTAGTAATTTATAAAACATTCTTCCTTTAAGTCGTTAAATGCTTCGTATCTACTCTAAATAGCACGATAGTTGCATTGCAAATACCTTCCTGTTCAGATACTACCTATTTTCTATATAATATATAGAAAATCTTAAGACAGTATTCCGCTTTTTGATTAAATAGCTGGCGTATTTGCTTCTAGATGAGCACTAGTTTTATTTGTATTTAAGAATACGCTTCAATGTTTTACTAGCGTCTTATCTATGCTCTGTTTGTGAGCGTATCTATGTGCCTTTTGCATTTATAATATTACTAGCAGAACCCGCAGGTTCGCTCGCGCTAAAACTATTTAAAAAATCTCTAAAAAGGTAGGTTGCATACAAACTTTCATCCCCTATTTTACCCCCTTATGGGATGAATTTCCGAAAATGCTAGAATACGTATTTACTTAATTGTATTGATGAGCACTAAGACCAAGTGTCAAGTAATTCTGATCATAAATAATCATTTGAGTTGCATTATAACGTGTTTTCCCGTGGGAACGAGGTAATCTCGCGCTTCAACTATCTCTACGAAAAAATCACGCCAATCCATTAGTCTGTTTTGACGTGAAAGAAGGACAGACAAACAAACACACTTTCACATTTATAATATTTAATTTTGGATTTACACGTAGTGCCATCTTCTGGCAAATTTCATTACTAACAGTGGCTTATGTATTACTCCAAATAGTAGTCTACTTGTGTAATGAATTTCATCCAAATCCGTCCAGCCGTTACAACGTGGAGGTGTAACTAACATACGCACACACGCACGCACAGTATTTACAAACTTTCGCAATCTTATTGTAATAGTAGTCCGATATGATAAGCATAATTTCATCATTTATAGTAGATATTTAGCGAAAGCTAACATTCAGTTTTGCGTATCGACTTCGTATTATCACACTATAAGAGTGTATTGTATTCATATCATCATATAAAATTATTTTAATAATTAATAAAACATAATTTACACAGACTTCAAAATATTTGAATAGTAATTATTCTATTCTTATGTGGACTTGGATTGATTTCTTTAGATACCTGATAAGATCTGTGAAGCTGACATTTGCAAGAGTTTAGACCGCTAGCAAACATTATAGGACGCTCTGTAGAACAACGAACCTATCACTTAGGAAATGGTGCTGACAGCAGGTGAATACGGACTTCCGGCCGAGTTGGCGCTTATTACATTAAGCCGCAAAACAAAAAGAATCGACTGAATCTTTCCAGCTATTGCAGTAAAACCCATTTAATTCAATTTATTATAATTATTTCATCTAATTAGCTTATTTAATTAAACTTACTTGTCGAGTATAGACTCGATGGAACCAGATAGAGTATAACGTTAGAAAATAATATTTTAACTTTATTTATACTCTATCTTAAAGGCACTGTTATTATATGAAATAATACAACGTAATATTTTCGTAAGTTCATTCGTCTTAATAAAATAAAATTCGTTCATAAAACAAGAGTTCAACAAGCAATACGATTACATAGCAAATTTATACATATAATAAAATTGTAACTAAGCCGAATCTGTACATTAAATATTTTTCGGAAAATCTTATTGAATTAGACATTATTATCGATACAGAGGTCGAATCTATAGTTTTTAGAATATTTGTCTGTCTGTCTGTGTGTCTGTTAATGCATCACGAGAAAATTACTCGACAGATTTTGATGAAATTTGGCTTATAGCTGGTTATCCGGGTCAACATATAGGATACTTTTTACCGCGGGAAAATATCTCATTTTTGAGAAAAAATAAAAGAACTGCAATGTAAGAGTATACTAATATGTAAAACCTAAGAATTTGTTTTTTGGTCATCTGAACGCGGGCGGAGTCGCGGGCAATGCTAGTGTACATAATAAAATAGCTTTATCAATGTGTCACATCGGAGATAAAACGCTTAGCAAAGCAATTTGTACGTGATTCCAAAGAAAATTGTATTATATTTAGCTCTAAGCTTTTCCATTAAAAACATGTTGAACACCAAGATAATGGAATGAAGGAAAAATAAACCAAACTTTTGTATCCTCGCCCTTTCAGTTTTCAACGAGATATTCGAAGTGTTAAACAAATCTGACTGAGTTAAGCTGTAAGTCAGAGTTCATACTTTTTGCTTTTTTTAAGATCTTAGTACAGTGTTCTTTTTCATATATTTTTTTAAGAACCTGGTTTTAGATTAAGTAAAATATCATCTGTTGTAGATTACATCTAATCCTGTGTGTCCAACTGTCATGAATATAATTAAAAGAGTTTTATTTAACTGATCAAAGGTTTTGATATATGGTATTTATATATACGTCGTAGGAAGTGGATTTAGTAGGTATGAATTTAGAATTTAATATGATTTGTTAGTTTTTTTGCTAGAATGTAAAAACTTATTATTCATTGAAGTCACTATGTTACGTCAAATCAAATTTAAGATACTTCGGTCAGAAGTCAGATCGGTGTCGAGAACCCGCTCAATTAATTTATTGGAATTATCGTTTCAAGTTTATAATATTGTGATTTCCCTCATTAAATTGTATTGAGCATTGAATACTTTATTTTGTGCTCGCATTGTTATGATAACGCCTACAACGACGCCTACGACGATGTTGGGAATATTGATATCCATCATATATAAGTGTGTTTATTATGTTTTAGCTCCGTTAATTGCAACATATTATGACATATATAGCTTTCATAGACTAAAGTTTTCTTATAAAATATATGTAGGACAAACTTCAATTGTGTATTCTAAACTAGGAAATATGATTCATTCTGGCTTCTTAGTTTGAAATTTTTACCGATTCATAAGAAATTCAGAAAAGTATGTAAATAAGTCCAAATAGGGTATTTATATAAAAAGACAATTATAGGTATGTCATTTTCTAATAAACGACAAAAAAAACGTAATTCATATATTTTAATCGGCGTCGGCTTTAATTATTTGCATAAACAAATATATTCTGAATACTACAAAAGGGAACACACATACAGAGGGGACATGACGACACATTTGGCTCAGTTTGTGGTACTTGCTGTGCCAGCGGTCGCGGGTTAGAGTCCCGCTGGAGGAATTCATTTATGTCATGAGCACGAATATTTGAACTCGCAGTTATGGATGTTTATATTTATAATATGTAGATATGTGTTTAAAGTTATACTCATATATGTGTAGTGTATCAACTATCTGGTACCTATAACCCAAGCCTCGTAGCTTACCATAGAACCATGGTGCTGTGTGTTAATGTCCCAAGATATTTATTTATATATTATTTTGTTTTTTTAATATATAGAATTTCTCTAAAAAGTTGCAATTAACAAAGCAAATACAATTTAATTGCCCAAACGTAATGGTATATTTAACATCGATTTAAAACCTCAATTCTTACTTTATTTGTCTTGAAATATAGCAAATTGGCATACCAGCTTGGGCCTTTTGACTCGGTTCAGAGGAGAGCTGTGAGAATTGTCGACGATCCAATACTCACAAGCGATATAGAGCCCCTAAGTCTAAGAAGAGATTTTGCGTCCCTATGTGTGCTCTATCGTTTGTACAATGGGTTGTGTTCCGAAGAATTGTTTGAAATGATGCCCACGGCCACTTTCTATCATCGCACCGCTCGCCATCGACAGCGAGTTCATGCTCACACATTGCAGCCCAAATGGTCCCGTACAGTTCGGTTTCAGAGGAATTTCCTCCCACGGACCATTTCGCTGTGGAATGAACTCCCTGCCGAGGTTTTCCCAGAGGGCTACAGTATGGGGTCCTTCAAAAGGGGAGTAAATAGGTTTTTAAAGGGTCGGCAACGCGCACATGATGCCCTTGGTGTTGCAGGCGTCCATAGGCTGCGGTAACCGCTTACCATCAGGCGGGCCGCATGCCTGATTGCCACCGACGTGGTATAAAAAAAAAATACTATACAAGTTAGTTCACAATGTAAGTGTGTAAATAAGTATACCAAATATTTATTTTATGACATACTGGCTAAACAGACTAAAATAACATTGTTAATACACAATTTTCTTAATACGAAGATACGACGAGTTATTGAATAATCTAAATAAAACACAAAAACCATATATACCAATTCAATTCATTCAAATAAATATAAAAGAAGAAAATAAATGTACAACGTGAAATTTACAAATAGAATTTTCTTTATTTTGAAATTTCATCAGTCGAAGTATAGTAAACTTATTTATTTAACATTTGCGTTCATTTCGACCTGCGAGATATTTTTGTTAAATTGGGTTTTGTCCATATAATGCCTTATTTGTTTTTTTTTAATATAACAAATCTAGAGATTTTTTAAAGAAACTAGCTTCGTCATCCCTTTTAAGGATCGATTTTTAAAAGATTTTTAGCGGTTTCTTGTTATTACAAGAATAGCCTATTACAGTTTTAATCCTTAGATTCAGTGGTTTGCTCTTAGCATCAATAAGAAAACACATAAATATTATATTTTTATCTATAAGTTTTATATTTTTATATTTGCAAAAAGATTTTTTAATCGGTCTTGTAGTTCAAGAGTTTTTACTAAAGTATAAACAAACAAGCTCTTCAATTCTACATTATATTTTTTTTTGTTGAAGAAATCGTGTATTTTTTTTAATAGCCTTTATTCAACAATCTTACATATGCATGTTTTCTTTATACTAAACTTTATTATTGGACACTAGTTTAGCAAAGATTGTCTTGCTTTATAGCATAGACCTCCCCTAAAGCTTGCCACAGAGTGCGATTATGTGTTTTCCTTGTCCACATAATACCTTTTAGCTGACAAGCCATAAAGGTATAGTAGTAGCTGACTTACTTGAGATTCACCGGTCGCTTAAAGCACACTCTATTGCTAAAATTGCATAAAAAATCTAATTTATTTTTATTTATTTTCCATAATATCCACAATGTTGGTGGATATTGCTCTAACGGATTTGGTTACTAAATATAACGTTGTCTGCTCACTTGATCGTAGCATATGTAGACCGTAGCGCTACGTGTCGTAGGTTGCTACGGTAAAGCTGTTTCCGACTTATTTTCAGCATTATTTTTTATTCTGTGGCTTTACCATAAACATATATATTTTAGATCATGCTCTATTAATTGAGTTGTGTTTTAATGTAACCATATTACTTGTGTCTTTTTCTCTTGGCTCGTCTGGAAGTTCGATGTAAAATAATAAAAATAAAATAAGAATGACAAAATTAAATATAAAAATCGATTATAATGTCATATTTTACAGAATATCAAAATCTATACATATAATAAAGTTCTGAGTCGATTCTGTACATTATTTTTTTTTGGAAAATCTTATTGTAATAGTCATTATTATCGATACAGAGGTCGAATCTATAGTTTTTAGAATTTTTGTCTGTCTGTCTGTCCGTAACTGCATCACGGAAAAACCAGTGGAGGGATTTTGATGAAATTAGGTACAATGATAGCTGGTTATCCGGGTCGACACACAGAATACTTTTTACTGCGAGAAAATATCTCCTAGGAACGAACCCAAGCGGAACGAGGGTGAGTCGCTAGTATAAAATAAAACCGCGACAAAATTGTAAAAACCAGAGGTCACTTTTCGTACAAGTAATTGTAAACAAAATAGAGTAGAGATATTCCTTTCTACGCGACATTAGCGAAGTAAATTGTGCTCAAATAACACTCTTAGAAGCCACGAAATAAAAGAATTGATATTCCTGAGACAGACCGTCCGGACGAAGCGTTTCGCTATGTCATTTATTATACGTACGGCTAAGGATTAGAACAACCTGCCTGCGTCAGTGTTTCCGTCCGATTACAATATGGGTCTTCAAGGCAAGAGTGAATAGGTGGCTACTGAATTAGTGCGACTTACCATCTACGACTGCGTTACCACTTACCATCAGGTGGAACGTAGTCAAGCACTAATTCAGAATAGTATAAAAAAAACAAAAGCTACAAATAATAAAGCTTAATAAAACATAATAAGTTCAATTTATTAAAAAAGTTGCTTTGAAATCGAATTTATTCAGTTAGATATTATTCAATCTTCTTGTAAAAGGTTGTCGACAGGAAAATATTCTGTTCATCGAAATAAAAATACACTTGAGATCTTCATAAACTAAAATAGTTATTATTTAATCAGAATTCCTTGCTCTAGGAGCTTCTTTGAATAAGCTTGTACTTAGATTGATGGTAATATTTTAGTTTGTAAATGTGCTTAAAATAAAAACATTCTTTAGTCATTAGTAAATATCACTAAATAGAATCTAAATCTTCAATATTTTTTACTGTATAAAAGACTAGCGACATATCTAAAAAGTATCCTTTGTCCTTCCGAAGGTCTCAATCTATATTCTTACCAAATTTCATCCAAATCGGTTCAGTATGTCCAGATTATAACCCCCAACAACGTCACAAACTCACATCACAAATTTTACCTCTTAATAATATTAGTATAGACTAGTAGTAGACAGTTTGCTCGTATAGAAGGATATATTTAAGATATATAATTTACTGTGGTAAATCTTTATTTATCATACTCCATACTTAACATCATAAATGTGAAATTTTGTGAGGATGGATGGATGTTTGTTACTCTTTCACGCAATAACAGCTAAACAGATCTGGATGAAATTTGGCACAGATGGAATGGAATTAAAGTTTTATTATAGTATAGTGGATGGAATTATAGTCTGGGATAGCACATGGGTTACTTTTTATCCCAGAAAAATGTACGGTCCCCGCGGGATAATTTATTTTGCCTAGGGGAACGTGCCTTTTGACGAAGCGAAACGAGGGTGATTCGCTAGTATTTTAATACATATGAACTACACGAACAACTCTCGTACACGCCACGAAAACGAGTCATGACGAAGGTCGCTAGGTCTACTCCAGCTATTTTAACATGTTTACTTTATTTACACTAGAGGCACAGCAGCGGTTTAAAAACTACGAAACTCCCATAGAAACTTTCAACTCCTATTTAACGAGGGTGGTATATAAAAAAAATGCTTAGCGGACTCTTACTCGTATATTAAAAGTCTCGGTGGTGTAGTGGTTAGCATGTACGGCTGCACACCCGGTGGTCCTAGGTTCGAGTCCCGGGTCGGGTCAAGTTTATTTATTGAGTCTTTCTGTATAGTAAGCCTCAGTAACAGCCTGGAGTTGGGAAGTTGGCGATGTTTCATCCCCGTGGCTCGGAGAGCACGTAAAGCCGTCGGTCCTGCGCCTTAGCTCTCACCAGTCGTGTCGAGCAGTCGTCCCACCGGAGTAAGAGTGACAGGAATAGAGAGTGCACTTGTGTCTACGCGTACACTTGTACACTATAATATCTCCTGCGCAGTTGGCTCGTCTTAATGAGATTGGCCGCCGTGGCCGGAATTGGTCAGGAGAACATCATCATCATTATACAAACTATCATTGCTAATAATTATCATCCTAGCTTTAGCTAGTATTTTAGGATATTCCGTTATTAAATAAACTGTGAAATTTCGTTACATTTAATAGTATTATAACTGCTAATAATAATTAGTTACATGTAATAAAATTATAATTCAATCGAATCTGTACATTAAATATTTTATGGAAAATCTTATTGAAATAGTCATTATTATCGATACAAAGGCCGAATTTATAGTTTTTCGATTTTTTATCTGTCTAGGAACGCATCACGACAAGACCACTGGACAGATTGTGATGAAATTTGGTATGACGATAACTGGTTATCCGAGTCAACATATAAGAAAAGTATCCTACTGCGGGAAAATGTCTTATCTCTGAGAAATCTATACTAACCGTTAAAACGTATCTAAAGACGAACCCGAGCAGAACTAGGGTGAGTCGCTAGTACGTAAATAAAGCTAATTATTATACAATAAAATCACATAATTCAATAGTTATTATGACTTCATTACGCAGAATTTCATTTTAATTATATTTCAAAATAAGATAGAAATTAATGGCTGACTAATTATGTTAATTAACAAGAGTTTCTAAAGCAAATGGTGTCATAACTGTCTACACATCTGCAGTGGCATACAAAATGCAGAGCCTTGTCACGTTTAAGATCCTTAATATCTTTACGACTTGCTAAGTTAAAACTAACCTTAAAATTATTACTGGTGAATTTAATTCAGAGTACATATAATTTTCAGAGATTTTCAGCAACAGCTCTAAATTATTTAGAACTTGGGTACGTCGCTGGATTCACATTATCGCGTAGTAGCCTTGGCCTTATTTACTTCAACTTGATCGTTTTACGTATTCATTGCGTTTAATCTATACATGTAATAAAATTGTAACCAAGCCGAATCTGTACATAAATATTTTTTTGGAATATCTTATTGAAATAAACATTATTATCGATACAGAGGCCGAATCTATGGGTTTTAGAATTTTTGTCTGTCTGTTACCGCATCACAAAAAAACCACTTCAGGGATTTTGATGAAAGGTATGGTGATTCTCCGGGTCAACATAAAGAATATTTTTTACCCTGGAAAAATATCTCATTTCATACAAAAACTGCAATGTAAGAGTATACTGATATGTAAGTAAAACCTAAGAATTTGGTTTTTGGTCATCTGAACGCGGGCGGAGCCGCGGGCACTGCTAGTATGAAATATAATATTCACTAGACTTTGCTCGCGGTTTCGTCCGCGTAAATGGGTAACGGCAAAATAGTCAGGGTACTCTAATATCCCTTAACTAACCGACTTCCAAAAAGGAGGAGGTTCTCAATTCAATTTTTTTTGTGTATGTTCACCGATTACTCGAAGACGCCTGAACCGATTTGAAAATATTTTTTTGTTTTAAAGTGTTCCCATATAAATTTTATCGAAATCGGTCGAGCAGTTTAAAAAAAAGCAACATTCAATTATTTTTTAACTAAATTATTTAGTCGAACGTTAATAAAAAAACTTCTTACAAATTACCTGCTTATTACGTTTAAACTAAAAATAGAGAAATAAAAACTAAAAAAAAACCACTTACAGGCACTAAAATGTAAAAAATAACGGGAAGTCGATGCCAGCCGACAATATTTTAAGATATAAACATCTAATAGGTAAATATTATGTATTTTACGTATCAAAATATATTAGATTTGCTTTGCATAGGCTGGCACCGACTTCGAAAATATCTGATTAGGTATTTATTCTAAATGAAAACACCCGTTTAGTTATATTTTACATTTTAGTGCCTGGAAGTCGGTTTTTTTTAAGTTTTTCTAATACCCAAAAGGACAATTTTCAGAGATTCTCGGTATTGCACAAAGGTATATTACCAAATTTTTTTTTTAATTTATGAACTGTAATGTTTAAAAACGTTTCCAATCACAGAGCATCTGCTCTGTGTTTCCAATACAGATTTTTTTAATATATATATATATATATATATATATATATATATATATATATATATATATATATATAATATATATATATATATATACATATATAATGTACTCTTTTATAGTAAAATAATGAAACTGGAAATATTAAATGTTAAATATTTAACTTACGGCTTTTCTTCCTTTGGTTAAATAAACCTCATTTCCTTAACTTATGAAGACTTTTGCAATCCAACGGAGATTATGTGTAAATAAAAAATAACAAGTTATCATACTTGAGTACTGTGCGGAGTTCCTCCACTGAAATTAGTTTACATATTTAAAACCATGGCATCATGTATTTTTTTGTTTACGAACTTTGTGTAACACACAAAATATTTTTAATATGGCAGTAGCCAATAAAGGCATATAAAAATCTTTTAAAATTAGACTAACTCTTAATAATTTAATACATACTTAATTTATTTTATTTGGCTATATGTTAAAAGTTATAATATAATAGCATGTAAAGCGATAAAGGTATAAGAGGCAGATGGGATAATTTTGTTTAAGTACCTGAGGTAAATAAAAGTTTATTGTTCTATCCGATTTTAAGATATAAAACTTTAGCGGTGTTTTGCTGGATTTATCTTTAGCGCTGGTTATTAACGATTTCATTGCTGAATAATACGAGTAATAATGTTTTAGGTTTTCATATCAGTATTTCTGTATCTATACTAATATTATAAAGAGACAGAGTTTGTTTGTTTATTTATTTGAACGCGCTGATCTCAGGAACTACTAATCGGATTTGAAAAATTCTATTTGCATTAGACAACCCGTTTAATGAGAAAGGCCAAATATAATCATGCTACTTGGTACCCAAGGGAGCGGAACAGTAATCATAAATGTCAACAAGTCGGGCAGACTCTCACTCCCTTACATTATTGTAAAACTGTTGTTTATATCGGAAGTTTGAACGCGAGCGAAGCCACGGGTACTGCTAGTTGTTTATATAATTCTTAATTTTTTGTTAAGAAATCACGTTAATACTTAAATTTTAGAATATTTACACTTGTAATTCTATTCTGTTTTGACTCTTTTAAGGATATCGTGTTAGTTAAATATTGTAACCTTTTGTTTGTTTATCTCAATGAAACTGAGTGTATATTTCAATGCCTTTTACATTGATAATTGATAACTTACCTTACAAAGTATTGATTTGAAACCAGTGAATTAAACTGTAAGAATAAGACTTCACAGTAATTTTCATCCATTAACAGCAGAAACATTTTTTACGTATTTATTATAACAAGCAAGCTAACTTCGTGCCAAAATAATAAAAATCAGTTTGGGCGTGATAGTGTAAGACAAACTTACTCTGCTTATTAAAGTCAGGGTAGCAATTTTTAAAAAGGATTTTATTTCCGAAGGCCTCAATTAACAAATCTGGGATACTTTTGACTTTAGAAGTTGTTCACTGAAGCGTTAACATTCATATAACGATAAGGGACGTTGTTATTTTAGGACCATGAGGTTTCTTTCCATCTTATATTATCAGTGTTTGTTCGAAATAAATTCATATTTTCGCATATATTCCGTTATACGTATATTTCATTTTTTTTTATATTATTTTTCTTTTTAAAATAAAACTTTCCTCTAATCAAAATGAAATAATTCACTCAAAAATGTAATCTTTCCACACTAATTGAGATATTAAATGTACAAAAAAAAGATAAATTATTGAAACTATATAACTTACTACTTTTGCCTTTTTTAGTTCGCTGCCAGTAAATACGAGTCTTGGGTTATATGAAATCGAATTATTCGAGAAGCTATATTAAATTTATATATATATATATATATATATATATATATATATATATATATATATATATATATATATATATATAAATAGTAAATTTTATTGAGTATTATATATATTATATATATAATAGATATAAAAATGAAATTTAATATATATTTTAATATTTAAATTAAAAAAAAAAACAAATTAAATCTTTGAATCTCCAACCAAGCCAAGCGAACTTTACTGTTTTAATTCAGAAAATTACAATATAAAACAAACAGTCATAGAAATAAACTAAATATATATAATGGAAAAAGAAAAGCAATTTTAAATTAAACTATCTTTTCGGATTATTTCAACTAATGTTAAGATTCAAATAGAATAAAATAGAATAAATTAAAGAACTTTTTATAAGAAATTTGTACTTATTATTTTTTTAGTTTTAAAATACATACTTTTAAAGATAATAAAAACATTGGATCAACACTGATAGTAGAACTTAGAAATACATACTGAATATAAAGCTCCACATGAGATCTGTGTTTAACTGGCACGTTTTGAAGCCATTAAACAAGAAATAGAATTGAATCGAGGATAACTCTCGCTAATTAAACAATTAACAGGCTTAACGCATATAAACATATATGTAAACATATAATGGCGATCACTGATCACCTCAAATGTTACTCAAAAATAAAAGTGAAGCTTTTTAAAGCATCGGTATTGCACATTTTATATCGAATAGTGTAGTTGGATTCATAATTATTATAGATGACTAGCAGAACCTCGCGCTAAAACTAATATACTAAAAACATCTCTAAAAAGATAGTTTCATACAAACTTTCATCTCTTATTTTACCCTCTTATAGAATGATTTCGAAAAATGCTAAAACACGTATTTATTTATATTTATTAAAAAGCATTAATAGCAAGTTTCAAGTAATTCTGATCATAAATATTTTTTTTGATTGTATTATTATAACGTGTTATACCGTGGGAATTAGATAATCTCCCGCGGTAAAAAGTAGCCTATGTCACTCTCCCGCCCCCCAACTATCTCCAAAAAATCACGCCAATCCCGTCACTCCGTTTTCACGTTAAAAAAAGGACAAACAAACAAACTTACACATTTATTATATTAGTATGGATAACTCGTTATTGTAAAAAATAGAGTTAAAAAACCCTTTCGATGGCGATTACCAAATAATTATAATTTGTGCAATAACTAATAATAGTTTTTAAGCTATAAGCCCCAAACTGTCAGCTGATAAAAAATCTACAGTGTGCGAAGGATCTTATATTATATTTATAATATGTATGTATTTAAAGTTTGTATATGTGTAGTGTATCAACTATCTGGTATCCATAACACAAGCCTCGTAGCTTACCATGGAACTAGATAATGCTGTGTGTTAATGTCCCAATATATTTATTTATTATACTAAGGACTCTACTACGTTTTAACGTTTAGTATGGATTTCTCAGAGATGAGATATTTTCCGAACTAAAAAGTATCCTATATGTTGACCCGGATGACCAGCTATCATCATCCCGAATTTCATCAATATCTGTCCAGTGGGTTTCTAGTGATGCGTTCCCAGACAAACAGACAGACAGACAAAAAATCTAAAAAACTATAGTTTCGCCCTCTGTATCGATAATAATGTTTATTTCAATAAGATTATTCAAAAAAAAAACGGTTTAGTTACAATTTTATTGTATGTATAGATGGGAGATCAACATTTTTTTTGGAGTATGTTAACTTAAACGTAACCTGAAACTAAAATAACATATGTTTATGTATCGAAATACAGTCTCGAATAAGACCCACGTAGAAACTAAAAGCACGTCTCAAGAGTATAATATTTAAAACAGACATACATACATATACTTGGTATCTCATGTTTATTATTTTATATCCGGCACTTCTGCAGCGAACTTTTATACAGCTTGAATTTTAAAACGATATTTATGATACAGGTCGGTTCTTTTATTTGAGACCATCTGCTTGACTGCGCTCCATATACATAAGTAGTATCAATATTATGGAGTAGGTATTCTAGTTTAAATTTTTGCATTTGAATTTGGCTTCATTTAAACGTAGAAATCTTTAGGAATTGATGGCAACATTTTTTTTTATTATTATTAAAAATGTTTGTGATCCAACAGCTGTCATATTGACAGGGTGTGAGAGTGCGAGTACGGTCCGGTGTGTTCTTCATTATTGTAAATTCAAATTATTTAAATACATTAACAAATGTAATAGTTGGGTATTTCATTTAAAGTGCTATGCCTTTAATCTATACATATAATAAAATTGTAACTAAGTCGAATCTGTATATTAAATATTTTTTGGAAAATCTAATTGAAATAGACATTATTATCGATACAGAGTCCGAATCTATAGTTTTTAGAATTTTTATCTATCTGTCTGTCTGTCTGTACGTCTGTCTGTCTGTTTGTTACCGCATCACGAGAAAACCAATGGACAGATTTTGATGAAATTTGGTATGATGATAGCTGGTTATTCGGGTCAACATATAGGATATTTTTACCGCTGGAAAATATCTCATTTCTGAGAAAAAATACAAAAACTGCATTGTAAGAGTATACTAATATGTAAAACCTAAGAATTTGGTTTTTGGTCATCTGTACGCGGGCGGAGCCGCGGGCAATGCTAGTACCTTACATTGTCTTGAGAGGAATTGGCGGCAGAACGAACTAGTTATATACATATATTCTATGTGTACAAACAAACATGTACACATAATACCATTATGTACTTGATGCAATTAAACTCAGTTTACCTCGTAGTGCTAACTTAGGTGTAAGAACATGATAGCCATATCTAACACTCGAGCAAGTTCTCTAGAGGTAATTTTGGTATTAAAGTTATCTAAACGTATAGTACTTACAACTTACAGTAGCTAGATTAAACTACTTGAACCAAGGAAATATTGATGGAACATACTAAAATTTAATTGTAAATTATTTTTCTTTTAACGTCCCACTGCTGGGCAATTTTCTTTTAATATTTTTAATTTGGTTTTGTTAATCAGTTTAGTTAGATTTAGTTTCACCATTAAATGTTAAGTATGCATAATATCAACTCTGTCATAGTGTATGTTGTGTTCTCCAGTAATTTGGAGTACATTTTAAAGACTGTCCAAAGAGCTTTTTTTTGTATTTTTATATGTATTTCTGTTGGAGATCCTTAATCTATACATATAACAAAATTGTTACTGAGCCGAATCTGTACATTAAATAATTTTTGGGAAATCTTATTGAAATAAACATTATTATCGATACAGAGGTCGAATCTATGTTTTTAGACCACTGGAGGGATTTTGATGAAATTTGGTATGGTGATAGCTGGTTATCCGGGTCAATATACATATAGGATACTTTTTACCGCGGAAAAAAATATCTCATTTCTGAGAAAAAATGCAAAAACTGCAATGTAAGAGTACGAGTATACTAATCTGTAAAACCTAAGAATTTGGTTTTTGGTCATTTGAACGCGGGCGGAGCCGCGGGCAATAGTAGTAAATAAAAAAAAATTAATTAAAAATAGTGTTCGCCCAGTGGTAGAAATACGACCATAATTATTGAAAATTAATGAAAAACCTATAACGATAGATAAATTTAAAAAACTTTTTTTAATGATAACATCAAAGCTTCTCAATAGTTAACAAGAAAAAATCGTTTGAGACACAGACGAGAAAAGTTACTGAATTGTTTTGTCTTTACTTATTATATTATCTATATACATATGTATTATATATATAGGCGCGCGAGTCGAATCGAAGAATTGAGATAGAAGATTTTATAAGCATACATACATATTTATATATGTAGTTATAGCATTATAAATACATATATGTGTATGTACGTCGGGTTATCACTAAATAGCAATATACAAAGAGTTAAAGCTATTTGAAATCAGTCGAAGCCTTTTCATTAGCATAAAGCATCTCCGTTTCTAGTTCACTTAGAGCTTAGAGCGACAGCCTAATTGCATTGTTTGCTCTGACTTGTTTAGGATTGTGTTGTGACTTTACACTTAAGGATTTTCATTATATTACACTAGCAATTTACCCTTGTTTTATTTGTCTTCCCCAATGTGCGTCCTCCCCCCTCCACCTTGTCGTGGTGGAGGGGCTCATTAGCGTCTGGCAATCCAGCCGGACGCGAAGCCAAGAAACGCACTGGGTGGCGCCTCACCTTAGTAGGCGGTGTACCATGCGGGTTGCTCTGGGTACTTCTCTGATAGCAGAGTGGACTGTTGGAGCAACCCCATGGTTGTGGTGGTCTGCTTCGGCAGACCTATCTTCGGGGCGTCGTGGTTGAATGCGTATGCGATCCTACGACGCCCCATTAAAACGGGGGAGGTTCCGTGGGATTTTAGTGGGTAGTATGTATGCAGCTTAAATGTATTTCTTAACGTTAAAAAAAGGTAGTTTTAGTATACCTTTGTACTAAATATCATTCAAATCCACCCAGACAAAACGAAAAATACAATAACTAGCACTATTAAAATTAGTTTAATACATGTCCATTTAAAGGCACTTTTATAAATACATTAATACGCTATATTTGTATTTAAATATATTTAATAAAATAAAAACTATCTTAACATTAAGCACCTAATATTAATTAATAATTAGTAACAGAGATTCCTTTGGGGCTGATAGGAAAATTAATTGCAAGGTGCGGGCTGACGTTTTGCAACGAGAACGTATCTCGCGAGTGCGAGTTTACTTTGATGGTAGTTATCGACCATATTAGTACAACTAACTATCAGAACCCGCGGCTGCGCTCGCGCTAAAACTACAAAAAATCTCGAAAAAGGTAGGTTTCATACAAACTTTCATCTCCTATTTTATTTTCTTATGGGTTGAATTTTAAAAAAAACCTTAAACACGTATTTATTTAATCGTATTGAAGAACATTAATAATACCAAGTTTAAAGTAATTCTGATCCTAAATATTTTTTTGGGTTGTATTATAACGTGTTTTCCCGTGGGAATGAGATAATATCCCGCGGTAAAAAGTAGCCTATGTCACTCTCCAGCCCTCCAACTATCTCCACACAAAAAATCACGCCAATCTGTCACTCCGTTTCGCCGTGAAAGAAGGACAAACAAACAAAGACACTTTCACATTTATAATATTAGTATGGATGTACGATACCTATATGTAAGTTACTCGTAAGCTAGTTATGTTATTGGTTTTAAAATAAAAATAATAACATTGTGATATGACATAAGCTCTATATTGACGTTCTTTTATACTGGACGTATTTTATATCTCTCCCGTGACCATGATTGCTTTAAAGCATTCGAAACGTCGGAAACTAAAAATCAAAATAAAATAACACACACACATTTCTCTCCTGCACGTTTTTGAATTAGATAGATAAATGAAAATTTTATTGCTGAATTATCAAAGGTATAATAAATAATTACGGTTTTGAGTTAATATATATTTAATACGGATGGGTAATACAAAAATACTGCTAAACATGTAACTAAATTTTTCCATAACCATTACGTGCTAGTTTGGTTTTCGAATCGGTAAAACAAATAATCACGATAATTATAAAACCTTTTAACCGCACAAACTATTTTTTTTATTTTAAATCTTAAACATTTTGTTTCTTTCAACACAAAAAAGTGTATTTTAGCAAAGGTAAACTAGTCCGCCTAGTAGCCTAATAGTATTATTACTTTAGGTTGTAGTCTATTTGTTTACTTCCAAATCAGTCCAGCCCAAGCGCGAAAGAGTAACAAACAAACATACACACATACAAACGCATTTATAAAAGCACTACGATTAGTTTTTTAACCTAAAATAAATATTTTACCATAGTTCCTTCAGAGTATAAATTACCGTTTGTAAATACCTAAGATTGAGCACTTATGCACCACTAGGTATAGCAAACGTAAACATTGGAGCAGGGGCCGATTCGACAATCTCGGTAAACAATTGTCATCCGAGCGGTCCCTGTAGAACAAATTCAATTTAGAACACGTAGTTGACCACACTATCTATACATATGTATATGTATAAAATTGTAACTGAGCCGTATCTGTACATGAAAATTTTTTTGGAAAATCTTATTGAAACAGACATTATTATCGATACAGAGGCCGAATCTATAGTTTTTAGAATTTTTGTTTGTCTGTCTGTCTGTCTGTCTGTTACCGCATCACGGAAAAACCATTGGAGGGATTTTGATGAAATTTGGTATGATGATAGCTGGTTATTCGGGTCAACATATAGGATAATTTTTACCGCGGGAAAATGTCTCATTTCTGAGAAAAAAATACAAAAACTGCATTGTAAGAGTATACTAATATGTAAAACCTAAGAATTAGGTTTTTGGTCATCTGAACACGGGCGGAGCCGCGGGCAATGCTAGTTTTATATTTAAAATATTAAGTGAACTTTGAGATAAGCTTTAACCAATTAAATAAATGAAACAGAAATTCGCTAGATTGTGGTAATACGACTCTTGTTATGGATTTCTATTGAAACAAACCTACTTTGTAAGTCCAATCTCTACTATATATGTTAGCTTTTAAGCATTGATAGTCCCTGACAAATTTTTATGAAGTAAAACTGAGTATTTACCATGTTTTACGAGCTTACTTTAATGAATGATACACGTGATACTGGCGCTTGTAATAATACTGAAATATTGAGAACTCTCTAAAAGCAAGTGAAAAACATAGTAAAATTATTTTCACGATAGAGCTCAAACAACCGTTGAAAAAATATCAGTTTGTTTGTACGCGCTAATTATATATCGTTCGCCGTGTTTTTGGGTGTAAAATTTAGTATGGCCCTTTGACATAAAATGAATGTAGCAATAGGTATATGTAGTAATTTAAGGAAATAACTATAAAATTAAGAGGCAAACGTGCGAATATGTCCCATATTTCTATTTTACGTACATATTTTAATATTGGATTATGTATTCAAATTAAACTGTGCACCGAATATAGCTTTACGATCTCTAATTAAACTTCATTATAACTTCTGTATAATTAATTAATGGCCAAATATAAATAAGTACTTTAATAAAACAACAGATGCTACCATTGCATAACCAATCATTTTAAGTCCCATAAAATATTTTTTGTTTAGAAATTGTACCAACAATTTGCGTCATGTTACCGTATCGCACACAGACGTTATATGTTAGGTACATACCTGTTGCCTGCGAAAACTTTGCGGTTCTGAACCTTTGTCTTTTTTATAAAGCCTTATAAATATTTCAATGTTAGCTTAATTGGCCGACTTCAAAAAGAGAGGAGTTAATCAATTCGAATGTATGTTATATATGTTACGCGATATCTTGGCCAATTGTAACTAATTTTCAAGACTATTTTATTTATGTTATTATAACTATGTCTTATTCTACTTAGGAAAATCCATTTACGCATACCAACTGTATGTAGAAAGTCAATGCTACCCACTAAAACGGAGCCTCTTCCGTCTTAACGGCTGCCTACCGACACAATAACCATGAGGTTGCTCCCACCCCAACCATGACAGTTGCGGTTTAATATTCGAGTGTATTTCAAGAAATAATTTCACCCCTAAGGGTTGAAAATGATTACTCGTAATTGTGTTTTTGTTCTTTGATCCTTCTTTTAGACAATAAGGAAATATTTGATTAGGTATATTTGATTAGGTATGTATAGTAAATGAAAACTACCAATCAGTTATTTTTTACTTTTTAGTGCTTTTGTTTGAAGTTGGTTTTTATTTTTTTGTAAAAAATTTTTTATTTTTCCCTTTTTAGTGTAGACAGTAGTAGCAAAGTAAGAATTCCAACGTGTTAGGCATGTCAAATCAAACAAAATAAGCCCAAACTCAAAGTATCTACTATTAGCCGTTGAAGAGTTCCACCTATCCACCTTCTGGCCTTACCATCAGATCAGGTCAACAATACCGAACAACTGTACTATCAACGGAAATGGAAACACTTGCAAATTTAAAGTTAATATGACAATTAGAAGTAGGTAAAATTCATCATTAGCTATTTTTCCACCCTTAGGGGTGGCATTTTTTTTTGAAATTTAAATGGGACCAATCTGGAAGTATACACTTTCAAACAACACAAAAATTGTCCAAATCGGTTAATAAATGACGGAGTTCTGAGGTAACAAACATAAAAAAGAATACAGTCGAATTGAGAACCTCCTCCTTTTTGAAGTCGGTTGAAAAGCAAAAATCAGCTAACACACTTATATATCTCTTAAATTAAAGAATATCGCTCAAATATCGCTAAATGCTAAATAAATCCCATCAAAACAAATTCCTAATATGTTAAAAAGACAACAGTTAAAATAAGGTCAGACATAATATATATATATATATATATATATATATATATATATATATATATATATATATATATATATATATATATATATATATATATACACACACATGGTTAAACCCAACATGCGCATTGAAGCGTACGTACCTTTAGGGCGAGAATAAACAGGGCTTTCTAAATAGCAGTTCGGTAACGCATAATAGCCTCCCAAAACAGATCCAATCCTTTAATATTGTGCGATACAATTTTCAGCTTCATACGCTTTTGCGGATGGGCATACGTCATTCACAGACAATTTGGTTCGTATGCAATGCATCTGTCAATACTAGCCCGTTTCATGCTTTATTAAATGCTGAACAGTTGGAAAGTATCACAAAACATGATAATTATTTAAAAGAAATTTATAGGATACATATTTAGAGAGATATAAATATTTTGTTTTATAATTTAAAAATTGTATAAATCTATTGTATAACTAATATTCATATACCTATACTAATATTATAAAGAGGTAAAGTTTGTATGTTTGTGACGTAGGGGGTAATGTCCGGATCTACTGAACGGATTTAGATGAAATTTGGTAA
Organism: Brenthis hecate; assembly: GCA_951806755.1. NCBI lineage: Eukaryota > Metazoa > Arthropoda > Insecta > Lepidoptera > Nymphalidae > Brenthis > Brenthis hecate. The sequence goes on from OX638255.1 coordinate 3,483,756, forward strand.
GAAGATAGTTTGAGACTCTGGGAAGGGCATAGGGTACTTTTTATGTCGGAAATAATCCCTTAAGGGGGTGAAAATGGGGATGAAAATTTGTATTGGGAAGAAAACTAGGAACGAACCCGAGCGAAGTGAGGGTGATTCGCTAATAATATATAAAACAAAATACAAGAATATAGACACACAATGCCACGTCATTAAGACGTATAACAAAGTAAAACAAAGGATTTTACACAAACATGTAATTCATTTCGACAATGTTCCTAAATGCAATCGCTTTATATTGCATTAAATTGTATTGCAAAAAATACAATTCTTATAAGCAATCAACAATTATTTTCGGTCAAATATTATAAATATGTTGAGACATTAACACACAACACTATCTTGTTGCATGCTAAGCTAACAGGCTTGTACATATTGTACATATTATAAATATAAACATCCATGACTGGAGTACAGACGTTCGTGCTCATCACACAAATGAATGCCCCCAGCGGGACTCGAACCCGCGACTGCTGGCACAGCAAGTAGCGTCACTACAAACTGAGCCAAACGTATCGTCGAAGTCGTTATAAGAACTAGCTTTTGCTCCCAGTTTTGTTTAAAAGTACGTAGCTATGTATAATTAGACCGTTTCTAAATGAACCAATATGTAGCGCGATAATCAATAAATAGCCCACGCTATAGTACATAATTTATGAGTATAAACACATAAAAGTTAGATAATTTGCACAAAACAGAAATGTTATAGCTACAAAATGACAAATACTTCAGCTTTCTCTGTCTTTTATTTAGTTTGAACATGAATTTTACATGTACAGTTGTAAGTAGTTTAAATATTTGTTTTATATTGAAAAGTATTTTATAAATGTCTTTAAATAATCTGTATATTTTTTTAATTAGGTACATTAACGCGTTCAAATAAGTATATGAAAACACCTAGTAATGTATATAGCGTAGATATGTAATTTTTTTTGTCTAAAGTTAAATAGAAACGATACTGTCGACATCTAGAGCATTTATATTAAAAATTCTTCCACTGACTTATATTTAAAATTGAAACAGTGTTTAAAAAAGTTCTGCATTATATGGGAATTCTATTGTAATTTTAATGCCTCTATCCAATAAATGCTAAAATTTCATACAGTAAAAATCCGTTTATAAGTACTAGAGAAAGTAGCACACGTACGTACATACAAACATCGAACCTACTATTCTATTTACTATAATATACAGACTTACATGTACATTGTATGATACATTGATATGACTCACGCGCCACCTATTATACGTTGATGTTACTATTAGAAACCTTTATGGACTAACATATTTCAATCTTTACCCAACTGCGCGATGCAAAGGAGGGTAATGTGTTTCTTCTTCTTCTGCCTGGCATTATTAATCCCGGCTATTGCCAGGGTCTGCCTTCCTGCTTAGCCTCCTCCACCTTGCACGGTCTTTAGCATCATCAAAATGTGTTTATCAGACCTATATACATCTCACGGCAAGGATGAAACCTACCTATATGTCTCCGATTGCATAATACTATATTCCTTTGTGACTTGTTTACATTTTTTAGTTAGCTCTTATGAAGTCGGTTTTTTTTTTATAATATATCTATATATATATATATATATATATATATATATATATATATATATATATATATATATATATATATATATATATATATATATATATATAGTTAAACTAGCGACTCACCCTCGCATCGTTCGGTTTCGTCCCTTGGTACGTTTTAACGGTTTGTATGAAATACGAATCTTTGAATTTCTCGGTTTTTCTGTACTATAATATGCATGTATTGTACATATAAACCTTCCTCTCGAATCACTCTATCTATTACTGAAAACTGCATTAAAATCCGTTCAGTAGTTTAAAAGATCTAAGCGAACAGACAGCGGAAGCGACTTCTTTTTATACTATGTAAAAAAACACTAATTTATATTGAACTATGTAATATAATATAATTATATATGTCAATTTGATGTCGTTGTCAAAAAATTTCTCTCTAATATTTTATTACAAATCGCAATTTATTGGCATTATTTCTTTACGAAAGTGACATCAAATTGGCTTTTATAATGCATGTATTCCGTGATAATATTTGCAGTTTAAATTAATTCCTTCGTATGTTTTAGGTGGCGTCGGCGAGGTGCCGGGCGTCGGGTGCCGGGCGCTTGGCAGCCGGGAGCCTCCGGAGCTATCCAGGACGCCTCGCCTCGGTTTATGGACAATATATTCGTTCTAAGTGTAGTGTAATAATATGTCATGTAATACGAATAGTGTTTCGTCCGTTGTTTCCCAGCCGGTATTACTAGAGTGCCCGCAATGCGCGAATGGAAGGCTGTTTAAGGGTCAAAAAGGGTTAAAAATTCACATTTCACGGAGTCACGGTCTTCCTTCTTCAGTGCAGACAGTCCCCGTGAATTCTCCGGTAAGTGATCCGAACAATCAAAATTATAAAGACCCTTTCGAGATCCTAATTCCAAAATGTCACGAATGTATCCCCCTTATAAAAAGAATACCCAGAGGAGCAAGAATCTCGCTAGCCAGATCTCTGTCCAATGCAATACAAAAGTGCATTTCGTTTAATTCTAATTCCAGTTGGCAAAATTTATTTCTATTTGCATACACATATTTGCATGTGGACAAAAATCAAAACGGCTCTTTATGTTATAAATTAAAACAAAACAGTTCAACTGTTTTAAACGAAATCAGAACTCAAAATTATAACTCTCGACCCCGAAATTTCGATCTAAAAAAAATTGTTGAAAATAAAGCCATGGATGGAGACCTTAAAAATGCGGCTCGCATTCTCTTCTCTAGCGATACTCTTGCTCCCTTTGATAATGATACGCTACAAGTCTTGCATGATAAGCATCCTTCACCAAATTCGGATCCTTTGCTCCCGATTCCTCTTCCTGATTATTCCCAATCTTTACAGATTAAAGATGAAGATACCTTTTCAGCTATCATGTCATTTACAAGTGGCTCTGCTGGTGGCATTGACGGAATCACACCACAACATCTTAAAGATCTTGTGAGTGCGTCAGCAGGTGACGCCGGCAGGGTTCTCTTGGGTGACATTACCAAACTGTGTAATTTTATGTTATCTGGAAAGGTAATTTCATCATTCACTCAATACCTTTATGGTGCAAGACTTTGTGCCTTCAATAAAAAGGACGGAGGAATCCGGCCTATAGCTGTTGGGTCTACATTTCGCCGTTTGGTTTCTAAATTAGCATGTAGGCGCATAGTATGCAACTTAAAAGCAAAATTTCAACCAATACAACTTGGGTTCGGTAGCAAAGGAGGTTGTGAAGCAGCAGTACATGCCACTCGTACCTTTCTCGCAAAGGGTGAGGAGGAAATATTGCTTAAAGTTGATGTGAAGAATGCTTTTAACTCTTTAGATCGAGCAGCTCTGCTAAACGAGGCTCATTCGAACTTACCTGAAATTTATCCATACATTTGGCAATGTTACAATACACCATCTAAATTACTATTTGGCGATCAAACTATTATTTCGAATGTTGGCGTTCAGCAGGGGGACCCACTAGGCCCAGCTCTATTTAGTCTAGGTATCCATAAATACATTTCAAATCTGAAGTCTAAATTAAATATTTGGTACCTAGATGATGGAACTTTAGGTGGCAAAGCGAATGATGTCCTTAAAGATTTTCTTCTTTTGAAAGAAAATTTTATTAAAATTGGCTTGGAACTAAATTTATCTAAATGTGAAATTTTCTTCTCGGACAATATTTCCATAGAAAAGATTTCTTTGGCAAGAGACATTTTCCGAAAAATTACCCCTAATATTAAAATAGTCGATAAAAATTCCCTTTGCCTCCTTGGTGCTCCACTTCTTGATGAAAGCATCCCATTAGTAGTAGAGGAAAAAATTAAAACATTTTTAGACAATACTCACAAATTGGGCTCTCTAAATTCTCACATTGCTTTTACCATCCTTAAATATTGCCTTTTCGTTCCAAAATTAACGTATATTCTTCGTTCAAGCCCAATTTGGAAATTTCCTGGCCTAACCGACAAAATGGATGTCACTTTAAAAAATTCCTTAGAAAAAATTCTAAATTTATCTTTTGATGAATGTTCATGGACCCAAGCATCCCTACCTATTAGAAACAGTGGCATCGGCGTGAGACAAATTTCAAGTATAGCCCTTCCAGCTTTTCTCGCTTCTGAGCACAGTGTTCGAGAACTCTGTTCTCAAATTTTGAAATCTAACCAAAACATAACTGGTGCTGCAGAGGCCTTAGAAAAATGGAAGTTAAAATGTCCTAATGTTGACATCCCAAAGGAAGTTTCCATGCAAAAACTTTGGGATGCGCCATTGGTTCATTCTACATTCCAAAATTTGGCTCAAAATCTTTCGAGTGACGTAAACCGTGCCAGACTTTTAGCGTCATCTGCCAGAGAGTCGGGGCACTGGCTGCACGTCCTACCTTCAACTAATCTTGGTACACTTTTGGATAATGATAGTTTTCGTATCGCTCTAGGTCTCCGGCTGGGTACACCGCTGTGCACTGAGCACAGATGCCCCTGTGGAAAAGAGGTTGACTGTTATGGACTCCATGGACTCTCTTGCAAAAGAAGTTCTGGGAGACTTTTCCGTCATGGTTCCCTAAACGATACCATCAAAAGGGCTCTTGCCACCATTGACATTCCTGCTCTTATTGAGCCATCTGGAATAAGTCGAGATGATGGTAAGAGACCTGATGGCCTGTCGCTGGTCCCTTGGGAAAGGGGACGGGCCCTATTGTGGGACGCTACATGCGTTGACACATTGGCCCCGTCCCATGTCAGGGAGACTGCGTCTAAAGTGGGAGCTGCGGCGGAGAAGGCTGAACTACTTAAGTTTCGTAAATACACCTCCCTTAGTCAAAATTATGTTTTTATTCCATTTGCTGTAGAAACCCTTGGCCCATGGAGTCAAAGTGCTAAGCTCTTCTTAAAAGACATAACACCCCGTCTCATCACCTCTACTGGTGACAGGAGGGCTGGCGCATTTTTCGCCCAAAGAATCGGCATTGCCATTCAACGGGGGAATGCGGCTAGCATTCTTGCCACTATTCCACGCGGACATGACTTGTACAGTAATAACTAAGTGTACATATGTTTGTATATATAATTAAGTATACTTGTACTTTAATTTTAATTTGAATTAGAAAACAAATTAGTGTGAATATTTAAAAAAAAAAAGACAAATAAAATGTTTATGACATTAAAAAAAATGTAAATTTTATGGAAGCTTGTTTTCATTAAGGCTTGATAAATATATGTTTCAAAGATATTAAGTTGGTCAAACAATATAGGACCCAACACAGCAGTAGCTTTTATAAGCTGCGGCGTAACGCCGGTACAGCATCACACCTGCAGAGTGTACTCTGAGTAAACTAACTAGATACGTTCCATAGATAAGAAAAGTAAACAGGTGTTTTTCAGGGATAGCAAAATCAAAGGCAAAGCGTTTAATTTATAAATTAAAGTAAGATTTTATTTGCATAGATTTTAAGGGTAGGTACTGACGTGTGTCGTTACAATATTAGACATCAGATTTTATTCTGCTCCACCCGGCTTTGCTTTCGTAGTTATTTTTAAACTTTAGAAGAAGATAATAGACTTTAAAATCGTAATATAATTATTAATTCCACCCTTTAGGACATATTTTTTCGAGGAATTAATAAGAACGATAAAATTTTTAAAATGAATATGAGACCCTTAAAAAATTCCGGACAAGTGCGAGTCGGACTAGCCCACCGAGGGTTCCGCACTTTGTAGGAAATCTGTTCAACTTTAATTTTCACCTTTTATAATCTTTTGGAATTTTTACTTTATTTGTGCTGCATTTTGCAAGACCTTGCATTTTGCCAAATTTCGTGATTCTAGGTCAACGGGAACTACCATATAGGTTTTCGAACCAATATCTATAGGGTACTTCCGGTTGACCTAGAATTGTCACTTTTGGTTAAAAGCAAGTTGAAAATTAAGATAAATTTTGGTACTTACAAATTTTCACGAAAATCTAAATTTTCCCATATCTTTTTATTGTGTTGACTCAGGACCTTTATTTTTATACACCTAATAGGGACTATATGTCTCAGTATCTGGTATAAATTTCAACTTGCTAAGTCTACCCGTTCTTGAGAAAATCGGTGGTGACACACGGACAGACAGACGGACAAGAGAGTGATCTTATAAGGGTTCCTTTTTTACCTTTTGAAGTACGGAACTCTACAAACAAACACAAAAATCCCTTAAAAAATTAGCATAAACTCTTCCTTTTTGAAATCGGCCAAAAGGTCAGTTCAGTTCTACATAAAAACTTTATGTAAAAACCACATTTTACGTAACAATTTAGTTATAAATTTTTGCTTATATTTACTATAAACTCTGGAACGTTTCCAGCGCCGTATCTCTTGGACCCGGTTGTGACCTACTTGCGTGGTTCGCTCGTTTGTCATACTAATGCAAATGGCTTGGGATCACAGACTAATATACTTGTTGAAAATAATTGCTGTCTGTGCGGAATAGGAAATTTGCTTCGGATATTGTAGGAGCTGTATTTAGTCTGAGAATTTTCGTATTTGTTACTCTGTTGTTTAGAGTCACTATTAATAAGCCTGGCCATCAATTTGTTCGTCCTTAGAATGTTGCTAATATTCGGTAAACAAAATGACAGAAATGTTTTATAGCGGATAACGTTATAAATAATACTAGTATTAATTAAAATGCAAAAATTAGTAGAAGTTTGAGGTGTGATGTCTTGTATTTAAATCCATAATCCTTAATTGTGCAATATATAATATATCTGTAGTGTGTGTATATATAGTTATTGGGATTTTTCTGTCAAGAAATTCTTATGGCCGATTTCACCAACGTCATTTAAGTTTAAGGGAACCCCTAAGCATGGTTAGGGGGCTGTTAGGGGACAGTTTTTGTTTTACCGACAGTTAGGGGTCACCTAAATGTTAAAATGCCACCTAAATATAGGTACTGGATATACGGGCTCAGACGATGGTAAAACGAAATTTAATTTAGGGGCTAGTTTAGGGGAACCTTTAAGCTAGGGATCCCATACGTAGGTGGTAGCTTATGGGATGTTGGTGAAATCGGGCATTAGTTCTGCCCGGTATGTTGACGGCGGTACATTATCTTGCCTCAGAGAGAACTTAAAGCCTATCTATGTATATATCAGACTGTATGAAATAAAAGCTGCAATTTGGAAGCGCACTATTTCTATGCAAATGGCTATTCTAAATAAGAGAAAGAAATGCTGGAATTAAGTTCTTTACCTCCGATCTTTTAAGTTTTAACCTTGTATTGCACAAACCAACACACATTAATTTAAAATAGTAGAATTATTTAAATGAAAATATTAATATAGGATTAACTTCAAGTATTTTTAGATTATAATTACATAACTAATTGCATGGATGAAAATAAAGTTAATTGAGCGTTGTTGTTGAACCAAAATATTAACTTAACAATGTGTTTGTCCTACTTGTAGTTTTGCGTTAAAAATAAATATATATTTTTTTAAATTCTTGTTTTATCTATATAATAAAAAAATTATCTCTTCCTATTATAAAAATATGTACGAGCTATCCCTAACTTAATGCTGATCAAATATTCCCTATTTACATATAAGGAAATGAAATAAAAGTTACATTTTCAGACCACTGATATCTTTTAGCTAATTTCATGTGAAGTCAGTTGATAATTACTTTTCGCCTGTGGTTCCACCCGCTTCGTGGTTAAATATGTGATTAAGCCCAATATCGTAGGTACCTTGCGTTACATCCGGCGGCATTCGATGGTTTTACCCCTAAAACAAAAGCTAACCACACACCTTAAAAGCTAATTAACAACACAATCTCGTTTTCATAGAGATGTTTCATTTCTAAACAGATGGTACCCGAAAGAAAAGAGTAGACTCTTGTTAAAAAAAAACAATTCTCCATAGGTAGTTACTGGTACTAAATGAGGACATCTTGTGAGAAGGTCAAACGAGCCAAGTTATCTCATTGATTAAAAAAGTACTAAAACACAATCAGCGACAAAAAATGTCCTCACCGTATGAGCGCTCATTTGAACGTTTGAGCGTGCTTCTAATATTTTTTTTGTGAAAGCAACTTTAAGCATTGTATTTAAGGTTCGATTTACATTGTTGTATATTTATTTCAACTAGAATAATTACCTAAATACAATCGGTGACAGTTTTAAGACAACTTTTATATGGGATTGTGTATCTAGTACTTTTTTGATCAATGCTTAGTTCTTATCATTTCCTGTGTAGTCCTTGAAATAATCTAATTGACCTATTAAATGCAAAATAAGTAGTAAATAAATATTTTCTATAATATAAGTATATTTTATAACAATTTTTATGAGAGCCGCGTACCGCGATAGCAAGTCGTAAATGTGTTAATTAATCCCGCTACTGCTTGTGAAAGTTTAAAAACTTTCATACGGGCCTTTCAGTCCGGACACGTTCAAATAAAATGATGATCCCTTGACCGTAAATGTTTGACCGTAGTGTAAATCGTATATAATTCATATATTGGTGTTGTTTTTGCATTTTTTAGTAAATTATGTTCAAATTTTAGCAATAATAAATAAAAATAATAATAATATAAAATATATAAGGGACGAACCCGAAGTGAAGCCAGGGTGAGTCGCTAGTATTTACAAGAATTGCTAATTTAATAATATAACTTCATATAAATATGTAGGTTACTATACTTCAACATGAGAATGTATTTCTGTTTAAGTTTCGTAAACTTTTCGTCCGGGTCAAACGAAACATACGCCCAAAGGGTTCATATTACTCCATCCCTTGACCATAAAATCTCATGCTAATCTTTACGTAATAAATGAACTATACTCATGTAATTTAACTATGCTCATTATTTAAAATATCTAAGAAAATTGATATAACGATTTTAATTTGTTTGGGTGATATCCTTTTAAGAATCCGAGTAGAGCCAGTGTGAGTCGCTAGTATTATGATAAAAACAATTGATTTCATTAAATTTCAATTTCATTAAAATCCCTCCAGTGGTTTTACCGTGATGCAGTCACAGACAGACAGACAGGCAGACAAAAATTCTAAAAACTATATATGCGGCCTCTGTATCGATAATATAATTAATGATTACCTATTTCAATAAAAAATTCCAAATAATATTTAATGTACATAGATGTAGATTCGATTCAGTTAGAATCTTATTATAAGTAGAGATAGATATGGAGTCGGTACAAGCAAGTGTATAATGAAAAAGCCATCATGATATCTAATACTCACTATTCAGAGAAAGGCTAAAGTGTTTTTTGACGACTAACTATACATATAATAAAATTTTAACCAAGCCGAATCTGTATATTAAATATTTTTTGGAAAATCTTATTGAATAAACATTATTATCCATACAGAGGCCGAATCTATAGTTCTTAGATTTTTTGTCTGCCTGTCTGTTCGTAACCGCATCACAGAAAAACCACTGGAGGGATTTTGATGAAATTTGGTACGATGATATCTGGTTATCCGGGTCGACACACAGAATACTTTTTACTGCGAGAAAATATCTCATTTCTGAGATAAAATACAAAAACTGCAATGTGAGAGTATACTAATATGTAAAAGTTTAAAACCAAGAATTTGGTTTTTGGTTATCTGAACGCCGGCGGAGGCGCGGGCAATGCTAGTCTTACATAAATGGATAAAAGTGGCGACTTTAATATTTGCAGTGTTGAACTTAACAATAAAAGTAATACGCTGCTTTGTTTTTAGTAAATCAACAAAGATCGCGTGCAGGGGAATAGTAAATACATAGAGTTAAAGGACCTTTAAAAGTTTATTTTATAATTAAAAAGAGAAAGCTAATATTTTGTATGCGAATGAAGCGAATTGACACGATAATTTTGCTTTTCAGTAACTCAGGGTTTTCTTTAGACAAAGATAGAAGTTCATTGGCAAACAAAAAGAAAGGCAAGTTGTTTCTTATAATATTTTCTTAGATTTACGCGAATGTTTGACATTATTAAATAAAACTATCTTTTCGGATTATTTCGCGGATTTATTTTGATTTTTGGTTCCCGACGTTTCGAATGCTTTACAGCATCCATGGTCACGGGAGAGACTCCACGAAAAGATAACCCGAAAAGATAGTTTTATTAAATAATTGTTTCTTATAATCAAAATCAGCTTACAACATTTTTACAACTATCATAGTATACTAATCCATACAATTGTCTAGCAAAGTCGTCTTGTCAGGATAAACAAGAGAGGTGAGTCGCGGATGAGGCGCACCCGACTTTCATAGGTACTTTTATATAACAGTCGAGAAACGGCTTTAGAGTTAACGGCTTGAACAATAACTTGCCACAAGATGGTACTACAGCGTTTTAACTTCTAAACCGTTTTCTATACAATATGATATTTTTACAACCCTTTCTTCTAACGGGAATTTGTCTAAAATCAGAAGCGATCACCTACTGTATAGATTTTATAATATGTTACTATTCATTTTGTCATAGTATTCAGCCCTTTTTAACGTACCGCTGCTGGGCACGGGCCTCCCTTGAATACGAGGTGGTTCAGGCCATAGTCCACCATGCTGGCCAAGTGTGGGTTGAGGGACTTTACATGTCTTTCGAAAACTTGTTAGGTCCTCTCGGACATGCAGAGAGGCAAAAACCAGTATAAAGTAACTTATTACAAGATATTTCATGTTATTACGTGTTTACGTGTAAATTGACACATTTTATTTCTATTTTTGAACACCTATAGGAGTTGCTATAACATGGAATAATACGAGATATTATTCCAAAGAAAGCAGCCAAAGGCTATACAAATTTATTGAATTCGAACGGCAATAATTGGGGCTTAGTAAATGCGGTCGATGAATACAACAATGAAGTAGTCGTTATGAGCAGATGTAAGAAGTTGAACATTCCTTTTATCTATATATTTGTAGGTAAGCTCGCTTCGCAATATTTGCCTTAGAAATACAACAAGCTTGTTGAGATTGCATTAATATTATTATTTCGGAATTTTTTAATGACATTTTATTTGTGCTTACTAAAACAGCTCAACCGTTAACAGTGAAATTCAAAATATGGATTCATCAAAGTCCATCCTTAGAGAGGATATTATGGTAATGTATATGAGACAACCCTGAAGATTTTTATAACTATATAGGTAATAAGAAACAGTTTCCTTTTTCTCTTCGGTTTTTCAACTGGTTTTCTTTTTTTTTGTATTAAAGCTCGTTGATAGCTACTTTTAGCTATTGAAGAGCTTTAGTGCTATCAATAAAAAAATATAATCATCTTATTTTGACCACTGGACAAATACTAGTAAATAAAAAAACATAAGAATCAACTCATAATTGTCAAAGACATCATGTTGCAAACCCACGAAAAGAAAATATACCCGAATTGAACACCTTTTTCTTTGATGTTGGTCAAAAAAGAGTACTGATTCCTTCGTGTTTTTTTTACAGAATATATAGAATTTAGTACTTAAACAAAGATACAAAGTCAACTAACAGGACCGAAGTTAATTAAGTTACACATTCTAAGTTCAAGTAGAAGTATTAATTACAAAGTTTACATTATGATTGTTTAATGACATCTTAAGTTGTATTACAGAGCCCTAAGTAGAATGATGAGTATGAATCCTGATTTAAAATTGTTTTTGATTTGTAATTGTAAATTTTACAGATTTTTTGATACTAATTTTTCCCGTGACTCTACTCGCTAATAAATGTTAACTAGCAACAAACATCCACCCTAATTAAAAACCTTCTCATTTGAAGCCTTCTTAGTTGTATCATACTAGCGACTTATCCTCTCTTCACTAGGGTTCGTACCTAGGTACGTTTTAATGCTTAGTATGAAGTAGATTGACTATATAGAAAAGTACTTCAAAAAACATAAAATCATCCCCTATTTTACCTTGATTGGTCATAAACGCCGAAATATTATTTATTTCTTAACAAAATTATACGTTATAATATTTATAATGATTTTTTTGTCATTAACTTGAAAAATGATTTGTTCCCAATCCAAACTTTCAACCTCTATTTCACCCCTTTCAAATTACATTTTTACGACAAAAAGTATCCTATGTCTTTCTCCAAGGTCTTATCCCTCTCTATACTAAATTTCTAAAAATTTGTTCAGCAGTTTAGGCGTGAAAACGTAACACACAGACAGACTTTCGCATTTATAATACTAGTATGAATAACGCAACAATTGTACATTTTATTGAATAACCGTTTTCCGTTTTAAATTATGAGGTACCATTTTGGTTCTTAATAATAAAGCGTGCTCTATATCCTGCGGTTCCATATGAATCGGAAATCGTATTAGGCGGTTTGCGATCTAAATTGAAGCAGGTACACGTGCGTGTGAAGCCAAAGCTATTATGCAATATGCACAATGTGCATGTATGTAAGTATATATTATAAAATAAAACTATCTTTTCGGATTATTTCGCGGATTTATTTTGATTTTTGGTTCCCGACGTTTCGAATGCTTTACAGCATCCATGGTCACGGGAGAGACTGAGGTGTTACATGTCTTAATTGTGGGTAGGCTGTCTGTAACAACTATACATTCAAGACATGTAACACCTCAGTCTCTCCCGTGACCATGGATGCTGTAAAGCATTCGAAACGTCGGGAACCAAAAATCAAAATAAATCCGCGAAATAATCCGAAAAGATAGTTTTATTTAATAATGTCAAACATTCGCGTAAATCTAAGAAAATATTATATATATTATAACTGTAAATATCGGATTATATGCAAAATATTTTAAAATAGGCATGCAAATAAGTTAAATAAACATTTTCACAGGTAAATATTTATATAAATTACAAAAAAACGTAGCAAAATTGTGTCATAAAATTGAAAGGTAACTTAGCAGCATTTAACTATTAGGAGTAAATTCATTTTTCGTGTGGCTACTAAATGTCGCCTGTTATTTTACCAGCCAATCTTCTTCATGTCTTCTCAGTTCTACGAGACACTGGCAAAGTAATTTATACCCAATTGGCACACTTTGAAGCCACTTACACAGAGAATTGAATTGAATTGTCGCCTAGCTAACAAAATAAAGTAGAAATAAATCTTTTATATTTTTTATTTTATATAATGTATATAAATATAATACATATATATATAAATATAATTCATTGTCAATGTGTAATTTTTTTTTAAATATGTTGGGACATTAACACACTGCACTATCTAGTTCCATAGTAAGCTACGAGGCTTGTGTTATGGAAACCAGATAGTTGATACACTATACAGTATACATATATAGATAACTTTAAATACATACACATTATAAATATAAACACTACTACTGTTAAACATTTTAAAACATGAAACTTCAGGTTTTCAATATATATTTTTTTCTCTTAAAAATAAACGGATTCCGATTGGTCTATATTTAAAATGTCAAATATTCGCGTAAATCTGAGAAATCATTAAAAACAACTTTTAAGAATAGTTTATAACTATTTCTTTTACTACTTGATAGCGTGCTGACTGCTTTGTTTTATTTATATGGCTTCTAGTACACTCTCACAATAAATATGTTGAGACATTAACACACAGCACCATCTAGTTCCATGCAAAGCTACGAGGCTTGTGTTACGGAAATACTACACATATATAACTTTAAATACATACATATTATAAATATAAACACCCATGACTGGAGTACAAACATTCGTGCTCATCACACAAATGACTCGAGACCCAGCGGGACTAGAACCCGCGACCGAGTAGGGTCACTACAAACTAAGCCAAACGTGACGTCAAATACATTCGTCTGGATAGTTTAATTTGAAAAACATACAAAAGAATGGTTTAACCCACCACTAAAAAAGAAAGGTACTGTAGCTTTTGATTGTGGGTGCGATACGCTTTTACGAGCTCAAATATAATAAAAATGAAACTTAATGTTACGACTTTGTCTTAATAAAGTTGGTACATTGGATATTATTAGATTTTATAAATAAATTGTCATATTGAGTGATATAGCAAAAAAATTCTACTTATAAGAATCATATAAGAAGCGACATTTTTATGATAAAATTAGATTCCGCCAAAAAAATGTTCAATTATTAGGAGTCTTTATTAACGCAATAGATCCCAAACAATGACTTAGAATTTTGGTCAGTTTGTCTGTGCGTTTGAGCGCGCTAATCTCAGAAACGGCTTAACAGATTTGGGTACAATGTGCACTAGTGTATTGTGGTAAGCTTTATTTAACATGTAGTATTTGTTTTATTTCAATCGGTTCATAAATCAAAAAGTTATGTCAATTTAAAGTATCACCTAGGGACGAACCAGAGCGAAACGAGAGCTCGTCGCTAGTATATGAATAAATATGTATATATGCCTTCGAAGTTACTATTAGTTCACCTATCTGGTAAATATTTTTTTTATCAGGGTTATATTCATTTGAATTATTTTTAATTCACTGGAGAAAAAAAAATCTTTTTCAACTGATGTATGGAATAAATTATTCGTCCTTTTGCTGAATGAGCAAATTCAATTTTATTCAAATTTAATTCTGAGCCTAGAATATTATAAATGTATGTGTTCATCTATTTGCACTATATGGATAATACAATATTACTTTATTAATAATTCTAGTCATCGTGAAGCTAAATTAATATTGGCATTAAATGATTAAGGGACGCTACCTTCATATCGTTAACCAATAAAAGTTTAAAGCCATTTCTGAGCAAGAATCTAGTTTTTAGTTAAAAGAAATTAGCAATCGTAGACCGGAGTCTAGAATTTGACGATGTTATACTCTTATAAAATGCTCTTCAAAGTTCATTCTCATTCTTTATTATACGTACCCATTTAAGTTTCTTCATTATGCGTAAAATGTAAATATTAAGATGTACCCACGTCTGTTTGCATCAAATCTTTAATCCACCTCTTAATGTATAAAAATAGTTTGTCACTCCCCCATCTCTAAAATATCTCTGTGTAAAAATCATGTCCATTTTATGCTCCATGGTTATCTATGTGAGTGAAAAAAAAAAAAATTTTTTTTTTTGCATTAATTGTACGTAAAAGTAATAAGAATTTTTTATTACTCTTACATGTACAGATAAATGAATTTGATGTGTCAAAATAATAGCTTTTTACTAAATACGTTTAAAATTATATACGGTGCTTATAAGAAAAACACAATTTTTGATTCTTTTATCTGTCTGCCTGTCTGTCTGATAAATGCATATGAAATTATATACGGTACTTGTAAGAAAATATCCATTTTTAAAAATTTTTGTCTGTCTGTTCCGGTTAGCTAAATGCATGTCAAAATATATACGGTACTTGTAAGAAAAACTCAATTTTTTATTTTTTTTTGTCTTACTGTCTGTACCGGTTAATCTCCAAAACGGCTGCACTGATTTTGACGGGGCTTTCACTGGCAGAAAGCTGATGTTATAAGGAGTAAATTAGGCTACTTTTATTTTAGAAAAAGAGTTACGGTTCCAGTCAAAAAATTAAAATGTAACTAGGGACGAACCCGAGCAAAGCGGGGTGAGTCGCTAGTTAGCTATAAGTATATTAATTAGGTAAATACACGATGACTGATTGATGGTGATTTGCGATCAAATATCCACGAATAGTCACGAAATATACTTTCTGGTAAATTAAACCCGTGATAGCGGATATCGGTAAATCATTCGGACATCGGGCTCGAAATGCCGTTGAGGTCGTTTGAGGCTGTCAGATTCAACTAGCCTAAAACTAGCTTATAATAAAAAAATGCTTTTATTGCAAAGAGATTATTTTTATTTTTGTTTATTAAAGGAGCGAATGCTATAGAATTGTTCTTTAGATTTTATATTTTTTACTAGCGTCTTGCCCTGATATTAGCCAACTGTGCAGGAGATATATATATATATATATATATATATATATATATATATATATATATATATATATATATATATATATATAAATATATATAATGTATGTATATATGAGTAGATAATATAGTTGTTACAAAAGTATATGATTTCGATATTCACTTTCTACAACAAAGGGACCCATAAATCCACCTAATAAGTTTTTCCCTGCATTCAAACCACCATTAGTTTTTTCCTTAAATCCAAGGTATATTTTTATAAGCCCATAAGGTATAAATGTATTTGCCGCTAAGGGATGTTTTATTAAGTAGTTTACTCGAGAATTTATTTTATCTAAGCCCCTAAGGATCTATTCTAATCCTTCCCGGTGACCTGGATTATAAATTGTAAAGAAATATATTGATATTACTCGAACTGGGAATACGTTATGTTTACCTATTATTCCACAGACCAAAGATGTAGTTATATATTTTATTTATGTTTCATTAATATAATAATAATGTCCTCTAAACCGATTTGGGTCACACCAACCAATTCTTTCTCAAACTCCAGTGGGATAAATCGACACGACGTGAGATCACGAGACAGGGGGGCGAGATGGTTAATTACTTGATAGAGAAACGTAATGACTATACTTAGCGCCACCCAGGACTCAAACCGAGGACCTCCGGCTCTGCAGCCGTTAATAACAAACATAAAAATTTATTCTATAAATAATTAAATAAAATCAATTAAATTTAGTATAAGACGAATTTGAAAAAACGATTGATTCAAACGCACGCTATGTCAAAAATTTGAGAAAAACTATAACAGATTGCTCGATCTCCTATTATTTTAAACAGTATATTTTTTTTTGTCTAAAACCACAATCGAAATTCACAAGTCAGAAGTTAAATTATAGAAAATGTACATAAACTATTAGTTTTGACCTTATTACATCAGCGAATAATTTACAAATATGTCGTTGCGTGATTTTTATAATTAAAAGTAAATCTATGAATAAATCTATACAAATATAAAACGAACATAAAGAAGCAATGGTTCATTCAAAGGCATTTCTCAGTACAGTGTTGTTCGTGTTTTAAACACTAAGGATTTTCTTTATGTTATAACGTAAGTAGTTTTAGTAGCCACTTTAATTACAATTAATGGACTTTATTATTAAATAAGAAAATGGAGCTTATATTAAATAATTTCTTCGTTTTTTTTTACATCTACTTTCTACAATCATCTACAATCACCATAATTTGATTATATTAGTATTCAACTGTTTTATCGTCCCACTGCTGGGCACTGGCCCCCTTACAACGCGTGAGGCATCAAGCCATAGCCCACTACCTTGGCCAAGTGCGGGTTGGTGCACTTTACATGTCTTTGGAAAACTTCCCAGGTTCTCTCAGACATCCAGATTTCACGGCGTTTTCTTTCACCGTAAGGAGTTTTACTTACGGTATATTATTCTGTACTTACCTGAAATAGAAAGAAAATATTAATTAGTAACAGTTATAAAGATATATTACGTATAAAATCCTATTTAATATCTCAATTTTAAAATTTCCCAGTTTCTGTTCGCGTTTAATTTGGTTAAACTGATCTCATTCTATCTTCCTTTTTAAGTGGCTCTTTCTTTTCTTTTTGTTCTTTCATCTTCTTTTGCTTTACCGGAAATAAAAGAGTTTGTATTCTAAGAAAATTCGGTTCCGCTGTTCTGGATCCACTGGTCCACTCAGATGGACAGATCACTTTTCCACTAATTGTTTGCACATTTACATTAAATAACCATATGAGTTATATATGGTGTGTAGTTATATATGGCTGTTATATATAACTAGCATTGCCCGCGGCTCTGCCCGCGTTCAGATGACCAAAAACCAAATTCTTAGGTTTTACGAATTAGTGTATACCAGATATTATTATTAGATAAGAGTATTCTTACATTGCAGTTTTTGCATTTTTTCTCAGAAATGAGATATTTTCCCGAATAAAATGTGTATTCTATAATGTACAGGATGCAGCTCCTAATATTTGCTGCTACGCTAGTAGTAAGTATCGTAATCACTCAGGCACAAATCAACGCGGACAGACTGGACCGAGTCAATATCGATGAGATTTTGGCCAACAAGAGGCTTCTCGTAGCATATATCAAATGTACGCTGGACACAGGAAGGTGTACCCCTGAAGGGAGAGAGCTAAAATGTAAGTTCTTACTAGTTTATAATCCCATTAATCCATACTAATATTATAAATATGACAGTTTGTGAGGATGGATGGAAGGATGTTTGTTATTCTTTTACGCCAGAACGGCTGATCTGGATGCCACAGAGATAGATTATATTCTGGAATAGCATATAGGCTTTTTATCCCGGAAAATGTACGGTTCCCGTAGGATAGATTTTCTTTTTTATTAGGGACGAACCCGAGCGAAGCAAGGGTGTTGCTAGTCATAGCTTGCTGATGCTGAGCTGATTATGTAAAGTAAAAACCAGAAAATGGATAGTGTAACTATGGCTACTAGTAAAACTAAAATTAATTCGTTTGGAAGTCTCAAAAGTGTGTTTTATTATTTTTTCCCAACCATATGCTATACATATGTGATAAAGTATAGTATATTTAATTATTCACCTGTCCCGAACTATAAAAGGCACCAGTAACTGCTTCGGAACTCATTGTAGTTTTTTTCAACTTCGTGTTAATTGTAAAAATTGTCGATTAAATCGATGTTACAATATACATAAATACTAAAATAATACGTATTTAATATGTTATTGTCTTACTCTAACTCTAGTTGCTAATTATTTTAGCTCACATAACGGAAGCCCTTCAGAAAGGATGCGACAGTTGCACAGAAGATCAAAAGAACAGCGTGCGAAAGGTCATAAGTCACCTAATAAACAACGAACAAGATTACTGGAAGGAACTTGTACAGAAATACGATTCTGAAGGAGTCTTTTCTAAGAAATACGAAGACGAACTGAGAGCACTTTAGTTAATAGTAGTAAATTAGATTTAGTAAGAAATTTTAGTTTAATAAATTAGGTATATTTTGCAAAAAAATTATTTAATATGCTAGTAACTGTTTTATAATTTATCACGTACACATCTATACATATATTATAAAGAGGCAATTTGTTTGTTTGTTTGTTTGTTTGTTTGTTTGAAAGCGCTAATCTCAGGAACTACTAATCCGATTTGAAAAATTCTTTTTTGCATTAGATACTCCGTTTATTGAGGAAACCTATAAACTATCATCCCGAAAAAATGTACGGTTCCCATGGGATGGATTTATTTTTGACTAGGGACGAACCCGAAACGAAGCGAGGGTAACTAGCTAGTATGTCCGTAATTTATTGGCTATTGCCTTATCCTATATAAACTTTCATGATCTAGGTATAAAGTTGAAATAGAGAAGTATTCGTCGTCTTTACCAATTATAGAATAAAGATTGTTAATTCGTTATATTATATACTTTAGTTATTTTTATTTAAAAATTACGTAGCTTTTACTAAGGAAATTCGTTTCTGAACTACCGAGACATTTCTAAGAATTAGGACAAATTCTAAACTAATTATGTATTTATAATATTCTAATGTAACTGTGACCTATTTAGAACTATTGACCTTGCCCCTACTGGACCCTATTTCATAAAGGCTCTTAAATGTATATTTTATTATTTAATCGAAGTGTTTAACACAATCTTCAAAGACATTTCCCTTTTTCTTTTGATCCCCTAAGGGTTTGAATTTTTAACGGCAACATGTAAAAATACTTTGACGAAATTTTGAAGGTATTTTTTATAAACATTTCACGCACTTGTGTCACATATCGCTAAACTAAGTAACTAATGCCCGATTTCACCAACAACCCATAAGCTACCACTTACGTATAGGATCCCTAGCTTAAAAGTCCCCTAAAGTAGCCTCTAAATTAAATTTAGTTTCACGATCGTCTTTAAGCCCATATTTCGAGCACCTAAATTTAGGGGGCCTTTTAATATTTAGGTGACCCCTAACTGTCGGTGAAACAGAAACTGTCCCATAATAGACCCCTAACCATGCTTAGGGGATCCCTTAAACTTACTTTTAGGTAACGTTGGTGAAATCGGGCATAAGTCTCTGTAAATCTAACTATTTCATTACTTAGAAAGTACCAAAATTAATTAACATAATATCAAGAGCTTTACCTTATCTAAAATCTTAAATTTGTATTTTAATCTTGATTGTTATTAAAATATAACATTTTGTAGCCTTCTCCTTCACTTAAGATCACTTAATTTAAGAATGATAACATCATTATATTCTCATCATTATTTCGTAAAACGATTAACTGAATCTCCATAAAATTAAACTTTATGCTGGAGTAGGTACTAACGCTACATTTAAAATGTAAACGTTATGCATATCAGTCTCAGTATTTTTTATACATTTATTTTTAATAGTGGAATTTGTAATGTTATTTTTGTAAATACTGTACGAATAAACATTTAAGTAAAACTGCTTTATTTACGATATTTTACTATTATAATTAATAACACTTATATTCCTTAAGTTATTTTTAATTAAAAGGTATATCGACTTCAAAATGACATAAATAAATATGTTGGGACACTAAAACCTAGCACCATATCGTAATATGGTAAGTTAAGAGGATTGTGTTATGGATACCAGACAGCTGATATACTACACATATATAACGTTAAATACATATATATTATAAATATAAACACCCGTGACTGGAGTACAAATATTCGTGCTCATCCCACAAATGAATGCCTCCAGCGGGACTCGAACCCGCGACCACTGGCATAGCAAGTAGGCCCACTATATACTGAGCCAAACGTGTCATGAAATAATTTCTGAAATATCGTCAAATTTTTTTTAACTCTAGTGCTAGTTTTTCTACCTATTTTGTCATATTAAATGTAAATGCGGATATCTATGGTTTTAAAGCTGCTCCACTTGGCTATAACAAGCACTTGCTCTTTAGGCGTTATCGGCTGATTTCACCAAATAGTTTTTTATCTACCATTAGATAATAGGTGTTTGTATTTAACCGACTTCCAAAAAGGAGTCTCAATTCGGCGGAACCTTTTTTTAATGTATGTTCACCTATGATTTAGATTACTCAAAGACGCCTTTGAATTTGGTTTTTTTTTTGTTTCAAAGGGTCAAAGGGTATACTTCCCAGGGTGTACTTCCCAATTTATATGGGACCACCCATATAAATTTTATCGAAACCGGAGCGGGTTTTAAAATAATCAACAATAAATATTTTTTTGTAAAGAAATTATTCAATCGAATATGTTGTTAAAAAACTTTTTTCTTTTAAATTACCTTAAGTTGTTATTAACTAAAAATGGAAAAATAAAAACTTAAAAAAAACGACTTCCAGGCACTAAAATGTAAAAAATAACTAAACGGGGGGTTTGATGTATTGAAATATAATACTGTAAAACTTTCATCAAAATCCGTTCATTAATTTTTCCATTCATACTTACAAACTTTTGCGTTTATAATATTACTAGGAGAGTATAGGATTCACTTTTACAATTTAAGTTTTGTTATTTTTTTTTTTAAAAGATAGAATTACAGATGCAAATTTTATTACGATGATTAAAAACTTATTTATCTATTAGTTCATTTCAATTAAATGTATTTTAGATTTAGCACAGATTAAGTACTGCTTAACATTAAGTCTATTGGCGAATACTTTTTCTAGCTTTGCGTGTAATGAGAAACAATGGAAATTACTTCGTTAATATTATATAATTAGGTTAAAATTTAAAATTGTGTCACGTTGAAAGTGATTTTGTTAACACGCTATGGTTAGTGTGCTTTGCAAATATTCATGTTTATATATATATATATATATATATATATATATATATATATATATATATATATATATATCTACGCTCTCGATATGATATGAGTGAATGATTAACAAAAAATAAAACCGACTTCAAACAAAAGCACTAAAAAGTAAAAATAGAACTGATTGGTATTTTCATTACTATTACATACCTAATCAAATATTTTCGAAGTCGGTGTGCTTTGCTTGTAGTGCAGCTGGCACCGATATTCGAAAATATTTGATTAGTGGTATGTATTTTAATGGTAGGCTTTAATTAAAAAACTTAGCCAAAGCACACCGACTTCGGAAAATATGATTAGGTATTTCATAGTAAATAAAAACTTATTTCATCAGTTATTTTTTGAATTTCTTTAGTGCTTTTGTTGAAGTCGGTTTATTTTTGTTAAAAAGTTTTTATTTTCCCTTTTTTTAGAAGGTAGACAGAAGTAGCAAAAAAAAAGTAAGGATTCGTCTAACGTGTCCATTAGGACTTGCCAAAGCAAACAAAATAAGCCCAAACTCAAATGGTATCTACTATTAGCCGTTGAAGAGTTCCACCTATCCACCTTCTGGTCTTGCCATCAGATCAGGTCAACAACACCGAACCACTGTACTAATCAACGGAAATAGAAATACTTGCAAAGCTTTTTCAAGTCAATATGACAATTAGAAGTAGGTTAAATTCATCATTAGTTGTTTTTCCACCCTTAGGGTGGTATTTTTTTTGAAATTTAAATGGGACCATCTGAAGTATATACCCTTTAAAACAAAACAAAAATTGTCCATGGTTAATAAATGACGGAGTGTGTGAGTAACAGATAGTTGATACCCTCATAAAAAAAATGTACATACAGTCGAATTAAAAACAGGACCAGATACTCCTTTTTTGAAGTCGGTTGAAAATGAATTTAGATGGATGGAGAGGAAGACGAAGGCCGAAGAAGAGATGGAAAGATTGTGTGAGACATGACATGACATAGAAAGGGCTGATTGATAAGGTGATGAATAATAGGGGAGAGTGGAAGAAGAAAGCAGGCAGGGAGATAATAAATAACTTGTGCCACTCATGAATATTGACGCTTTTACTAAGAGAGTTTTTGAATTTGCGACGAATTAAAAAAAATAAAAAAATGTGGTAAAACATTGAATTTCAAAAACATTACTGATATTTTCGTCAGCTGCGACCAATTTTCATGAATTTCTGTAATAAGGTTAGTCCTCAAGGGATGGCCAAATAAATATTAAAACAACAAAAGCCCTAGAAGGTAAGAATACAAAAAAAATGGAGTAAGATTCTCTTAAAGTCTCAGTCCATCTATAAAACGAAACAGTATGGATTTTATAAAAACTTGGCTTTTAAAACGTTTAGAAATCGTTAAGATAAAATGGTTACGCTGCTTATAATATATAGGCTATATAGTATGCAGCTGACTCGGACAGCTATTAAGTTCATAATAATATGCGGCAGGCGATAAATCCTGCCTAACCACGGCTTTCTCTATACGAGTATATCATTTAGAATGTTTCAGAGCGAATTCAAGGATTTTAAGACTAATTTTTAAAACAAAAGAGTCATTTCGGTATTTAGACTGGACGAATTAAGATTTTACTTAACTTCATAATATATATTCATCGTTTAATATTAAATGTTGAGAAGAATGAAAAAAGCGTCTGTATCTAGTTCACATGGTAAGCTACGAGGTTTGTTTTATGGATACCATGACAGTTGATATATAACTTTAATACTACATATTATAAATATAAAACTATGAGCGCAGGGTATACAAACGTTTGTGCTCAAGTATTGGAAAACAAGAAAATGCCCTCAGTTTGTGAGACTCGAACCCGCGATCGCTGGCACAGCAAATAGGGTCACTACAAACAGCCAAACTGTCGTCAAAAAATTGAATCGAACGTACATGGGGATCTCTAAGACGTAATATAAGGTAGATACGGAATTTATTTTGCTTGAATACTTTAGTACCTAGTAACATATTAAATTAACAATAGGTAATCAAAACAAATCTTCTTAAATGTTTAATAAAATGTATTTATGAATTTATGTCTAAATATATTTATTTATCTTTTATTGCACAAACAATAAAAAGCAAATAAGCTTAAATGGCAATTAAAATGTATGCTATGTTATATAACTAAGTTGTAATACAATTATTGCACGGCCTCGTGCGATAATTGAATCCACAATATCTTGCGACGTTAAACACATACCCCGGTTAGGCTCTACATTCATTACGGTCCGATGAAAGCCGACAAACTCTGCTCAAAACTAAAGTGGACTTGTATGAAGAGTCCAAAGCGCTAGTGGAGTTCAAAAATAAAAACTATTTTAAAAAGTTCATATTAGACGGCTGTTTTGTCTCAATTTTTACATGACTTTTTCATTGAAACACCACAAATTACTAGTAAGGCTAGTAATTTGTGCTACTTAGAAGATAGAAGATATTATGTAAAATCAATCTTTCTTTCTAATTGGTGATAAAATACGTTCTTTCAAAAAATCTATGCATAGTTGTCTATAAGTAAATAAAAATGAAATGCTGTTTGTTGGTAATCGCATCATATGAAAACAGATGGACTAATTAAGTTTCTTTTAATGTACACTATTTTCGTCCCAATAAGGCTTTTAGGGGAAAAAATAGAAAAAAATCCTGAAAATATTGGGAAATTTGGAAAAAAATTGGAGTGCATGATTTTTGAATGAACTCAAATATCAAAAAAAAAAAATTCCCGCAGAACATCTGTCAAGTCAGCTAGTATAAATGAAATATTTTTAAGCATCGTAAATCTGACAATCATTATTTAATAAAAACGACAGTTTTGGGGGTCAACACGCAATATCCACATTATCGAAGAATGGAAGAAGAACTGAAAATTACTACTTTCCCTTTGTCTAAACCAACGACGAGCATCTTAAGGTAAACTACAATTAGACTTTAAAATATATTTAAAACCATATTTATTATAAAAAACCGCCGTTTAAATTAAAATATTGTTCGCCCAGTGGTCGAAATTCGACCATAATCATTATTGAAAATTTGAGGAAAATATAGGTATATGAACAGAATTTATTTTACGTATCTATATAAACATATATACAAAATGTTTTTATTACATTTTGACAACAGTAAAACTCCTTTCAAGCTACTTAAAACAAAAAAGAATGAAAATTGTTTGACAAACAGAGGCGAGAAAGGTATATACTGAACTATTTTGTCCTTACCCATTTATATAAAGATACTATAGGCGTAAGGCAGTGGTATTTTCATGTGCGAATCATTTCCACCATGATTACCACTTATCTCATGGTGAAAGAAAACATAGCGAGGAAACCTGCATGTCTGAGAGAATCTATCAAATCTACCAAAGACATTGATCTGTCTACCCACACTTGGCCAGCGTGGTGGACTATGGCCTTATCCCCCTCGTACTGAAGGAAGGCCCGTGCACAGCAGTGGGACGTTAAAAAGGGACTGAATACATACCATAGACGTACCCTTTTACTCTGCTATAAAAAATATAAGGAATGTAACTTACAATATACGAGTAAATATTATCTATACACTAGTGACTCACCCTCGCTCCGCTCGGGTTCGTCCCTAGTGAAAATTTAGGTTTGTATGTATTTTTTAATGCCGAATAATATATTTTTTTGGGGTGGACCACCCTTATCACTTAGGGGTATGGAAAATAGATAGTAGCTGATTCTCAGACCTACTGAATACGCATACAAAATTTGGTAAAAATCGGTGAAGCCGTTTCGGAGGAGTACGGTAACAAAGATTGTGACATGGAAATTTTATATATTAGATATAATAAAATTGTAACTAAGTCGAATCTGTACATTAAATATTTTTTGGAAAATCTAATTGAAATAGACATTATTATCGATACAGAGTTCGAATATATAGTTTTTAGAATTTTTGTCTGTCTGTCTGTCTGTTACCGCATCACGGGAAAACCACTGGAGGAATTTTGATGAAATTTGGTACGATAGTAGCTGGTTATCCGGGTATACTTTTTACCGCGGGAAAATATCTCATTTAAGAGAAAAAATACAAAAACTGCAATGAAAGAGTATACTAATATGTAAAACTTAAGAATTTGGTCTTAGGTCATCTAAACGCGGGCGGTGCCGCGGGCAATGCTAGTAAACATTATGTCTTATAAAAATATTTTCCTCTCTCATCAACTCACAATATCTTTTTTATTATTTGAAATGACCTGAAACATAAAAATAATGAGTACTCTACCGCAGGTCAAATAACACAGGTCATTTCAAGGCAGTTACATGTAAAAACCGACATCTCCGGAACTTGCATAATTATAACGGAAGCACACTCGGAATGGCAAAGGTGAATTCTTTTGTGAAATTTTACGAATATGAAATAATTTCGGGACCAACGCGAATTTTTGAAGGTGCTACATAAAAACATTGTTTTATTATTTAATATTCTCTTTAACACGTTTGTTTTCAACACATATTATTAGTATTTTTTAAAAACTCAAGTTCACTTAAGTCATTGTAAGTTAAATGGGAGATAAAATATTTATAAAATATTTATATCTTATGGCTATTTTCTGGAATAGATATATTAATTACTTACTTTTATAATAACTTTTGAGTAAAATTTTGCATCTTTTGAGTAAAAAAATATTGCTTAACTTATAAATAATAAATAACTTGTGTATTTACAAGTAAAATCACCATGAGTAATATTACAAAAATAGTGTAGGTCCCCCTTAAAACATGATGAATTTCTATATACGTTGCGCAGAAGGATTAATTAAGCTTAGTCTGTGAAGGGCTAATGATCATATTATACGGTCAGAGAACCACAAACATGTCATCTTTTAACGACCTACGTGAACTATGTTCATTTAATCTTTATATGTATATTTGTAAATATATATATATATATATATATATATATATATATATATATATATATATATATATATATAATAGGAGAGCCAAATTTGGGCTAATATGTTTTGTAATTATGAGTACTCTCTACTATGATGAAGAGGATCTGAAGATAGAGCCGGAAATTATCTTGCTTATGTCTGGCTATTATAAAAGCTTATTTTTTAAAAACTTTTTTACTTTTAATTTATTTAAAGATTAAATGTACATAAACATTTGTCTACTACATAGCTCAATGCAAATTAGCGTGTAATATCTTAAATAGATACAGGTAACTTTGAAGAAACACGGAATTTTATATAAAGCTCAAGAGAAAAATAGGAAATACTAATAAATGGACAGATCTGCAAAGCGTAATTTTTCCGTACTATTTCTTTCCATATTTTCTTCTTAATTTGCTTTGACTTAACTTTCTTACACACAGCAACAGATTTCATTTTAAAGATAGTTCATAAGGCGGATAGTACCATTTACTTTTTATCCAAACTGATCTACATTGCTCGGGTGTATAAAAGCTACCGTAACATAAAAGTCTGCAGCAAAAAATTACAAACACTCATTTATTTAACTTAGAAAACTAAAATTATGCAAGTCAGTAAATGTAATGCATTTACTGACTTACATAATTTTAGTTTGATTACATCAAAATGAAATTAAAAATTCAACAAAGAATAAATCATTTCTCATTCAAACTTAAACTAAACAAAGGATATAATTGCTTCATAGAATTTGTTCAGAACAATTTCCTCAGTTACATCTAGTTATAAAGAGCTGTCTGCTATTAAAATCCTACTGAAAGGCAACGTGATGAAAGGGATCAACTGAAAATGGTTGTACGGATGTTAGAACCGACAACACTCTTGATATTTTCATGTGATGAATATAAATTTCACTTCCCTCGTCAAGTTATCAAGTATCATACAACTTGAAATTTTCATCATTTCACGATGAAAATTTAATTTTAATTCTCGGTAGCAAGTGTCCGTCTTGTGGTCGAAAATTTGAAGAAAATCTATATGAAAAGAATCTATAAATAATATAATAAAATTCTAACTAATCCGAATCTGTACATTAAATATTTTTTGGAAAATCTTATTGAAATAGTCATTATTATCGATACAGAGGCCGAATCTATAGTTTTTAGAATTTTTGTCTGTATGTCTGTCTGTTACCGCATCACGAGGAAACTACTGGACAGATTTTGATGAAATTTGGTATGGTGATAGCTGGTTGTCCGGGTCAACATATAGGATACTTTTTACCGCGGGAAAATGTCTAATTCCTGAGAAAAAATACAAAAACTGCAATGTAGAAGAATATTAATACTATATGTAAAACCTAAGAATTTGGTTTTTAGTCATCTGAGCGCGGGCGGAGCCTCGGGCAACGCTAGTTTACCTATAAATATATAAAAAACTGTTCCCAATTTTTTTATTGAAAACACTAAAGCTCGTCGATAGTTACTAAATTAAAAAAACGGTTGACAAACCGAGGAAAAAATGGTACCCACTATACTTTTTTCCCTTAATGTATGCAAATAAAGATTTTAAATGTTTTTATGACATATTATGACATGATACTCATTCAAAATATTTCAAAAAGAAACGGGAGATATAATTGACGATTATTACCTTTGTTAATAATATTGATATCCTACTAGCGGCTCACCCTAGCTTCGCTCGGGTTCGTCGCTAGGTACGTTTTAAATAGATATAAATAGTTATTAGCCAGCGTTATCCATATAAATTTGTTTTCCGTTAATTTTTAATTTTTTTCTTTCATAAGAACCTTCTCCTGACAATAACAAACACAACGAAAAAAAAAGTTAAATCGGTCCAGCCGTTCACGCGTAATGGCGTGACCAAGGGAAATAGGGATTCATTTATATATATATATATATATATATATATATATATATATATATATATGTATATATGTATATATATATATACTAGCGGCTCACCCTCGCTTCGCTCGGGTTCACCTCTAGAAAAGTACAAACAGATCTATCCCACGGGAACCGTTCATTTTTCCGGGATAAAAATAAGTAACCTGTTGTTCGACCGGCAATATAAGGTATCAGCATGCCTATATTACTCAATTAGGTGCATAAGTTGTTGTGTACTGAGCTGTATAAGTTACTATAGTTTTTTAACTATCCCACGGGTACTCTTTAATTTTCCGGTATGAAAAGTACCAAATTTCATTTAAATAGGTTCAATAGTATCGGAGATTAGCCCGTACAAACAGATAAACAGACAGAGAAAGAATAAAATTGAAAAAAATCTGGATTGTTCTATTTCTCTCCTTACGGGATGTAAGAAGAGAACTGACTCGTTTTCAGCATTTTTTTCTACCATCTATGTACAGACATTAAATCTCTACAGTTTTATTATTCATATATGTATATTCAGATAGAATAAATAACGTATAATAAAACAGTACTATATAATAATGAAAATAGTTATAGCGAGTGTACCTTAGGAGATAGACATATACTATGTAGAATTTTTCTATAGACCCTTGTAAGACTTACAATTTTCTTGTACAATGTTTGATGAGCCAACGTTAGCCATATAAATTTCTAAGGACAATTCGATAGAACCAGTTATTGTGTTTTCCCGTGGGAATGAATAATTTGCCTGTCGTAAAAGGTATTCTAAATGTTAACCCGAGCACTAAGTTTTAACACTATACAAAATTAAGTTAAAATCGGTTGATTACTTTTTGCGTGAAACGCGCACATCGATTTGACTAAGTTTTATTATAGGTTTAGATAAGAATAAATATTGCGAGTGTAACTTATGAGATAGACATATACTATTCAGAATTTTTCTGTAGGAGTTTTCAAGACCTACAATTTTTTAGTATATTGTTTTGATGTATGTCTTAAGGCTTAGCCAGCGGAAGGTTTCTAGGAAGGACTCGATAAAACCAGTTATTGTATTTTCCTGTGGGAATGATTTTCTTTCAGTAAAAGGTATCTAGGCAGTGGTATCCCAGTGGTAACGCGCTGTCTTGAGAAACCGAGTGAAGCAAGTTCAAATCCCGGGTCTCGCACCTCTGATATTTTCATGTGCGAATCATTTCTAACACAATTACCACTTGTCTTAACGGTGAAGGAAAACCTGCATGTCTGACAGAACCTAGCAAGTTTTCGAAAGACATGTTAAGTCCACCAATCCGCACTTGGCCAGCGTGGTGGACTATGGCCTGATCCACCTCGTACTGAAGGGAGGCCCGTGCCCAGCAGTGGTACGTTAAAAAGGGCTGAATACAACATACATACATACATACAAAAGGTACCCTAATGTTGACTCGATTAATAAGTTATCATACAGGCAAACAGTCAAACAGACAATTTTTTTAATAACTATTGTTTTGGGGTTTATGTTGTGTACATAATACGTTACAAATAAACAAAAACATCTATCCCACGGGAAAAGTACATTTTTCAGGGATAAAAAGTAACCTATTTGTTATTCTGATGTATGAACTATATTATTGTAAAGTTTCATCAAAATCCAATCAGTAGTTTTTATGTACTAAGCTGTATAAGTTACTATAGTTTTTTGACGATCCCACGGAAACTCTTTAATTTTCCGGGATGAAAAGTATCTAATATGTAGTGTTTATTTTGATAAGAATTCATAATTGTTGATAATATGACCAGTAAACATGACCTACCGATTTAAATTGTTTTTTTAATATAAAAAACTACTTTTTGTGACTTAAATATAAAAGTTAGACATATGCTGTCGCTGACTTTTTTGTAGGCATTATTAAGCTCTACAACTTTTCTCTAGAACATAATCATATATCTCTCATCGTTAAGGCAGCGTTCGTAAGAAACGTTTTCGTTCGACCGTTTTTTCTCCGACTTACTTTGCAAATTCGACTACCACGAAAAAGCCTTTTCATTTTTCGTGTTAATATATAGCCTATGACACTCAGAAAGAACGTGGCTTTCTAGTGGTAAAAGAATTTTGAAAATCGGTTCAGTAGATCCAGAGATTACCCCCTACAACATCACAAACTCACAAGATCACAAACTTTACCTCTTTATAATATTAGTATATATATATATATATATATATATATATATATATATATATATATATATATATATATATATATATAGATTATCTTACAATAATAGTATCCACTTGACTAATTTCTACTACGGCAGTTTCTCGATAGTGCAGCTAATTGTGCAGCAAATTCTATTATAGCAAAGGCGTGTCTGCGCACACACAGGTGAACCCCATTACATCAGACCGATGAGACGGCAATTTGACACGATTGTCAGAGACATCGGAAGCAAGAACGACGGCTCAACCTGCTTAACTGCAACATTGATCTTTTGATTTTTAAGCAAACTTGACATAGAACATGACCAACTAGGTAGATGGAAGCACTTTTCTATTTTCGTGGCGTGGTAGACTGTGGGCTGCCGCACGCACTAAGAGTAAGCGCGTGCCCAGCATTGGGAAGTTAAAAGGACTGAATAAATGGATTTATATATTAATTATATACTGTATAAGATATGGCATTAGAAGCATATATCTTCATAATAAAACACGTGAACAGAATCGCTAGTATCTAATATAACTACAATAAATCTTCTATCAAACTATCTCTAAATTAAATATGTAATCGATAGATAGATTATTGAAACGTCTATTCATTTTAGCAGCTGATAATATACTTAACCAAGCTTATAAGCTGTAGCCCCGAGCGAAGATTTAATCGATGTCTAATGTAACAACCAATCAACAAAATGTTTGCGTAAAATCTAAATGCATATCCCAACATTAAAAAGAAGGTATACTATGTATGTACCTACTGAATTTCACCCTAATCCGTACAACCTTTTCAGCGTACAGGAAAAACATACATATAACAACGATGACGACACGTTTGGCTCAGTTTGTGGTGACCCTACTTGCTGTGCCAGCGGTCGCGGGTTCGAGTCCCGCTGGGTCATTTGTGTGATGAGCACGAATGTTTGTACTCCAGTCATGGGTTTTATATTTGTATGTATTTAAATGTTTAGTATATCAAATTTCTCGTATCCATAACACAGGCCTCGTAGCTACCGTAGAAGTAGATGGTGCTGTGTGTTAATATCCCAACATATTTATATTTATTTATTACACAAATTTTCGCATTTATAATAATTGTGACATATAACTGCATTGTTTGGAGGAAGACATGAAACCAACCGAGAGCAGGTGGTGGCAGACCCTCTTCGTTCGTCATTAAGTACGTAAAGCCATAAATAATATTAAGCTTCAACGGAAAGCATCATCATATTATGGCTATCGCACACATAAATAACATACATTCTGTATAGAACCGCAATTTTATAGCAAGTTTGATAAATCAATGGAAAGTTGAAAAGTTAAATCTTTCATATTGAAAATTTCAAATATGTGTATATGGGAAATTAATAATTTACCTAAAAATGTCCCGTGATATTGTACGTAAAGGAGACGATTGACTCCGGGTAATTATAATTTTACTAGTGAAGTTAGTTTAACGGATCGTACAATTTCTCTGCGACATATGTATTATATACGTATTACGTACATATTTGTATTATTACATCATTGCAATTCACAATATAGGTATGTATGTGAAGTTACCTATGACTCGATAGATAGGGCTAAAATATATTTTGCCAAATTGCTAGATACGAATAGATACGGTTATAATGTGACATATGTAAGTTGACACAATTACATGTTTCATAAAGTTATATAAACATATATATACACACGTTTAAAATATATATATATATATATATATATATATATATATATATATATATACGCACACTTATAAATATTTTTTTTGAAATTTACCCCTAAAAGAGTCGCCACCTATTATATTATATGAAAGAAGTAGCCGGATCAAGCCGGGAAAGGGGTGCTAGTTATTTCAAATAATTATTATAATAGTAAATGTATACTTTTCTAAATATTTCCTATCCCTGCATTAGTTTTTTCCTTAGTTAGGTATCTACATATATATATATATATATATATATATATATATATATATATATATATATATATATGTATATATATATATATATATATATATATATATATATATATATAATACTAAGGATAATTGTCAGAAACAATTTAAAATATAATCCAAAAAAATAGTTTCTTGTGCAAAATATTATGAATACTCAAAACTTGTACATATTGGAAGGAATAGAATCTGTAATTTTTTTTATTTTTTTTTATTGGGGAAACAAACAGTGTTTACTAGTATTTATACAATAAAAAGCTTATATAAATGCTTCATAGACCAATAAAGTTTCCACTGATAAGTTAATCATATAGAGCGGTGAAGTTGACAGTTACAAAAGAAATTACATAATACACTTAACAAAAACAAAAAAAAAAGATACAAAAAAATATTAAATCGTTAATTTTAAAACCACAGTCATATGTAAATTAGGCCCATTAACATTCGCTTTAATTTGTACTCTTACAGTAAAATTGGTGCCAAACATGCCCACTTCTAGTTTGAGTGCTGAGAAGTGAGTTTTATTGAACGTGTAAAGTTTTCACGAGTGTTGCAGAATATGTAAAATTAATAAATACTTACCACCGCAGTAAAAATGTACTGAATATTTGCAACCTACTTGTAACTACTTGCGTATGTATAACTTTTTGTACCTCTGCTACAGAGAGAGAATTTAGAAACACCTGACCTCATTCTATGAAACAGAGTTATATGCAAGAATTATATAATTATGTACGGACGGTATATATATATATATATATATATATATATATTATAGGTCTATGAATACTACGACAGCAACCTTTGATACGAGAAAGCCTAAGGACCTGAGAAATCGATTAAAACACACTGGCCCATATATTCCCTCCAAATTAAGTCGAGTTATGACTGCACCAAACAAACAAACAGTAATACATATATAGTACATATATAAAAGATTAAAAACGCTCTGTATTTAAAAACGAATTTCAAAATGACTACACTTCACATTCAAATACTTTGTACCCTCTAATTTCAGGGGTCTTTTTACTTAAAATATATGTAAGACTAGGATATTTAATTAAAAAAATAAATATAAAAATTAGTTCACGTAACGAAAAAAACACTAATACAGTATCTACTTCTAAATCTTTCTAAATAAAGTCGATCAAAATGACTTGAAAATAGGAACCAACAAGTTTTTCAGTATATTGATCCATAGGAAAAACAATCTAGGTCCCATTTGGGATACTATATTCTTATTTCTTTTTAATAAGTTATGTATGACATCGTAAATAAATCCGTCGTTCTAGAAAATAAATGTGGCTGATTTATTTTCTAGAATAAAAGTACTTCGAGGAAAAGAAAAGAATAATTATATTAAGGATAGAATAATTCTTAAGGTGTAACTTGAAATACATTTTTAGTCTATACATATAATAAAATTGTAACTAAGCCGAATCTGTATATTAAATATTTTTTTGAAAATCTTATTGAAATAGACATTATTATCGATACAGAGGCCGAATCTAGAGTTTTTAGAATTTTTGTCTGTCTGTCTGTTACCACATCACGGAAAAACCACTGGAAGGATTTTGATGAAATTTGGTATGGTGATAGCTGGTTATCCGGGTCAACATATAGGATACTTATTACTGCGGAAAAATATCTCATTTCTGAGAAAAAATATTAAATGTAAGTGTATACTAATATGTAAAACCTAAGAATTTAGTTTTTGGTCATGTGAAGGCGGGCAGAGCCGCGGCCAATGCTAGTTAAAATATAAAAGTTTGGAAAGTAAGTAAAAGATTTAGCGAAAAGTAATAAATATGCAATTTATATTACATTATTAATATATTCATTGCTAAAACATGGTTGGATGGTGTTTGGACTTGAAAGAAAATAGGGCATTTTTGAATTTTTGACGCGCAATCGTGTAAAAATACGAAAAGTGAGTTCGCGTAACTTTTCACACTCTCGCTTCTCGCTATCGCTTCTTACTCTCGGTACAATTTAAACGTATCTAACTTTAAAACAAATCTATACATATAAAAAAATTCTGAGTCGAATTTGTACACATTAAATAGTTTTTGGAAAATCTTATTGAAATAGTCATTATTAACAATTCAGACGCCGAATCTATAGTTTTGAGAATTTTTGTCTGTCTGGGGCATGCGTAACGAGAAAACCACTTGGCAGATTTTGATGAAAAATCGTATGATACTTTTTACTGCGGAAAAATATCTCATATCTAAGTAACCTACACGTTTAAACGTGAGTAGGGTCGAACCCGAGTGGAGCGAGGGTGAGTCGCTAGTATATGTATATATAAATAGACAAAGATAAAACAGTTCAGTATCGTTTTCTGCTCTGTTTTGTCAACCGATTAACTTTTTTTTTTGTGAAATTTTTTTTTTGCTTTAATTTTTTTATTGATATTAAATCTCGTCTAGTTAGTTATAAAAACTTGAAGACAGTTTTTATACAGATACTTAAATTCTATTCATATGTTTTGTTTTCCTCAAATTTTCAATAGTTATTATGATCGAACTTCGACAACTATGCGAACTCTAGTAATATTAATTTATTAGTAAAAAGCTATTTCAAAGTTCGACGACGAAGCTTTAATCGTTATCAGTTATACATTCTAATAGCTTAAGCCTCCGACGAAACCCACGTCATGGAAAGTTGAGTAATCGAACATTTATTAATGGTCTTGCCTTTGGCCATCGGATTTGTTAAACACAAACTTTGTATTAGTATTTCTACTTCAAGAGACCAGCAAGAAGTTACGAGAAGTATAAAAGTAATCAATTTCTTTGTTGATTGTGGTATTGTATGTACTTTTAATTAGTATGACTCTAAAGCCTAATCTTTATACAAATAAATAATATTGAAGTGTCTGTTTGTAATGTCAAAATAACAGCTGTTTACTAAGTACATATGAAAGTATATACGGTAGGTACTTATAATAAAACAACAATTTAAAAAAAATGTTAGCCTGTTTGTTTTCTGGCTAATCTCGGGTTTCTTCGGGGACAAGTTTTCTTTTTATTTAAGATGGGGCTACGCAAATGTAACGCTGATTTGCCTAAATATTCTAAGTGAAACATATATTATATCAATGCGATAACTAAAATATATGATTTTTCAAAACTTTCTTATCCGTTACAGAAAAGCAAGTGAATGAAATTTTCTCGATAATTTCATTTTTCAAAAAAGTGCTTTTTTTACATTTTTGGGTAAATATTGAAAATAAATACTCACAGAAGGAAAATATAGCTTATTATCCGCCATTAAAACAAAATTAACCTTGACCAAATTATTATTATTCTCATAATAAATAAAATTAGATTTTAGACTTACGTTCTATGCAAGAGTAGGGTCGATCGGATATTCGATATACAACTTTATTCGCTAGCGGTTACAGTGAGCCGCATGGGCGGAGCTGGCGTGGGATTTTTTTCCATTGCCGGGACTTAAAATAAAGAATTAGGCTTCCGCGCAAAAAAAATTAGGGCCCATGAAATTGCGAACAAAATCCGCAAACGCACCGAAGCGAAACGTGGGTAAGTAAGCGCTACACATTAATAGGATTAAAAGGAATTAAAATATCTAATACTTCCATACTAATATTATAAATGTGAAAGTGTGTTTGTTTGTTTGTTTGTTTGTCTTTCTTTCTCGTCAAAACCGATTGCCGTTAATCGGTTTCGACGTGAATTGGTGTGATTTTTTGTATGGACATAGTTGTATGACCAGCCCTAGTGTGTGGACATGGGCTACTTTTAACCGCGGGAGATTATGTCATTCCCACGGGAAAACACGTTATAATACAACCCAAAAAATATTTATGATCAGAATTACTTGAACCTTCGTATAAATGTTTTTCAATACAATTAAACAAATACGTCTTTTAGCATTTTTCGAAAATCATCCCATAAGGGGGTAAAATAGGGGATGAAAGTTGAAACCTCCTTGATTTTTTTGTAGTTTTAGCGCGAGCAAAGCCGCTAGTTCTGCTAGTATATTAATAAATCACAACAAAATATTGCGACATAATACGTGACACATCGTGTGTTAGCTTTGTGGCGATTTCAAAGAATGATTTAGTTGTTACAACTTATTATAGGATAGGTTTCTTCATAGCCTTTTAAATGAGACTTTTTATGTCTCACTTTTTAGCATATATTTAGGCCTTAAAATATGTGAATTTTATCAATCCTCTGTATATGTCTTTGTGTATAATATTTAATACAATAACTCAATACTTTAGATTACTTTTCACTTTCTATTTTACAATCTTTACTTGCAAATAAATACCATAAATGTAATATTTGATCTTAACGAGTTATTAAGAAGCAATTAGTTTCATTCTGACCAATTTGATCTTCATATTATTTGAGCTATTCCGTTGGTGTCGATACCCTACGGGCTGTTGATCTGAATTAATATCGGCAAATCAATCATTGGAAGGCCCCTGATGTAAACTCGTGATAAATGATAGCGAAAACCGAAATAATTCATTGAATTTCGACCAACATTTTTAATATATTTATGTTTTAAGAAAACCTGATCTTGTAGTTGTATTCAGCCCTTTTTAACGCCCCACTGCCGGGCACGGGTCTGCCTTCAATAGAGAGGTTGATTGAATGGAATTGAGGGGGATCAGGCCGTAGTCCATAGGGTTGGCGGAATTCACATGTCTTTCGAAAGCTTGCTAGTTCTCTCAGACATGCAGGATTCTCACGATGTTTTCCTTCACCGTAAGACAAGTAGTAATCATGTTGGAAATGTTTCGCACATGAAGTATCAGAAGTGCGAGATCCGGGGATTTGAACACGCTACACTCGGTTTTCCAAGCGAACGCATTACCACTAAGCTACCACTGCCTTGCTCTTGTATTTATTCCATTTTAGTTGCTATTTATTATAAGGAGTGAACCCGATACGATTTCCCACCGGCAAAATAAACAGAAGCTATAACATTAATTTCTACAGTTCTTAGTTTAAAAACAATGAACTTCCGTAAAATAAAAATACATAAATAAACTTTTAACCCTTTTATGGCTATAACTAGAGACTCACCGCTAGCGGGTTCTTCCATACCCAAAAATAAATCTGTCCCACGGGAACGTACATTTGTCTGGGATAAAACAGAACCTATGTACTATTTGTTATAATCTATCTCTGTGTCCATATTTCATCCAGATCCGTTCAGCCGTTTTGGCGTGAAAGAGTAACAAACATCCATCCTCACAAACTGTTACATGTATAATATTTATATTGATATAAATATTCTGAATTCTTTTTCGTTAGTTAATCAATCGGTGACAAGATTTTATTAACATTTATAAAAATATCAGTTATTTCTTTGATCATTTTAACACTGTTATAACAATCAAACCAATTGTTGTAAAAGCCAATTTGTTCCAAGGTTAGATTTTTGTAAACTTAATATGTGCCCAAAATTATTGTTCTTTCTATTTTATGCCTTTTATTAGCATCGGCCTAAACCTATTCGTACTAGAATGACAAATTCTTAATCGTAATAAAAGATTTATGACGTTAGAATAAGTGGAAAAAATAGGTAGATGGGGGCACGCTCTGGAGCCTACTCGGGTCGATGCATTTTCGCACATTTTGAGTTACATAGAGTATATTATATACTAGCGACTCACCCTCGCTTCACCCGGATTCGTCCCTAGGTTGGTTCCCCATATAAACTTTCATCCCCATTTTCACCCCCTTAAGGGACGATCTCCAAAATAAAAATATTCTATGTCCTTCCCAGTGTCTAAAACTATCTTTTTACAAAATTTCATCTAAATCGGTTGAGTAGTTTTTGAGTTTATTCGTAACAAACATACCAAAAGCCATACAAAAAACTATACATTTACAAACATTTAAATAGACTACTAAACAACTAATCCCACATTTAAATACACTCAGTTTGATGCCTATGATTTTGACACCAGTGAATAATTAGTATTAAATAGATACAGACAAACAGAAAAAATCTAAAAGTTGTTATATAGCTTCTATAATGTCACAAACATCACTAAAACATATTTTTTTATTCTAAGAATTTGTATAATTATAATTAAAAAAAAAGGTCCTTTTTGCATTTTTTTAATATGGTAATTCCTTTTTACACCAATCAATTTATTAAAAGGGTTATCAAATGATTAAAACCATTAATTGAAATGAAAGCAAAATAAAAGAGTTTTATATTAAATGAACACGAGCACAAAGATGTGGGTCAGTAGACGTGATAATTACGAACTTATTTATACAACCTATTTATTTTATTTTATTAAATAACAGAAAACTTTCATTAACACTTATAAAACTATTCGTGAAAATAAAATATTAAATAATATTTTCATCTCTTTATTTGACTGGCCACAAAAAAGAAAGATGTATACAATTTACAGGTATGTTTTTTTTATTATCTGAAGTATTTTAAGGATGCAGCGAGGCATATTAATTATGTCTATACGTCATCATTTTGACTTAAACATCGAGAACTAGAATATATGTAGCTTTTAACAATATAGTAAGATAATCGTTTTACACTATAAAACCAATATAGTCTACACGCACTAGATAACCACACATAAACCACAACATACATACACAACCACACATAACAGATGGTCACTACATAACTAGTGACCATCTGTTCTGTGTTGTCACAAATGCGAGTGTATGTGTGCGTGTGTGTGTGTTAGTAATACTCAAGCAACTAAATTGGATTCACATTTGAAAAAGTTGTCAGATTACAAAAACCATTTAAAATATGTGGAGATTTTCTAAGGATTCTAATAAAACAGTCATATACAATATAAGTAATTTATAATTTACTTAATAACTAAATAATTCTGCGCATAATTCAAAGAAATACTTGTTAGTCTATCATTAGCTTGACTTGAGGGAAAAGCAGTTCTACGTAAAAGCTCTTGGAAAGCTTTCTGTTACGAGTTTAATGATGACTCTTATGTTATTTGATTCTATTCAACACTTTGTCGACTTCTGAATCTGTTCAAACCTTGTTATGATTTCAGGAAAAACTTTATTTATTTCCCTAGACATGATCTATTTACTATTATATATTATACTAGCACCTCACTCCGCTCGGGTTCCTCCCTTGTTACGTTCTATCGTTTAGTATTTCTCAGAAATGAGATATTTTCTCGCAGTAAAAAGTTCTATTCTATATGTTGACCCGAATAACCAGCCATCATCATACCAAATTTCATCAAAATCTGTCCAGCTGTTTTCCCATCATACGTCCCCAGACAGACAGACAGAAAAAAATTCTATAAACTATAGATTCGGCAACTAAGAAACTATTTGAATAGAATTTTCCAAAAAATATTTAATCAACAGATTCCACTCAGTTTCAATTTTATTACATGTATAGATATTTGACCACTCCCTAGAAAGAGAAAAAACGAATGTGCAGTCACAACCTGTCTTTTATTCCAATTTGAATTTATAAATAGAATGTTAAAAAAATTATAATATTATAGAAAATTATCATTTATGTGTATAAAAAAATATAATTTATAACCATAAAAAACCATAAATATCAATCTTTATCAATCGTATTTCAATTAATACAGAGATCTTCTGGCCGCAAATTCGTTTTGTCTCTGTCGTTTTACCGCTATTTTTAACTGACGGCTATCAAAGAAACACTTAACTCTTACTCAAACCACTCTTCAATGTGTACTGTCTATGCGTAGCTTCGAGGCTGTTTAGACAATCAAAGTCACCAAAACGCATAGTTGCTTTGTGTTTATTAGTGACAGATATGACAGTTACTAGAAATATTTTAAGACTTCGTCAAAAGACTATTCATTCCGTCATGATCCATACTAATATTATAAATGTGAAAGTATGTTTGTTTATTTGTTTGTTTGTTTGCCCTTCTTTCACGTCGAGACAGTGTGAGGGATTGGCGTAATTTTTTGTGTGGACATACTTGGAGATCTGAAGGATGATAGGTAATATTTTACCGCGGGATTTTTCTAATTTCCACGCGAAAACACCTTTAATAATACAATCCAAAAAAATATTTATGATCAGAATTACTTGAAACTTGGTATAAATCGTGTTTTAGCATTTTTCGAAATTCATCTCCCATAAGGGGGTAAAATAGGGGATGGAATTTTGTATTATACCTACCTTTTTAAAGTTTTTTGTGTAGTTTTACCGCGAGCGAAGCCGCGGGTTCTGCTAGTAATACCTATTATAATTATTAAATACTAATCTTAAAGTATTATAAACATGTAATATTATTTAGAATATCTATTATACTATAAAATATTAATTATATACATTATACTATAAAATATTAATTAGTCCGTGAAATTAATATATCACATTTTTTGATTCACCTATAAAATCTATGCATAAAAGTTTTTATTGACGTACCAACTAAGCAGGACCGTGGACGAAATGTTATATTTAAAAAATATTTTTTAACAATTAAGATTACTAACTTAATACCTTTAAACGAGCAACTCTTGTATATTTATTTATCTATTATTAATTCATGTATCCGGGTTCGAATCCCAGTCAGATACAAAGTTTTTACTTGAGTATTATATATTTATTCAAGTTTTTAGTTTTTTCTTTTTAAGCCAAATTAAAAACAAGGTACTAATCATATACGGGATGATGTCCAACTAATATGTTACTCTACCAGGATTTTTCTAAATATTTCTCTTGCATTTTAAAAGAGTAGGTATTAAGAAATTATTATTTCTCTGTCATTATTTCAAATGGAAATTAACTTGCAGTGTGCGATGCAGATGCAGGCATAAGGGCACATTCTATTTCCTGGAACAATAACTCGACACGACTGGCGTGGAATCAGGTGCAGGACGACGGCTTTACGTGCCCTCCGAGGCACAGATATTAAACACCACCTACTTCTTAATTCCGGTTTGTTATTGAGAACTTCTTGCCCGAAAAACTCCATAATCATAGTTGACCCGACCAAGGACTCGAATCCAGAACCTCCGAATTTGCAGCCATACGTAATAGCCACTAGACCTCGGAGGCAGTAAAAAGAGATATATGTACACCTATAATCATTAATAATGCAAGAGTGCAACTAACCGTACGTTTTACTCTAGAAAAAAATTAAAAAACAACTCAAACATCGAATACTAAATGAAAAAAATGCTCAAATATTTGGAATAAGTCGATCAATAACACCCTTGTCAAAATCCTCCTCGTCATGCACTCCAAATAAAGTGAATATTTGTACAATTACAATATTTTCTATCACTTTCAATCCATTTTTCAAACAGAACAAAGCAAAGACAAGCGCATATCAAGGCACCCATGGTTATGTTCTTTGTTGTTAAACTGCTGTATACTACCAATATACTAATGGGAATATCGTAAAACTATACATATATGTATATGGTATATAGTGGTAGCCCAATAGTAACGCGCTCGCTTGGAAAACCTAATAAAGCGGATTCAAATCCCGGTTCTCGCACCTCTGATATTTTTATGTGCGAATCATTTCCAACATCATTACCACCTGTCTTAACAGTGAAGGAAAACATCGTGAGGAAACCTGCATGTCTGAGAACCTAGCAAGTTTTCAAAAGACAGGTGAAGTTCGCCAACCCGTATTTAGCCAGTGTGGTGGACTATGGCCTGATTATCCTCGTACTGAAGGGAGGTCCGTGCCCAGTAGTAGGGCGTTAAAAAGGGTTGAATACATACAATATATACATACATACATAAATACATACATACATACATACATACATACATACATACATACATACATACATACATACATACATACATACATACATACATATATCGTCTGTCGGTTGAATATAGCCCTAAAGTCACTTTTAAAATAACTTTAATATTGCTCAAAAAATCGAAAATCAGAGTAACCATATAATATTATATTTGTCTATATTTAAATAGGCGAAGACAAAAAACAGTTCAAAAGATACCTTTTTCTTCTCCGTTTGTCAACCAATATACTTTTTTGTTTTTTTTTTTTTGTTTAGCTATTGACGAGTTTTAGTGTTATCGATAAATAAATTTTGGAAATAGTTAATTCTTTATATAGTACTAGTAGAACTCGCGGCTTCGCTCACGCTAAAACTGCAAAAAAAAACTCTAAAAAGATAGGTTTTATACAAACTTTCATCCCCTGTTTTACCCTCTTATGGGATGTATTTCGGAAAATGCTAAAACACGTATTTATTTAATTGTAATGAAGAACAACTAATACCAAGTTTCAAGTAATTCTGATCATATATTTTTTTGGATTATATTATAACGTGTTTTCCTGTGGGAATGACATAATCACCCGTGGTAAAAAGTAGCCTATGTCACTCTCCAGCCCTCCAACCATCTCAACACAAAAAATCACGCTAATCCGTTGCTCTGTTTTAACGTGAAAGAAGGACAAACAAACACACTTTTACATTTATAATATTAGTATGAATATACATATATTTTCATATACATATATTTTCCTTAAATTTTCAATACTAATGATGGTCCAATTTCGACCACTAGGCAAACACTAGTATTATTAAAGACTAGCATTGCCCGCGGCTCCGCCCGCGTTCAGATGATCAAAAACCAAATTCTTAGGTTTTAGATTAGTATACTCTTACATTGCAGTTTTTGCATTTTTTCTCAGAAACGAGATATTTTCCCGCGGTAAAAAGTATCCTATAAGTTGACCCGGATAACCAGCTATAACTATACCAAATTTCATCAAAATCCCTCGAGTGGTTTTTCTGTGATGGACAGACAGACAGAAAGACAGACAGACAGACAGACAAAAATTCTAAAAACTATAGATTCGGCCTCTGTATCGATAATAATGTCTATTTCATTAAGATTTTCCAAAAAATATCTAATGTACAGATTCGGCTTAGTTACAATTTTATTATATGTACATATAGACAAGCGACTCGTCCTTAATTCTTTAAATTGACATAGTTTTTTAGCGTAGGGGTGTAGCGGAACCTGAGTAAATATGTAAATAGCATTTATAATGATATGAGCGGCTGACTCTTAATAGCACGTGCCCCACAATTCTATTGTTGAGTCTGATAACAGGGCAGTAGACTGATGAGGAGAGTGGTGTGGTGACTGGTACGGGGTACCTAGGACCTACCTAATTATTTTTTAGCTTTTAGTACATTATCTACATCATTATTATCTTTCTTTTCAATAAAACCGTTTAATTTAAAAAAAAAATATCTATTTTATTTTAAGTTCTTAGGTTTTTTTTTTATTTTGAACAGACTTAACTCTAGTATCCGCCATGTACTGTATTCTACTTGTAAAATCCATTTCATTTGATACCCATATTGTAAGGGTTGTGAAAAAATATATAGTCCATTATGGGGAGGCGGCCATCTTGGACTTACAATGATACTAAGTATATTCGATTGTATTGTCATCAGAACTAAAGATCTGTACCAAAGATCGGACCAATTTGTCAACAGGAAAGAAATAAAATTTCAATTACAAGATTTGTTCCAAACAAACAAAATAAAACCGTTTAATAAAATAAATTATTTTTAAGGTTACTTCTTTAAAAGAAGATTTTTTTTAATTCAAATATTTAGTATTGAAATCTAAATCAAAAGAATCATTTCTATGTCGTAAATTGAAATAAAATATACAAAAATATTTTTCATACTTCAGGCTATTATTACAAAGACTACACAAACAATAAAATAAATGGAATAATTTAAATACGTTACGACCAAAGAGTTTACATAAGTTTTGAATTGAAGAATATAA
Source organism: Brenthis hecate (assembly GCA_951806755.1). Taxonomy (NCBI): domain Eukaryota; kingdom Metazoa; phylum Arthropoda; class Insecta; order Lepidoptera; family Nymphalidae; genus Brenthis; species Brenthis hecate. Next base: position 3,528,343 of record OX638255.1, read on the forward strand.
AAATATCATCTTTGAACAGAGTACAGAGTACAGTATAGAAAACCTAAATTTAGAAGTAAATCTATATTAATATTATAAAGAGGTAAAGTTTATAAGTTTGTGAGTTTGTGACGTTGTAGGGGGTAATCTCTGGATCAACTGAACCGATTTAGACGAAATTTGGTAAGAAGATAGTTTGAGATCCTGGGAAGGACATAGGATTCTTTTTATCCCGGAAATCATTCCTTAAGGGCGTGAAAATGAGGATGAAAGTTTGTATTGGGAAGCAAGCTTGTAGTCGCTAGTAAATAAATAGATATCTTGGGCCATTAACACACAGCACCATCTAGTTTCATGGTAAGCTACGAGGCTTGTGTTATGGATACCAGATAGTTGATACACTGCACATATATAACTTTAAATACATACATATTATAAATATAGACACCCATGACTGGAGTACGAACATACGTGCTTATCACACAAATGAACGCCTCCAGCGGAACTCGAACCCCCATCAGCAAGTACTACTACACTTCACTACAAACTGAGGCAAACGTCAGTAAAATAGTTCTTATTTCACAAATGTATCGCTCATTTAATTTAGCTTCATAGAGATCCCAAAAGCCTACAATTTTCTGAAAGTACAAACTAACATCAGAAATGCAATGCATGCTACAAATTACACGGTTATTTGTTTCAATACTATGTTTACTCGTACATGGCCAATATCGAGACGGCCATTGGGGACGTAGAATTATTTAGATGAATTTCACCACATGTGTTACGTAATTTATTACGTAGCTTAGTTATAGTTCATTGTTTGCACGTTCTTAATAATAAATGGAAAACGAGCGATACTATTTTCTGTGTTAGAATATTACTTTATTTGTATATGCTTTTAGTTTTTGAGGAAATTCGTAAAATAATGGAGCATTTCTTTTATAATATTTTCAACATAAAGGAATGTTTCTTTAACCAATTTAAATCTATACATACATACATATTCGTAAAATTTCATATTTTCGAAAATCATAGATTATACAACAGTTACTTCTATACATATAATAAAATTGTAACTAAGTCGAATCTGTATATTAAATATTTTTTGGAAAATCTAATTGATATAGACATTATTATCGATACAGAGTCCGAATCTATAGTTTTTAGAATTTTTGTCTGTTTGTCTGTCTGTCTGGCTGCTACCGCATCACGAGAAAACCACTGGACAGATTTTGATGAAATTTGGTATGATGATAGCTGGTTATTCGGGTCAACATATAGGATACTTTTTACCGCGGGAAAATGTCTCATTTCTGAGAAAAAATACAAAAAGTGCATTGTAAGAGTATACTAAATTACTAATATGTAACACCTAAGAATTTGGTTTTTGGTCATCTGAACGCGGGCGGAGCTGCGGGCAATGCTAGTCGTAAATATAATGGAGGTAACATTTTATCACCATTTGGCACTCTTTGAACAAATAACGAGTAAAAAGTCATAAATCCAGCGAATAAATAGAGCCAGTAGTAAAATACTACTGCAGATACTGAACTACTTCGGTGGTCTAGTAGCATGTAGCTACGACGACAGCTCGAAAATTCCTGGGTCCGGAGGTCCTAGGTTCTATTTCCAAGTCAAGCCAAGTATAGTTATTGTGGTTTTCTTTTAACAGGCCAGAGTAGGGAAATTGGTTGTATTTCACCCTTGTGCCTCGAAGACCACGTAAAGTCGCCGGTCCAGCGCCTGTTCCTAGGTCGGTCAGGATCAATTGTCGTCCCATAGGAGAATGAGAGTGACAGGAATAGAGAGTGCACGTTGTGTCTGCGCGTACACTTGTGCACTATAATACGAGTACCTCCTGCGCAGTTGGCTAATCTCTGTGAGATTTGCCGTCGTGGCCGAAATCGTTCGGGAAGACAATATTATTATTATTACTATTGCAGAACAACGATTATGTAGAATTATCGTAAAAAAATACCCTTACGTTTCTCGCTTAAATGAATAGACAGATAAATTAATTTTTTATATATGTAGTTACAATTTTGTAAATTTAACGAAACGAGATTAATTTTGAACAAAAACAGTATTAAAATAAACCAAAGCTAAATTCGTTGAGGAACAAAAGGGCTTCATCGCATTTGAATTTCATACTCAGCAAATAAACTTCAGTCCTAAAGGCTTACGGGCTACGGATCTCTTGGCTACAAACTTTTTATCCTGTCTTGTTCCGTTTATTTAATGGTATATTTAATTTGGTACACTTTTAAGCCCACGACTTTATAAAGTTAAAACAAATTGCAGAGAGTTTACCTCAGAAACATATCTTTGCAAATGATGAAGACAATTTAATGCAGTTTTTAGTTTATTGGTAGAGCTTGTTTGATTTAGGTATTTGTCGTACTATGTACTAGAAGATCTTTCGATCATTGTAAAAATAACAAGTTTTGTAACTCTAATATTTTGTCATCCCTTCAAGAAAAATATGTATTTAGATGGGCATATTTTTCTGTTAATGTAATTTTTAATTCTTATCTTTAATAATAATGTCTTTGAGAAATAAATATTTTTATAATAGGTATAATATTTATTTCTCCATGGAACTATTATATAATATAACATAATAGTTTTACTGTGAATTAAACATTTTTATAAACATTCATATAAGCTATTTAAGTTAGAAATTACCTTTCGTATTAGCTTATTTGAATCAGACGCCACTGCAGTGCTGTATACGGAGCGATAATTTTTTTTAATTAAATTTAGACAAGAACATTTTATTACGTGAAGCAAAATTTCATAACTTTATCGTAGTAACTAGTGTTAAATATGAAAAATAGCAAATTTTTATCCTTATTATGTTTTTCAAACGTAATATTTCCTTATTTGCCAACATTTGACATGTTTTTTTTACATCTATACATATAATAAAATTGTAACTAAGCCAAATTTGTACATTAAATATTTTTTGGAAAATATTATTGAAATAGACATTATTATCGATACAGAGGTCGAATCTATAGTTTTTCTGTCTGTCTGTCTGTTACCGCATCACAGAAAAACAACTGGAGGGATTTTGATGAAATTTGGTATGGTGATAGCTGGTTATCCGGGTCAACATATAGGATAATTTTTAACGCGGGAATATATCTCATTTCTGAGAAAAAATACAAAAACTGCAATGTAAGAGTATACTAATATGTAAAGCCTAAGAATTTAGTTTTTGGTCATCGGAACGCGGGCGGAGCCGCGGGCAATGCTAGTATTTCATATAATCTCGGTGCAACTGTGACAAAAAGCTCTTTTTTCTCAGAACATCAGTCAGCTCGCGTGGGATAACATTATTTGAAAATGGTTCCGTAGGTAAGATAAGTATTAGAAAAACACCTCGTCTTAATTTAGTGACAGAAAATGAATAAAAGAAAAGTGAATAGTGAATATTTTTACAATACTTATTTTGGCCAGCGGCTGCTTTAAAAGATTTACGAATCAGTCCAATTTCACTTAACAATTCATATGAAACCTGTAACTGACAGGCTATCGTTCGGAAATTCAATGCAAGGACATGTCGTATTGTAACGAACCCAATTAATTGGATTTTATAGTTTCGATTCATTTCAAAAATCAAAAGGGAAACTAGACATTCATTTTGCATAACATGGTTTGTTTAGGTCCTAAGCTAAATTTCACGTATTATTCTAACATATATATATATATATATATATATATATATATATATATATATATATATATATATATATATATATATATATATTATTCCACAATGAGGAAATTGATTTGGGAAATGGGCAGGAGGGAGAAGAAGAAGAAGAGTATTCCACAAGTACTACTTCATACACCCGGATATATATGTACATATTTTTGTATTGTATTCTGCCCCTTCTTTAACGCCCCACTGCTGGGCACCGGCCTCCCTTCAATACGAGGGCGATCAGGCTATAGTCCACCACGCTGGCCAAGTATGGGTTGACTATGTACATATAGCCTATATTATGTACATATAGTCTATACTAATCAAAGTTAATGTAACTTTCTTTTAGTGAAAGGATTATCCAAATCGTAATTCCAAAAGCAGCATTCTACATCTAAACTCACAAAGTAACTGTTTATAAAATCGAAGGCGTTGATATTATTATTCATATAGATATATAAATAAATAATAATAAATACATTGGGACATTAACACACAGCGCCATCTAGTTCCATGGTAAGCTACGAGGCTTGTGTTATGGATACCAGATAGTTGATACACTACACATATATAACTTTAAATACATACATATTATAAATATAAACACCAATGACTGGAGTACAAACATTCGTCTTCACACAAGTGAATGCCCCCAGCGGGACTCGAACCCGCGACCGCTGGCACAGAAAGTAGGGTCACTACAAACTGAGCCAAGCGTGTCGTCAAAATATATACATATCTTGAGTCATATACTGCTGAAAAAAATACATATTTATTTCTATTTAGTCCATAACGAGTAAGTCACCCTTATATTGTGTGGGAGTGCTTAAAACGAGTTCAAGCTTTCATTTCTCAATCGATATACAAATTAGCGGGGTTTTTTATTCATATGTGCCTGTAATTGATACAAAACTACCTTTTAATTAAAAAGATCCACCCAGCGGCTTGCACTGATCGACAGGGCGGCAATTATTTACTCTACATAACATCTACTAAACAAGACACAATATATAGTTAGGGCAATCATTTCAACACTCAGTCCAAAATACTTAAAATTTATAAATTTGTAGGTAAATTATTACCTCATCTATTTATGTGTTAGCTTGTCTCATCATTAGGGGCTACAAGTACAAACACGCACGTGTAGCCTAAATAAACAGAAAAACAATGTAAAAATGAATAATTACACATGGCTCGTATAATATAAATTCAAGGACAAAATACGACCTTAATCGTATTTTATACATAACAGACGCTCGAAAAATGAAATTTATGCAGTAGCTGTTCCTCCCAAAGGCAATAATTTACAAAGAAATTTCCACTGACCCTGCGAGAGCTTCCTGTTTACTTTAGATGTACCTTTATTCAACAATAACCAAGCAAATTAACTCAGAAAATAGTTATTTCAAATGTTGACCTAAGTTTTAAGAAATATATTACGCCAATTTGCTATACAAATATAGTGTTGAATTTTGCTTCCTATACCGAATTTAGTTTTATATATATATATATATATATATATATATATATATATATATATATATATATATATATACCATATTTGTGGGCAGCTGGCCAAGAGTTCGTCTCAAAAGTCCTTATGAATTTATTCAATTTTATTAATAACTAGCGACGCTCGCTCTGGTTAATCCCTAGGTAACGTACCTAACGGTTAGTATGGAATAGATAGATTTATTATACATATTATACTTTTCCAACTTAACGCATAATTCCGTTTGTGAGTTTTAGCGAGACTAACGAACAGAAATTGATTTTTATATATATAGATAGATAGCATCTTGTTGTTCCGTATGTTAAAACCAACATATTTTCTTCATAAACTAATCTAAATAATAAAGTATCTAATCTTCAAATAAAAACTTTTCAAAACATTTCTAATTAAGATTTCATTTCTGCAGAAATAAGACAATTTAATTTCGCGGCGACTCTTAGAATTAAGATGATTTAAATTTGCAAGTCCGAAGTTAGCCAATATGCTATTGTTACAAGTTTCACAATTTCTAAGCAATAACTTACACTCGTAGCTTTTCTTTACCAGCTGGGATCTAGATGAATTGGTTATGACTTGTGTTACCAATTAAACGTGTTTTCAGCCTTATTTAAAATCTCACTCTTGTACCAATATATACCAATATGTGAATATTTTTTTTTTATTACACTAAATACGTCTTATTGACTAATATGTTTATAATAGTACAAATCTAAACAGATTTTTGTGAGTTTTTTGTTTCAACGCGCTAATCTCAGGAACTACCAGATGGTTTTAAAAAATCTTTTTTGCCTCCGTTTTCACAAAAATATTAAAAGCTGCTTATAGATATTATAGGTTATATCTGTAAATGATTATAATTCGTATGAATTTCTACATTCTTAAAATTACATCTACCTCATTTCTGATTGTGTAAATTATTTAGTTTAAATTAAAAAAATCCTACACTACCAGTTGCGAGTTGTTCATATATTATAATTGAGGCTCGTTGGCCGAACTCTAAATAATATATGACCAAACAAGTTCAGGGGTGGATAAATCCTTCTTAACTGGCATGATTTACGTTATACTGCATCGTGATCATAATACCATACTGGTCTTATAATGTACTGGAATATTTATGTGTTCCTAGAATAAAAAGTATTAAGCATATAACTTCTTGTTAAATAGTTAAAATTTCACAAGATTTCATTGATATTTCATTCTACCCTCAAAATTATAAAATCATCACTTTTCACTAAATTTCAAAAAATATAATTTTTCTAATCATTTCCTAAACTCACTTTTGCATCTGCCTAAATATTAGCAGGACCGTAGACTCTCTACAAAATCGCTAACACAAACTACAAAGTTAATATTTTTACGCGTATTTATCACTAGCGACTCACCCTCGCTTCGCTCGAGTTCGTCCCTAGCTTGCTTCCCCATACAAACTTTCATCCCCATTTTCACCCCCTTAAGGGATAATTTCTGTGATAAAAAGTATCCTATGACCTTCCCAGCGTCTCAAACTATCTTCTTACCAAATTTCATCTAAATCGGTTTAGTAGATCTAGAGATTACCCCCTACAACGTCACAAACTCACAAACTCATATACTTTACCTCTTTATAATATTAGTATAGATAGATTGACGTATTATACTCGTATATGAAAAAAACCATCTTATAGAAATATCACTCAATAGGTTACGACGCGGTCGCGGTTCCATACCTACGTGTCTGTCGTATTATCTCTTTAACCATTTGTCCAAATTATATGCAGTAAAAGGGAAAAGTTTTTTGTTTTAAATATTTTAGACGATACTGTATGATGAATTTTATGTCAATAATTGTTTGCATTAAACTTTTAAGTCTAAAACATATTAAAAGTGAAAAAAGGTACTGGGAATTATAATACATTCGTTGCATCAACGTGATTCTTGATATTACAACACTATGGTACTTCATATTCAATTACATCGAGTGTTTGAATATTAGATAAATATGAATTTCTATCATAAAGTTTTTAGTTGGTGCTAGTATATTACGTATATAACGTTTTTGTGTACTTAAATATCTATAAATTAATTAATAATACTTTACAAGATTTACGAGAACATTTGACGTTTTAAATAAAACTATCTTTTTGGATTTTATAACGGATTTATTTTAATAAAAATAAAATAAATATTATATAATAAAATATTTGAATTATTATATAATACATAGCGTAATTTTAATAAAACGCCGGATTTATTTTAATTTTTGATTTCGAACCAAAAATCAAAATATCCGCCGTTTTATTAAAATTACGTTATGTATTAAATAAATTTAAACGGATTTTTAACGGATTTATTTAAATTTTTGGTTTCGAACCAAAAATCAAAATAAATCCGGCGTTTTATTGAAATTACGCTATGTATTAAATCATAATTCAAATTATTTTAGGGTAGGTATAAATCAAATAAATAGATAAGATTTTTATGAACACTATAATAAACCACGTGAAGTAGTTATCGGCCAATCGGATGTTGTCCTCGTTATCAGGCCATGTTAGCTATACTCTGGTCAATTAAGATTACGCAACTTCATATTGTTGACTAGCATTGCCCGCGGCTCCGCCCGCGTTCAGATGACCAAAACCCAAATTCTTATGTTTTACATATTAGTATACTCTTACATTGCAGTTTCTGTATTTTTTCCCAGAAATGAGATATTTTCCCGCGGTAAAAAGTATCCTATATGTTGACCCGGATACCCAGCTACCATCATACCAAATATCATCAAAATCCCTCCAGTGGTTTTTCTATGATGCGGTAACAGACAGACAGACAGAAATTCTAAAAACTAAATGTTTATTTTAATAAGACTTTCCAAAAAATATTTAATGTACAGATTCTTCTTAGTTACAATTTTTTTATATGAATAGATATTCACTTAATCTTATATTCATTGACTAATAGTACCCGCGACTTCGCCCGCGTACAAACTTCCGATCGCTACTAGCGATGGGCGTTCAATGAACGGACTAGTTCAATCAACCGGTCGACGGTGCGTCGACGGTTCGACGGTTCACGTTTTTCGAATGGACTAGTTCATTTCATAGACTAAGACAGACGTAAACAAGGAGTTCGTTTATCGTCCGTTTAAAACAGAATGTAAACTAATTTCAACTCTAATGTTTAATAACAGTGGTTTAATATTTGAATGCGAGCTTTAGAGTGAGATAGGCCTATTATAGTATTGTTATTGTCGTGGTCATTGTAGAAACAAAATGCCATAATTATAGTTGCAATTTTTTGCAAGTGATAATATTTTGATGAGTGCATAAATTTTAAGATTATTAATTTATTCAGTATAAAATGTCATTATTAAGAATTAACCAAGTATAATCTAACCACGGCGGTCGCGACAAATCGTTCCGTCTACATAAACTAGTAAAGATAGAAACAACATAAACTAGTAAAGATAGAAACAACATAAACTAGTAAAGACAGAAACAACATAAACTAGTAAAGACAGAAACAACATAAACTAGTAAAGATAGAATAGGCTGTCTACAGTCTAGCGTCTACAACTACATTGAAGTCGGAAGCGGAATGTGAACTATAGTCCACGATTTGAACAAGTTGATCGACTAGTCGATGAAATAAAATGAACGGTCTAGTTTCTTTCACGCTAAATACGACGACGAACCATCGCTAATCGCTACCAAACTTTATAGGGTCACACGCTAGGCCAATCTGAAGATTGCCAGAAAATTTCATCAAAATCACTCCACCCGTTGTTCATTTGTGTACTAGAGAACAATCGACTTATTTAATATGCACTCGCACAACAAAAAATATAAAACCAATATAATATCGTGATATAAAAGCTATTTACACATAACTTCCTGTATATTTTACAAATTGCGTCAGACTTAATGAAAACAAACCCTCGTTCGCCTTTAGGTATTGCAGACTCATATTTTATTTAGCGGGTCTAACGAGCTTATAAAGTTACAATGTAACAAATTAAACTTGCTCTAAGATCTTGTATATCTTATAATATTAAATTAGCACTTATTGTGCTAATATTATTATACAATATAAATGTATTTCTTGTATCTGGGAAACGGCTCCGACGATTTGGATCAAATTTTGTATTTAGATAAGGCTTTGCTTTTTAAATTATTCTATTATATTAAAAACCAAATTCTTAGGTTTTACATATTAGTATACTCATACAATGCAGTTTTTGTATTTTTTCTCAGAAATGAGACATTTTCCCGAGGTAAAAAATATCCTATATGTTGAGCTATCCTAACCATACCAAACTTCATCAAAATCCCTCCAGTGGTTTTTCTGTGATGCGGTAACTGACAGACAGAAAGACAAAAAATCTTAAAACTATAGATTCGGCCTCTGTATCGATAATAATGTTTATTTCAATAAGATTTTCCAAAAAATATTTAATGTACAGATTCGGCTTAGTTACAATTTTATTATATGTATAGATATAGGTCTTTTTTCAAACTTTTCTGAAAAAAAAAAGACGCAATTTTTACATCTACTCCAAAACGCCCAGCGAAACTCTATCGTCTAGGAACTGTATATATGAGAGGACTCTTCTACAGCATTAACATGTACATACATATATTCTATGACGTGATAATCAGCGCAGCAGCAAGTTAAGCAATATTTTTATTACTATCTAACTTTGTATTACAAGCATTCGAAAATTAATGATTTCAACTCAATATAATCACATTACTGTGATGAGTTTGTATGTATGTATGTATGTATGTATGTATATATATATATATATATATATATATATATATGTATATATATATGTTGTTATGTGTGTGTATGTTTGTCACTCCTTTACATTGAAACTGCTGGACGGATTTGAAGTAATTTAGTACAAGATAGATAGATCTGACCTTAACTTACATACCTGGAAAGGCTCATAGACACCGAGACACGCAAGAGGAAGTCGCTAGTACGCACTTTCAATAAAAAAAACGGAGTGGGAAGTCGCCAATACTGCTATAAAGTATTTTATATATATACATACATATATATATATATATATATATATATATATATATATATATATATATATATATATATATATATATATATATATATATATATATATATATATATATATTGTAGATTATTATGTATTAATATTTGTTTGTTTTTCGACGCAAAAATGAATCTACATGATTTATTACGAGACTTTTCGTACGATGTTAATAAACAGCAAAATCGTTGTCCTTATACTAGCGAGTAAAAAGTAGAGCCGTAGCGAATAGCAAAGAGAGGACGGATTTCTATTATTATACATATGTATCTATGAATAAATACATTCGCAAAGTTCAAATAATTATAAAACATCTAGTTGACTTAAAGCGGACAGGTGTCCGCGCATTATGGTAAAATATTCTACATTACATCTCCATACTTTACTCAACAGGTGCAGTACGATATTAAAAAAGTAATACGAGAGACTAAACATAATGGAGCAGTGTTTAAAATAATATAGTGAATGAAGCCTTTAATACAGTAGAAAATGGCAAAGTAAGAGTAAATCGTCACAGTATAAACATTAAATACTTTTACTAAGGCTTCGAACGTTAGCACAAGTAATAATTAGAATCCACATTATAGATACAAGAAACGACACGTTCTTACATCGTTTGTTATGTCTAATGATGTGCTGTTACCATAGATTGATGGTGAAATCGGAGGAAGGAATGAGGAGGAGGAAATTGGAGGAAATTAATAAGTCAATAATTCAATTTAAAGCTGACTTTTAATTATAAATTCAGTTTTCTCTTTAAAAAAATCATCTTACATACAGCGTAAATTATTATTGTAATTTTACAAGTATAATATAACATGGACTAAGATAAGTTATAATTTTTTTTTTGATAAAAGTTCAATTCTTCAACTGAAGTTTTGTTTTATAAGTGGCTGACGGAATCTGAGGACCATGCTGGTACTTATGAGATATCCACATATGTATATATACAAATATACATTCGCTATATCCAATATAGTAATTTAGTTAAAAATATTTATACGTAATTTTGTAATTTGTCTCAAGATATAAAAATATAGTGTCGTTATGTGAGAAATAATATATTTTTAGAGTTGCATATTCATTGATAAAATATAATACCCTATAATCTTTCTTACTTGATCGCAGTCAGTCAGTCAGTTAGTCACACTGCAACTAAAATGAACTTAGCGTCTCATAGCTTCATATTATATTAAAATTCATCAAAAGTCTTACCATCCTTCTAGACCAGTCAGATATGCATAATACATATACATAAATATCTAAACGAGTACGTGTCTGTGATTATCTATTATTTACTTTATTGAATGATATTTTATTAATAGTGCAGGGACTAAGGGCGGAGACCTTAATTGAACGCTGGCCTACAAACTCAAATGGTCTGATAGGCATCTGGTTTCATTGATCATTTCCAACCAATAATTATGACAATATCCTCTCTATTAAATGGAAATTTCATACATTATACAGCAATTTATTAAATTGAAATATATTTTTGTCCACAGATATAGGTACCTATATAGAAAAGAAATTACATTAGTATGTTTTTACCGATTTTAAACGTTGCCAGAATGAGCCACATAACACTAAACAGCGATAAAACTATACCGACAACAAACGATAGGTTACACACGAATTGTATTGGGTAAGTTGAAATTTATTGGTCGCAACCATACGTCAGTAATAAAAGAGTATACATATACGTACGAATGTATGTGTTCCTGGCTGGTATACTATAAAAATTAGAAAATAAACCTTTTCATAATTGATTTTTGTAGTTAAGCGAAAACTTTAACACAAGAGAACGTATGTGTAGAACAAATTAAAACTATTCCGATTCTGGCAAAGGTTGGGTTAGAAGTTTGAGAGCTCCTCAACGAGGGCGCTTGAAGAGTAAGATTACTTTGAAAGAGGCAAACGGGGTGGGCACAGAGCGAAGCACTTTTCACTTGGCACTGTGGCACATTTATTTGACAGTCCCGCAAGTCACATAGTATCAAGATTTTTCTTTAAATTCTGAATTAAATATTTGCAACAACTTTGTTTATTTTCTCATTCTTTCTACGTTCTCATTAGAGATATATGTAGTATAAATTGTACAAATTGACAAACAATTTTCGTTATTTATTATACGTTATTGAAAAACTATTATTTATGCATAATTTATTCGAAAATTATTGTAAATTTAGAAGTGAATTTAAAATATAGCTTTAATTTAAACTACTAGATTTTATACTTTAAATAACAAACTATTACAAGACATTATAAAAAATAATTGAGGTGATCATAATATGATCATTTCGGTGATGATTAAATGATTTATTTCCTATTCATCACTAGAATGACGTGTTTCAATTTTAGACACTAATTTTAAATACTAATTCTATTCTTAAAATACTATCATGATTTCTAATTTAATTAAATACTGCATTCATTTTGTCCTTTTGTCCATTAAAAGACCGAACGGTGAACTCCTGCTAACAATCAAAACATTTTCCAAGAAAACTGAACGCTTAACAAGCCATTTTATTTAGTTGAGAAAACTTATATTAGAATCTGTCGAGCCCTATTAAAAGTTGTATCAGAGACAAAAGCACTTACCATCCATTTACTTTTCAAGAAAAATGTCCATTAAAGGAATTACTGAAAGATTCGATTTTAAATACTATTAGATTTATTTTAAACGGGTTAGTTTCACATAATATTATAACTTTAGTATAGATTATAACTTTATCTAGTAAGATCCTTTGATTTTGTGACTTCGCAATGTATTGAAGAAAATAAAAATTAAAGAAAAAGCTAACTAGCTAGCTAGGGCTTTTTCATTTACAAAAGGGTTTTACATTTAAAAAATCTAATTAAGAGATTATGTCTTATCTAACTTTAATACAAAGGATACCTTGCTCCTTGTTTTTGCAATACAATAGTTGAACACCCAAATAAAACTGCCTACAACCTAGTCTGTAGCAGGTAAAAGTTACTCAAGCTAATATAAATCTATACATATAATAAAATTGTAACTAAGCCGAATCTGTACATTAAATATTTTTTGGATAATCTTATTGAAATAGACTTTATTATCGATACAGAGGCCGAATCTATAGTTTTTAGAATTTTTGTCTGTCTGTCTGTTACCGCATCATAGAAAAACCACTGGTGGGATTTTGATGAAATTTGGTATGATGCTAGGTGGTTATCCGGGTCAATATATAGGATACTCTTAGTTTTTACCGGGGGAAAAGGTCTCCTTTCTGAGAGAAAAAATACAAAAACTGTAATGTAAGAGTATACTAATATGTAAAACCTAAGAATTTGGTTTTTGGTTATCTGAACGCGGGCAATGCTAGTAATAAATATAGTAATAAGTACATGACAACTACAAAAATACTTATGAAAATTAATTAAATAATATCTTTTAGAAAACCCTTAGAATATTCTAAAATATTAAGTAAGTAATATTAATGGTTATTTAACAAATAAGTTAAAAAAATAAAATAAAAAAACTTTGTCTAAACGCAAATATAAATTAGGTAACGAATTGCTACAGTATAAAATTTGCACCTCCTCAACTACTGCTAGTTACTCACTTCCTGTGACCTCGACCTTTTGTTCCACGGAGTCCTTGACCATACGCTTGCGTAATTAAAAGCTTATCTGCAAAACCTAGCTTTTTAATTAATAAAACTGTATTAAAATATACTTTTTACTACCGTAAATCTAATCTAATCTATCTATACATATAATAAAATTCTAACTGAGCCGAATCTGTACATTATATATTTTTTGGAATACTTATTGAAATCGTCATTATTATCGATACAGAAGCCGAATCTATATTTTTTAGATTTTTTTGTTATTGTTTGTTTGTTTGTCTGTCTGGGAACGCATCACGAGAAAACCACTGGACAGATTTTGATGAAATTTGGTATGGTGAAAGCTGGTTATCCGGGTCAACATTTAGGATACTTTTTAGTGCGGAAAAATATCTCATCTATGAGAAATCTAGGTATACTGACCATTAAAACGTATCTACGCGAACGCGAGCGGAGCGATGGTGAGTCGCTAGTGTAGCAATATTAAAGATATGTTTTAGCAACATAGGCATTTTTGTAAAACTCTAAACCTTACTATTTTATGTTGTAAAATAATGTTGTAAGTGTATAAAAACGGGGCAATGGATCGATGTCAAAGTCGATACATATAAAAGTTTTTATGTGTGCTTATGTTTGTTACTACTCCATGCTCAAACGGTTGGACGGATTTAATTTAACTTTGTTACACAGGTAGATTACGACCTGGAGTTGCTCATACGCTACAGTTAGTAATTAAATTTGCCACTAGGTGGCATTAATCGTTTGCCAAAATATGAATACATATAATATTATATGTACATATATAAGAGAAATCAATATTTTTATATCAAAATTATTTAAGCAAAAGGTACGTAGATATAAGCAGATCGCATAATTATGATTTTTAACATCACACACTCTTACACTCTCACAATACTTTTTTGATATTAATATTTTCAATTTTCGTGCTCAACCGGCTGGGAATTGACTTTAAAGCGATCTTACCATTTTTATAGCGGAAGCAATAAAATAACTACACGACTTGTAAATAAATAACAATTTGATATCTAACTAGCGACTCACCCTCGCTTCTTTCAGATTCGTCTCTAGGTACGTTTTAGTATGGAAAAAATTACAATAATGTATGGAAGTCTGCCCGATTTGTTGACATTTATGATTACTGCTCCGCTGTCTTGGGTAGTAGCATGATAATATATAGCCTATAGCCTTCCTCAATAAACGGGTTATCTAATACAAAAAAAAAGAATCAAATCGGATCAGTAGTTCCTGAGATTAGCGCGTTCAATCAATCAAACTGTGCCCCTTTATAATATTAGTATGGATAAGTAATCGGCAGAAAAACAACATTCTTACCTTAATCTATAATTGAATGACAGAAGTCGCACTGGACCTTTAGCATTTAGACTAAATGCTTGGGCTGTTTCGATTAATTAAGGCAATTTACTCGACCAATGAAACATCGCTCCAAATAGTGTGGGCTCGTCTTGTATTGGGTCTTTCATTTTGGTAAGTAAACCAACTCTTCAATATTTTGACGACACGTTTGGTTTAGTTTGTGGTGATATTACTTGCTGTGCCAGTGGTCGCAGGTTCGAGTCCCGCTCTTCAGCCTGTTTAACTCGACAAAATTTCATCAATCTACACATATAATAAAATTGTAACTAAGTCGAATCTGTATCTACATTAAATATTTTTTTGGAAAATCTAATTGAAATAGACATTATTATCGATACAGACTCCGAATCTATAGTTTTTAGAATTTTTGTCTGTCTGTATGTTACCGCATCACGAGAAAACCAGTGAACAGATTTTGATGAAATTTGGTATAATGATAGCTGGTTATCCGGGTCAACATATAGGATACTTTTTACCGCGGGAAAATATCTCATTTCTGAGAAAAAATACAAAAACTGCATTGTAAGAGTATACTACTATGTAAAACCTAAGAATTTGGTTTTTGGTCACCTGAACGCGGGCGGAGCCATGGGCAATGCTAGTTTAAAATAAAATCGTATAAACATAAACACTTTCACATCTAGAATATTAGGACTAAAATAATAAAATAGAAAAAATAATATTTGTGATTCTTATTATTATATCACAATCTCTAGCGTCATTGGTCTGTGAGTGTATTTTTATTTTACGTAGTATAAGGATTGACGTGATCTTTGAGTCAGTCCGACAGACCATATTTCTAATACGGTTTCAGCGAGATAAAAATATAAGCGTTTTTGGCAACATACATTTCTTTACTGAGTTAAGAAATATATCGTTGATTTTTTAAGCAGAACAAACTAAGAAAAAACTATAACTTATTTTGTAAAATGGATGCCTACAACAAGTATTATAATGAGACCCTTGAGACGTCTAAAACCTTAGTCACTCCCGTGTAAAGTCCTGTAAAGTGTAAAGCATTCGCAACACCGGGAACCGAAAATCGAAATAAATCCGGAAAAAATCTGAAAGGATTGTTTTTTTTTTAAATATTACTATTAAAAATCTAATGAAATGTGCCTATATGTTACGCTAACGCTGCAAGAAATAAGTGTACTTTCTCCCTGATAAAAGAAAAGTAATCAAAAAGAACCCTTTGGATTTTACGTGTCCATAAAGATCTATAAGACTCCAGTCGAGTGTGTAATAGAAACATATAGGTACTGTATTTTAGAAAAAAATCATTCAGCCCCCTGCTTCACCTGCTTTAAAAAAGTTTCATATTTTCTAGCGCCATTTAATTGATTTATTCCTTATTTTTACCGAAGCCCAAAGGAGGGTTATGTGTTTAACCTGTATATATGTATGTCCGATCCTATGTTTCCGTGTAATTACTAAACGGCTAAACCGATTTTGATGATTTATACATCATTCGATTCGTCTCTATAACGCGAGTGTCATAGGGTATATGAAAATCAAAATGGCAGATCCTAGGCGCCAATTTGTGTTCTTGAAAAAAATATTCATCCGAATAAATCGAGTGGGGGATCAAAATACAGGTTTTTAAGAGGCGATTATGAACTGATTAACATTTTAAAATAAGGAATATATCAATTACGGTAGTTTTTAATAACCTATCTAATTCTGCTTTTCTTTACGTCAAACTTCCATTAATAAGATAAACTGTACGAATAAATAATTATTTTTTGTAGTATAAACTTCAGATACATAGGTCCTTGAAAACCACTGTAGGTAAATAGGTTACATACAAAGTTTCTTCCATTTAAGTTCAACGGTTTACGCGTAATTGAGTTATAAATATCAATAAATCTTCTAAAAGTTTGATATTCATAGAATATTATAGGATCATATACTTTAAAAAACTCCGCTTAGAAAACAATTTTGGGTCTCAAAACGAAAACATCGATTTGAATAACAAAAACGCTTAAAACTTAAGAGACGGGCAAAATATTGTTAAGTTACAAATTGCTTTCATGAAAGATGAGCAAAACGGATGTATGTTCTAGAAATCCTTTTTTTTTTATTTTGACGTAAAATTTGAACACTAGAGCAACTACGGGAATAGCTTCGAAATTTCACACACGTTCGTAGCCAATCGACAAATCCTGTATAATTCGATCCAATTGTAAGTCGCATGCATTCAGAACTTTTTTAATATATCACTACATAGTATAAAACACACTCGCTTCCCGCTGTCTGTCTGTCCCTATGTATGCTTAGATCTTTAAAACTTTGGAACGAATATTGATGCGGTTTTTCAATAGATAGAGTGATTCAAGAGGAAGGTTTTAGTATATAATTTATTAAGTTTTTGTATACATTGGCTAAAATATTAAGATATTTGTTGGAGGTGTCGGAAAAAAATAAGCCATCTGGGAGCTTTCAACGAAAACGACATTTTTGTACTTTACACGTAATAAAAAACACAATTTTTAACTTTTTACCCGACTGCGAGACGCAAAGGAGGGTAATGTGTTTCTCGGTCTACGTATGTATACATGTATGTATGGTTATGTATGGTTTTTTCTATATGGCATTCTACATAGGTACCAATCGCGTAACCAATTTTGATGATACATACGTCGTTAGATTCGTCTTGAAAACGCGCGTGATATATAGGCCATGAAAATAGTACAAAATTGAAATGGCGGATTTCAGGCGCCAAATTGTGTCTTTAAAAAAAAAATCTTCCATACTTCATCTCGCAGCAACGATGAAACCTATATGTCTTCGACTGCATAATACTATTTTTCATTCGTCAACTTGTTTTCATCTTTTTAGTTAGCTTTTATGCAGTCGGATTTTTATTTTTTTTATAGCATTTCATCTTAAAATATTAAACAGAATTTCAATATTATCTCCCACAACTCCCACTCAAGAAAGTCTACCTTGGAGATAACTAAAAGAAAGATAATTTTTTTGTAATATTAAATAACTTTTATTTTTATACAAGTACACTTTGAATAGACTGGTTGTACCTACGCTCTTTATTTAACTCCACTGCTGAGAGAGTGCTGTCAAAAGATTTTGTTATGGCTTACAGGATGATAATTATATTATTTGATACACAATTTATTACAGTGGTAAAACTATAGAAAATGCTATCTATTTTTGATATACATATATTATCTGAAACCGTCCGCCAACCCGCACTTAGCCAGCCAGCATGGTGGACTAAGGCCTGATTCCTCTCTTGTTAAAAGGTGGCCCGTTCCCAGCAGTGGGACCTTAAAATAGGGCTGACGTAATTTTACAACCATCTTTACTTATATTCTATTTCTTAAATGCATCTACCAATAGCATACATACACTTTAACAAAAGAATCATAATTGTTAATAGAAAACATAAATACTTGTTTTTGCTTCAAACGAGTCTTGTTATTATGTTTTTATTTCACCAATTATTTTAAAATCTCGGCTAATGGAAACTCGTTAGCCCTTATTGGACAACCGTTTGTTCATTTTACCTAACTCCCGTAATCTTTCGTTTTACTGAAATTTTATCTAACCTCTTTTCTAATTTACTGACTACTGGCGACTCACCCTCGCTCCGCTGGGGTTCATCCCTAGTTACGTTTTAACGTTTATCTATCATCATACCAAAATTCATCAAAATCTGTCCAGTGGTTTTCTCGTGATGCGGTCACAGACAGACAGACAAAAATTCTAAAAACTACAGATTCGGTCCCTGTGTCGATAATAATGTATTTAATTATATGTATAGATTTTTAAATACAACTACATTTAATAATATTTGAACATTCAATACTAAATTCATAATGATTAAATAGATAATTATAATAAATAAATCTATACATATAACTTACTTAATTAACATTAATAGCTTTCACTTAATTATATATGACAATAAGTACAAATCTATATACGAATTATACATATATACATATGTGTAACTGTAACATACCTTCACACAATATCCCTTGTAGGGTAGTACAAAGTATTTTTTATTTTTTTTATTTATTTATTTATTAGACCAACAACAACGTACAAACTAAACACATTATAACATACATGGAAAATTAAACATATAGAGTAGTACCTTAATTATAGGTGATAATGACATTTAAAAAATAGTACATGTAAAGGCAACACAAAATTTAGAATATCAAAAAAGTAGCATAAAGATTCACAATGTTACAGCTTACAAATAAAAAGTAGTTTATAAAAATAATAACAGCTAAATATATTATTAACAGGTTAAGAAAGATAAAACTATCTTTTCGGATTTTTTCGCGAATTTATTTTGATTTTTGGTTCCCGACGTTTCGAATGCTTTACAGCATCCATGGTCACGGGAGAGACTGAGGTGTTACATGTCTTGAAGGTATAGTTGTTACAGACAGCCTACCCACAATTAACAAAATGAAAATTGCACCAATTACATTACAATATTTTTTAACTTTAAAAACATTTTTATAATTTTAATTATAATTGAATATGGAATATTATATATTTAATTTTGCTATTATTTTTTATAATTATTACAATTTTAAAATATTAATTAGTAATCTATATTTAGTGTTGCCATTATTATATTTATAACCATAAAGAAAAATATAAAATATAGTATTAATTATTTAAGCCATATAATTGTTCTATGTGTAATTTAAAAAGTTAAAATTAATTAAGGATAATAATTTTAATTTAGTTTGCTGTTATTTAAAAACAAACTTACTAAGCAACACTATTACTATATACTTTTACAAATGAAAAATAAATAATTTTAATCTGATAAGCTGTCATTTTGATCTACACAGTAAGAACTTACTACATCTACTTGTCTGTTATGTTTATATTTATTATTTGATTTTATTATGTTAATAACAGGATCCCATGATGATGGTAGTACCCAGCCATCTTCCCTATTGAAATTAGGATGTTTTTTAATTTCTATGGCTTCTCGAATCATTCTAGGGCGATATCGGTTTTCTTTCGCCAGGATTTGAGGTCTATCGAAGCGAATATAATGGCTTGGGCGGTCCTGACTATGTTTGCAGACAGCAGATGTTGCATTGCGACGGTGCTTCACATCAGCTATGTGTTCTTTGACCCGGGTTCTAATGGATCTCTTTGTTTGTCCGATGTAAGAGAGCCCACAATCACAATCAAGCTTGTAAACTCCTGCATCTTGTAGAGGGATGTGGCACTTGACAGGTGGTAGAAACTGACTAATTTTCTTTGGCGGCTTGAAGTAAGTTTTAATTGAAGCTCGCTTTAGAATGTAGCCAATCTTGTCAGTGACGCCTCTCATATAAGGTAGGACTGCAGGGACGCGCTCGACTGTGGCTGGTTTCACTCGGTCCCTGTGACGTAGGCGCGGCACTTGCAGCTTGTTGTCTCGCAGAACTTGCTTGACATGTTGCAGCTCTCCGGCCAGGTGTTGCTCGTCACAGATCCCGCGTGCCCTCTGAAACAAAGATTTTCCCACGGTAGCTAACTGTGAAGGGTGGTGGTGAGATTCACCATTCAAGTACCTATCAGTATGGGTCTTCTTTCGATACACAGTATGACTCAAGGTGTTATCTGGGTTACGAATAACTAATACATCTAAGAAAGCTAAAGAATTATTAGACTCCAGTTCCATTGTAAATTGTATTTTAGGGTTTATGGAGTTAAGATGTTCTAAGAATACAGATATTTTATCAGATGGTAATATTGTGAAAGTGTCATCTACATACCGCTTGTAGAAACGAGGGGTCACAGGTGATGTGTTTAGGGCAGTCTCCTCGAAGGCCTCCATGAAGATGTCAGCTACAACGGGAGAGACCGGCGAACCCATGGCCACTCCATCCACTTGCTTGTAGAATTCATCATTCCACAATAGATAGCCAGATGTAAGGCAGTGTTTCAAAAGTTCAGTGTATTCTTCTTGCATACTATTGTCCCTTAGCTTTCTTGATACTATTTTGACACAGTCCTCTACTGATAGGCTGGTGAATAGAGACTGTACATCAAAACTGACCATCGTTTCATTGCCCAGCGCATGTTTTAAAGTTAAAAAATATTGTAATGTAATTGGTGCAATTTTCATTTTGTTAATAAAATCAAAGGCAATGAAACGATGGTCAGTTTTGATGTACAGTCTCTATTCACCAGCCTATCAGTAGAGGACTGTGTCAAAATAGTATCAAGAAAGCTAAGGGACAATAGTATGCAAGAAGAATACACTGAACTTTTGAAACACTGCCTTACATCTGGCTATCTATTGTGGAATGATGAATTCTACAAGCAAGTGGATGGAGTGGCCATGGGTTCGCCGGTCTCTCCCGTTGTAGCTGACATCTTCATGGAGGCCTTCGAGGAGACTGCCCTAAACACATCACCTGTGACCCCTCGTTTCTACAAGCGGTATGTAGATGACACTTTCACAATATTACCATCTGATAAAATATCTGTATTCTTAGAACGTTAAGAAAGATTTAAATTGAAATATATATACTCACAATACACACATTTATACTATTCTTCGCCTAGTGGTCGAAATTCCACCATAATCAATACTAAAGATTTGAGGAAAACTTTTTTATTGATAACAAAAGCTCATCAAAAGCTACTACTTAAACAAAAAAAAAGAAAATCGTGTGACAAACAGACGAGAAAAGGTACTGAACGGTTTTGTCTTTACATATGTATGTATATGTATGTAGATTTAAAAATCTGCTGACGAAAAATATCGATGGTTTGGCTGAGTGGTGTTATATGAGGGGTTAAATTACAAAGTTTTGGAAGAACGCCAACTCAGACCGAGACGAGATGTGCCTAATGTGCTTAGTGCCAGCTTAATGTAGGTACTGCAAAAGGGTTGAAATGTACGTTTTTATTGTATATATTTATTGTACATATTGTTTTATATGTACATATATACTATAAAATAAAATAGCACATTAATAAATAAATATGTTAGGACATTAACACACAGCACCACCTGGTTCCATGGTAAGCTACGAGGGTTGTGTTATGGATACCATATAGTTGATACACTACACATAATATATTGTATAGAACGAAATTAAATATACTTTACACTAAAATTTAAAATGAGCTTTTTCAAGGAGTCGACGAGAAAATTAACACTTGCTCTTTCATCCCTTCTTTCGTGTTCTTCTGTCGTCTTTTCTATATAATATCATGTAATATACACGATATGATTTTCAATTACTATAAAATATTATAATTCTACGTCACAATGAAATAATTATTGGCAAGTTATTTACGTTAATTAAACTAAATTTAAAATGAAAACTGAGAGGATTTTAAATAATTTGTTAGTTTGTTTATAGATGTCGAAACAGTTGTGGTGAGTGGGAGAATCGATTGTGTGATTTACGAGTATGTTTAAGTTAAGCTAAGAACTCGGTAGCCACATTTAAAATATATATATATATATATATATATATATATATATATATATATATATATATATATATATATATATATATATATATATATATATACACACATGACAGACAATTTCTAAGATATTAGAAATTTTATACGTACAATACAAAATATAACAAGAATACTTAACAAAGGAAGTAATAACTCAATATAGGCCAAAATATTCGAAATCTAATAGGTCCATGTAATTGTACGCCTACTATTTAGAAACAAGGTTTTTAGCCTCGCCCTCCATTACAGTGTTTCATAATAACTGTTTATAAATCAATACAAAAACAATAAGTACTCAACACGTGTCTTGCTTTATCGATATAAAGCTTAAAACAAGGGATAAAATTCTATATATTTTTTTAGGTATCCTGTCCAATCCGTTTAAGGGTTCTGTTTGACAAAACAAACTCAAAATTCATTAAAAACTTCTCTCACATATTACGTAGATAAGCTGTAACTTTTTATTTAGCCCATGCAACTACATTGTGTAGACCACAAAGTTACTAACATCATATTTAAACTATTGATCGTTTCATTTATCGCCTTACCTTGTTGTTAGAACCTGGACGACCGGGCTTCACTCGGTGTTTTTCGAAAATCATATAAAAATTGACTTTGAGCGTAATCAGAAATTACACCTATTATGTCCATAGATACACTTAATAAGCAAAACCTTATCTAAATATAAAATCATTAGAGCTGTTTCCGAGATACATGAAATAAAATATACCTATGGACAAGAATTGTTCATTTAATATTATAAGATTTAGAAAATTATCACTATATAAATAAATTATATTGTTGCTAATGAAGCTTATTTATACTACAATAGCGGCTCACTCTAGTTTCGCTCGGGTTTGCCTCTAGAAATACAAAAAAAAAAACAAATCTATCCCACAGGAAACGTACATTTTTCCGGGATAAAAGTATCCTATGTAATATTCCAGACTATAATCTATCTCTGTGCTAAATTTCATCCAGATCCCTTCTGACGTTTTGGCGTGATTGAGTAACAAACATCCAAACATCCATCTAAACTTTCACATTTATAATATTAGTAAGATTTCAAATTAAACACTCGTTCTTTGCAGTTGAAATGACGATTTATCTAACGCGGGCCAGTGATAATGAAAAATCAACTATAAATAGGATGAAAATTGTAGTCGTACCACGAACCGTCGAGCACCTACAAGCATGGCTGGTGTTAAGCTTGAATGGGTCGGCTCGACCAGGGATGTACCCTCTCACATAAATTCGTCGTGAAGTAGCAATACTTAACATTTTTATTGGAAATTTGATTGAAAACTAGCGAAATTTTACTCAAGTACTGTTACTTGCACTTTGATGAATAAAAATGACGAAAGGCCGATTTAAGGGTAAGAAAATTATATTTTTACGAATTATACATTATTTCAACTCATTCGTTTTAACTTTTTAATAAAATTGTTGTTTAGTCTGTGTAGAATTATCCATTTTTTTTTTAGCAATAAATATGTTATAATAAAATATCCTACTAATATGGTAAATCTAAAAGTTTGTTATAAATGATGATTACGGTTAGGTATATAAATTTAGTACTAAGTTATATGTAGATTAAAAAATAAAATATTTTTATCCTGTTGGTTAAGTAATTTCCGTGAAACTTTTTCAACTCCATTTGTACTAGTATAATATGTGATCTGTGATACTAGCAATAAATAAATGAATATGTTGGAATATTAACACACAACACTATCTAGTACCGTTATGAATGACGATGATGATGTTCTCCTAGCCGATTCCGGCTACGGCGGCCAATCTCATTGAGACTAGCCAACTGCGCAGGAGATATTATAGTGCACAAGTGTACGCGCAGACACAACGTGCACGCTCTATTCCTGTCACTCTCATACTCCGGTGGGACGACTGCTCGACACGGCCGGTGAGAGTTAAGGCGCAGGACCGACGGCTTTACGTGCTCTCCGAGGCACGGGGGTGAAACACCGCCAACTTCCCAACTCCGGGCTGTTACTGAGACTTACTATACAGAAAGACTCAATAACTAAACTTGGCCGACCCGGGACTCGAACCCAGGACCTCCGAGTGTGCAGCCGTACATGCTAGCCACTACACCACCGAGGCAGTTATGAATACCAGATAGTTGATACACTACACATATATAACTTTAATTACATATATATTATAATAAACACCCATTATTGGAGTACAAACATCCGTGCTCACCACACATATGAATGCCCCCAGCGGGACTCAAACCCTCGACAGTTGGCACAGCAAGTAGGGTCGCTACAAACTGAGCCAAACGTGTCGTCAATAAATGTGACAATAGTAATAAAATAGCAACTTTCATAATAATATATTCTTAGTTTAACGTAAATATTTGAGATTTTCTATATCTTTTCGGAAACTCAAAGTGTCTTCCATGGCCATGAATCATGATTGCTGTAAAATTATAATACACTCAAACATCATGTAATTTTGCTTTACATCAGTTTTGTTGTAAAGTATAGTATACTAGCGACTCATCCTCACTTCGCTCGGGTATGTCCCTAGCTTGCTTCCCAATACAAACTGTCATCCCCATTTTAACCCCCGTAAGGGATGATTTCCGGCATAAAGGTATTTTACGTCCTGCCCAGGGTCACAAACTATCTTCTAACCAAATTTCATCTAAATCAGTAGATCCAGAGATTACCCCCTACAACGTCACAAACTCACAATCTCACAAACTTTACCTCTTTATAATATTAGTATAGATATATATAAGTGTATAATTGTAAAGCATTTTGAATACCACGCAGTGACCTTTAAAAGTATCCTTAGAAAAAAAAATAATTGGAGTGTGAGCATTTCATATTTCACTGCTTCTGCTTCTTCGTTATTTTCAACACCTACAATCTACTTCAGAGATCACATTATTCTTTAGAACCTACTAATGAGATACTTATAACATTAATAAGTTAAGTCTAGTTAAATTACACCGAGATCTAACATTGTATGAAATGAAAGAAAATCTATGTTTATAATGAAAGTAGGGCTTTAAATTGTACATGTTGTTAACTAAAAAGTATTTTTTTTACCAGTACCTATAACATAACACATAGATGGCATGTGGGATAAGACAAGACGTCTTTCTACAATCGTCGAAAAATAGATATTTTTATTAAAATAATAATCGTTAGATGTTAATATTATTTTTAGGTTTCTTTCTATTTTGTACAATGACCTCTACCTACTCTAAGCTTTACATATATAGTTTTTAATTCAACTGCCTCGATGGTGTTGTGGCTAGCATGTACGGCTGCACACCGGAGGTCCTGGGTTCGAGTCCCGGGTCGGGCCAAATTTAGTTATTGAGTCTTTCTGTATAGTAAGCCTCAGTAACAGCCCGGAGTTGGGAAGTTGGCGGTGTTTCACCCCCGTGCCTCGGAGAGCACGTAAAGCCGTCGGTCCTGCGCCTTAACTCTCACTGGTCGTGTCGAGTGGTCGTCCCACCGGAGTATGAGAGTGACAGGAATAGAGAGTGCACTTGTGTCTGCGCGTACACTTGTGCACTATAATATCTCCTGCGCAGTTGGCTAGTCTTAACGAGATTGGCCGCCGTGGCCGGAATCGGTCAGGAGAACATCATCATCATAGTTTTTAATAAAAAATAAAGCTTATAAAAACGCTTTACGGTTTACCTCAAATATCTATTTATTAAGATACAGATAATATTTAGGGCTCAATATCCTGTGACTCGCTCGTTATCAAATTGTCAATATTATTTCTTGCGTAAAATAATGTTTCATTGTGAAATTCTACCAACATGCTATCTATTTTCGCTGAATAGTATGATATCAATAGAAATACACTCGCCGGCATATTTAGCGGAACACAAAAAAAAGGTCCATTATTAAAAAAATATGGTTTTATTTTAAAATCTACTTACTACACTTCTTTTGTTATTTAAAGTTTCATTTGTTTTACTTAAAATGAGATCACATTAAAAACAGATTTTGCGAGTAAAGGCTGTTTGTGAAAAATGGTACATTTTTGAACTTTTCATATAACCGGGAAAAGTGAAAATTAATATTAAAATAACAATTAATTAAATTAGAAAAATGGTGATTAATGTCGCGTATTTCCTCCACGTGCTCTTATTAAAGTTTCTACCCATCTAGGCATACTGAGAATGATGTTATCGATGGTCTCCTGGGATAGTCTCCGCCATTCCTCAACTACGGTGATTCGCAGTTCACCCACGTTGGCAGGAGCTGGAATTCTGGACTTAACTTTTCTTTTCAGCAAGTCCCAAACGTGCTCTATTGGGTTCATATCTGGTGATCTCGCCGGCCACTTCATAACAGTGATATTCATATCATTAAGATAAGCTTGAGTTACCCGAGCGGTATGCGGCCGAGCATTATCCTGCATAAAAACAAAACCGTTACCGACATATGGGGCAAACAGTACGACATTTTCTTCTAAAACTTCAGTGCAGTCAGACTCTCTCTGTCAATCACTACCAAGTCTGTGCGAGCTCCCAAACAAATGCCCGCCCAAACCATTATTGATCCACCACCGTATGCAACTGTAGTTTCAAAGTTTGTCTGAATGTATCGTTCTCCTTTGCGTCTGCATATTCTTTGCCTGCCGCCAATTTGATTTAAGAGAATTCTACACTCATCACTAAACAATACCCTACTCCATTGGTCCGCGTTCCAAAGTCGATGTTCCTGAGCAAAAGTTAACCTGTTTCTACGATGATTTACCTCGAGCCTTGAAGCCTTGGCGGGCACAAATGAACCCAAACCAGCTTCTTCGAACCTTCTTCGTACCGTACGCTCACTTACGGTTATACCCCGCACTGCTACTAACTCATGTCGGGCTTGGACGGCTGTCAAACGGGGGTTCCTACGTACACGAAGCGGAATGAAACGGTCATCCCTACTCGAAGTGCGTCTTTTTCTGCCTTGTCCTGCTTTTCTCACATAAGTACCGGTCTCCCTGAACCGTTGGATACTGCGATGGATCGTTGAAACTGGTCGACGAAGATCTCTGGATATCACTCTGTATGTTTCTTCGCATTTCGAGTGCCCTGGCAATCTCCGTTGGGTCTAAGTCAGGCATAATTCAGTCCTCAACTCCAAAAAGATACGCGATTAAAAGAAACTAACAAAAAACAGTATTTAAATGAAATTTTAAATCAAACTCAGAAGGAAGAAATACTCGAAGTTCGCTCCAGGAGGTGTATTTGAATAAAATTAAAACAATTGCATAAAATGTGATGTTCAGTTGTTTTCTTAATTTGAAAATATTTCTTTTTAAATTAAATGACGTATAAACCAGCCAGCAACCTTATATGATACTGATATCAAACCTTTATTTTATGTTCCGCTAAATATGCCGGTGTGTTTATTTGCTTCATATGTCATAATAATGAAATGAAATGAATAAAAGGGGAGGATAGGTGACATCACCGGCCTTTTTAAGAAAATCGTACAGAAATCTATACATATATCTATTATACATATAATAAAATACTAATTGAGTCGAATCTGTACATTAAATATTTTTTGGAAAATCATATTGAAATAGTCATTATTATCGATACAGAGGCCGAATCTATAGTTTTTAGAATTTTGTCTGTCTGTCTATGTGTGACAGCATCACGAGAAATCTACTGGACTGATTTTGATGAAATTTGGTTTGGTGATAGCTGGTTATCCGGGTAAACATATAGAATACTTTTTACTGCGGAAAATATCTCTTCTCTGAGAAATCTATACTAACCTGAAAAATTAGGGATGTTCCCGAGCGAAGCGAGGATGAGTCGCTAGTATCTTCATATTACTTACAAACACAATATTTCTAAAATGTTATTAAATTCCAGCACATTCTTCATAGCCAAGTGAAATTAGTGGTAATAGAATTTCATATACTACAGGCATTTTTGCACCTGAGGAGCCAATCCCTCTTAGTAATTACAGTTTACCAAGTTACTACTTACTTCGTAGAATTTAGAATTTACTAAACTAAATATGTCACTGTCACGTACTAGTAGGGTTGTTGTACCCCCCGACGTGTGTTCACCTTATCATGGTGAGGGGTTCATTAGCGTCCGGCAATCCAGCCAAGCGTGAAGCCAAGAAATACGCTGGGTGGTGGCTCATGGTACACCGCCCAGTACCTACATAGACCGTGGGAGCAACACCTTGGTCGTATGGTTTGCTATCGGGGAGTCGTGGTTAAGTGCGTAAGCGATCCTGCGACGCATCCTTGACACGGGTGAGGTTTTGTTGGGATTTAGTGGGGCGTACTGGCTTTTCTAGCCGGTGAGTCCCACGTAACCACCTGTATGTAAGCAGGGGTCATGTGTAAATGCATTTACACAGTGTAAATTATTTAACAGAAATTTTCAAACAATATTTGATATTGTCACTAAAACCATACTTCATATTATAAATGTGAAAGTGTGTTTGTTTTTTTGTTTGTTTGTTTCTCCTTCTTTTCACGTCGAAACACAGTGATGAATTGGCGTGATTTTTTGTATGGAGATAGAGGGCGGGAGTGTAACACAGACTACTTTACATACACAATTGCAATCTCTATTCTTTTTACTCTCAAAGTCCTTTGGAAAGATACTTCGACAGGACCTGTGAGAGTTGAGGTTAGAAGATAGTGATATCCCAGTGCTAGCACGCTCGCTTGGAATACCAAGTGAAGGGGATCCAAATGCCAAGTATCGCACCTCTGATAATTTCATGTGTTATATATGTGTTGTTTAATGTTCAACATAAACACAACATCAATACCGCCTTACGGTGAAGAAAATCATTGTGAAGAAACCTGCAAGTCCTAGAGAACCTTATGAAGCAGTATTGTTTAGATTTTAACCCCTAAAAGAGTGCGAAAAATATGCTCTAAATAATATATTTTTCGGGTGTCAAATGAAAAGAAATAGTGCTACGCGAAGTCAGAGCATACCGCTGGGATTTAAAATAAAATATGTAAAATAGATCCATGAATGAATATTATAGTTTGTTTTCCACACGATAGTTTATACCTAGTAGGTGATATGTCAAATCAGCTCTTTTAATTAATTTTGCTCAATTATGATCCTTATAAGTTATGCTGTACACTATATTATTGTGAAAACTTTTACCTTACAATTTAGCTTAATTCTCCGCTAGATTTGGCGATCAACTTACCTGTAAACAGAAAAGAATATAATAATAATATTTAGTAAAGTTAATAACATTACTTTAAACAAAAAAATTACACACATTTAAATAATTATACCATCCTACGAGTATTTACTTTTGTTGACATATATATAGGTGGGCTTATATACATTACAAAAATAAATTTAATGAATTATTTGAGATATTAATCTATTGAATAAAAAAAAGAATCATTTAATTCAATTCACAATCGAAGATGGCGCATAACATATGGTTAAAAATACAGACACAGAACTTTTACCTTTTTGAAGTCGATCAAACACACATAATGTTAAAACAGGTTTCATATCTAAATTACAGCACAACAACCTACCATTTTAACTGACACAATGACGAATGACTACAACTTTTCTGTTATATATATATATATATATATATATATATATATATATATATATATATATATATATATCGATAAATTATTAATTTAAACAAGCCTCTTCTCCCTAGCACCTGCTAAGTATTGCATGTATACCTTCTAAGTGTAATTGCAATTCTAGTGTAACCTATTGTGTCTAATAAAAAAACTGTGGCTATTGATGCTTAGAATACCATTGCTGACAAATACAATATAAGAACATCATAACTTATAGTTAACCGCGCCTTTACGCATTCCCGATTTTATTCTGCGTGACGTACACCCAGAATGATGGCCTCAAGTGGGCTCTCGCTATAGTTGCAGAGATTATATAACATTACTAGCATTTCCCGCATCTCCGCCCGCGTTTAGATGACCAAAAACCAAATTCTTAGGTTTTACATATTGGTATACTCTTACATTACAGTTTTTGCATTTTTCCTCAGAAATGAGATATTTTCCCGTGGTAAAAAGTATCCTATATGTTGACCCAAATAACCAGCTATCACCATACCAAATTTCATCAAAATCCCTCAAGTGTTTTTCTGTGATGCGGTAACAGACAGACCGACCAAAATTCTAAAAACTATAGATTCGGCCCCTGTATTGATTATAATGTTATTTCAATAAGATTTTCCAAAAAAATAATTAATATACAGATTCGGCTTAGTTACATTTTTTATAGATATATGTACCTATAGAAATGCATACTTAATTTTAAAATATCAAATAATAATTTCTAAACTATGTAGTATAAAATGAAGTCGCTTCCGCTGTCTGTTCGCTTAGATCTTTTAAACTACTCAACGAATTCTAATGCAGTTTTCAGCAATAGATAGAGTGATTCAAGAGAAAGGTTTATATGTATAATACATGCATATTATAGTACAGAAAAGCCGAGAAATTCAAAGATTTGTATTTCATACTAACCGTTAAAACGTACCAAGGGACGAACTCAAGCGAAGCGGGGGCGAGTCGTTAGTTAATTATAAAATCCGAAGTCGAAATCCAAAATTCAATTAAAAGCAAGTTATATTACAGTTATCAGTTACCGACTTAAGATTTTAACTGTTTTATACAAAGACAATGTATTTCATAAACTATTCACCAAAAGATTTCAGCTGCTAAGAATTGGAAAACTTGTTCCATAAAGGCAGTTTATGTTTCCAATATCTGGGATTTCCTGTCTGTTGTTGTTGAAGGTCAAAGGTTGTCACTTGTTGTTCAAACGCTTGTAGCTAAAAGTTTTCCCTTCAGTTTATTACAAGGTCGCATCGTAGAGTCAGCGTTCTTATCCTTTTTTTTCTTGGGACATTAACACACAGCAGTTCTAGTTCCATGGTAAGCTACGAGGCCTTTGTTATGGTAGTTGATACACTACACATATATAACTTTAAATACCTACATATTATAAATATAAACACCCATGACTAAAATACAAACATTCGTGCTCATCACACAAAAATGAATGTCCCCAGACCGAACCCACGACCGCTGGCACATCAAGTTCAACTTATCAATTTGCTTTCTAACTTCTGAAATGACGAATTTTCATACCAAGTTTCATAACATATCTAACTTCTTTAAAATACGTTTTTTTTTTAATTTTCCCTAATGCTTATTAACCTCTAAAATCCTGTGATACCATTTGACGGTGCTAGAATCGTAAACCATAAGTTGTGCGTTCGTCATAAGTCATTGTTATAGTTTTATCAAGTTTATGTTATTTTACGATAAATATTACAATTTTCCTATTTACATAATATAATCTTCTGATAGCGCTCCTATCTAGCGTAAAATAATTTGTGGTAGATAAATAAATATATTTAAAGAGAACTATTGATTGATGATATGATTTCATAAATCGATTAAAAACTTTGCAGTATAGTACTTGGTGCTTTTTAGGATTATAGGCTTATTTCTAGGAACATTTTCATTTTTTTGAGCGGAACCCTAATTCTGTAGCCTAAGGTACTCCTTATAACATCAACAACCTGCCAGTGAAAGTCTAGTCAAAATCGGCTTAGCCGTTTCGGAGATTAGTCGGAACAAACAGACAGACAGACAAAAAAATTTAAAATTTTGTTTTTCTTATAAATACCGCATATAATTCTATATGCATTTAGTAAAAAACCGTTATTTTGACATTACAAACAGACACTTTAATTCTATTAATCTGTATAGATGGTATAGTTAGTAGAAGTAAGTTTAAAATACCTTTAGTTTTTACCTACATCTATACATTATAATAAAATCATAACTAAGCCGAATCTGTACATTGAATATTTTTTGAAATTTTTTATTGAAATAGACTTTATTATCGATCGATACAGAGGCCGAATCTATAGTTTTTAGTATTTTTGTCTGTCTATCTGTATTTCTGTCTGTCTGTCTGTTACCTACCGCAGCACAGGAAAAGCACTGGAGGGATTTTGATGAAATTTGGTATGGTGATAGCTGGTTATCCGGGTCAACATATATACTTTATACCGCGGAAAAATATCTCATTTCTGAGAAAAAAAAATAAAAACTGCAATGTAAGAGTATGCTAATATGTAAAACCTAAGAATTAAGTTTTGCTCATTTGAACGCGGGCGGAGTCGCGAGCAATGCTAGTAATTTAATAATTGTAACTAAATTGATATTCATAAGGTTAAAATATAATACTTAAAAATGGTATAATAATATAAAATATTTAATTATGTTAAATATTTAAAATAATATTAAATATTGTTTTTGTTTTTAATTTATTTAGAAATATATATTAGAAATCTACGCATAGCTCAAGTTACTAAACTACTTGCGTTGTTTGACACATAGATAGTTACTTGGACGCGCATCCGGTTATAAACGGATTTTTGTTCAACCCTTGAAAGGGTGCAAAGGGGGATCAAAATTTGTATGGAGCAATTATATAAGAGAGATATATCGCTTGGAAAATTCGTTAGATTATTCCTGCCAACAAATAAACAAACACGTGTCTAGTTCTTTTCCAAAAATAACCCGCGAGGGAATAAAAAGAGGTTAATAGTCTAAAAATCCAACATAGCGCGAGCGAAGCCGCGGGCAAATGCTAGTTAGTACCTACACCATAAATATAGTGCAATTTTAGTGTAAAATATAAATGAAAATGATAGTGGCTATATCACTTACCGTACGAATATTTGTTATGAATGTCATGCAAAGTAAGAACTTACGTGAATCGATTTTACTGTTCCATAAAAACATCAAATAAATTTTAATGCATTTAAAAGCATTGCAATGTATCATTATTTCACCTGAATGTTTTACCGATAAATATAATCATTGATAGCTAACATTTATCCATGTTTACATTTGTGTATAATAAGATATTTAATATCATTTGTATTAATTGTAACGAGTGTAAAGTTACTAAGAAACTGTTATTTGACTAATCCATACTAATATTATAAGTGTGAAAGTGTGTTTGTTTGTTTGTTTTTCTTTCACGTCAAAACTGAGTGACGGATTGGCGTGATTTTTTGTGTGAAAATAGTTGGAGGGCTGGAGAGTGACATGCCCACTTTTTACCGCAGGAGATTATCTAATTTCCACGGGAAAACACGTTATAACACAATCCAAAAAATATTTATGTTCTTCAATAAAATTAAATAAATATATGTTTTAGCATAAAAAATCATTCTCTAAGGGGGTAAAATAGGAGATGAAAGTTGTATAAAACTACCTTTTTAGAGTTTTTTTTTTGGTACATTTATATAGTAATTATTTGTGTACATACTAATATAATTTGAAATAGTCGTATCTAAAACTACAGACTCAATCTACAAATCCTTTCACATATAGAAAACTACATTATCGC
The DNA here is from genome assembly GCA_951806755.1 of Brenthis hecate. Lineage (NCBI taxonomy): Eukaryota > Metazoa > Arthropoda > Insecta > Lepidoptera > Nymphalidae > Brenthis > Brenthis hecate. Next base: position 3,562,480 of record OX638255.1, read on the forward strand.
CGAGACCTATAGGCTATTTTTTATCCCAATAAATTGTAAATATGTTCTGATTATGATGTGTTCTCTTTCCCACTCATGGCATATTCCCATTGACTATCTTTGTCTTATTGACAACTATGTTCACAAACATTGTTAGTATGGTTCTACACCCGCAATCTCACAACAACAATTCGAGCAAATGTAATAGCAAATTTTTAGACAAAACTAATTAAATATTTTTTTAGAATAGATAATTTTTATAAATATCATTTTTCATAATACTTTCATATATTATTTTTCAATTACCTATTTTATGAGCAATTTTTCCATACTAATATTATTAAGTTTTATTATCATTTTTCAATTGTTTTATGAGCAATTTTGAAGAGTGATTCAGTTTATGTCTAACTAGGTCCTGCTAGTGACTGACTTGCCTAAGGTAAACACTTCACACACACACTCCCATTATTTTTATGAGACACTAGCGTCCCTAGGTACGTTTTGATTTTTTTGAGCAGAACCTTAATTCTTTTTCTATACATATAATAAAATTCTAACTACGAGTAAGTCGAATCTGTACAACAAATATTTTTTGGAAAATCTTATCGAAATAGACATTATGATCGATACAGAGGCCGAAAGTATAGTTTTTAGAATTTTTGTCTGTCAGTCTGTCTGTCTGTCTGTCTGTTACCGCATCACAGAAAAACCACTGGAGGGATTTTGATGTGGTATGGTGACAGCTGGTTAGCCGGTTCAACATATAGGATACTTTTTACCGCGGGAAAATATCTCATTTCTGAGAAAAAATACATAAACTGCATTGTAAGAGTATACTTACTAATATGTAAAACCTAAGAATTTCGTTTTGGGTCATCTGAACGCGTGCGGAGCCGCGGGCAGTGCTAGTCTAAAATAAAAGTAGCCTAAGTTATTCCTTATAACACCAGCTATCTGCCAGTGAAAGGCTGTTGAAAATCAATCAAGCCGTTTCGGAGATTAGCCGGAACAAACAGGCAGACAGACATAGACAGCCATTTTTTTTAAATAATATTTTTCTTATATGTACCGAATATAATTTCATATTATGCATTTAGTAAAAAGCTGTTATTTTGACATTACAAACAGACACTTCAATTTTATTTATCTGTATAGAATATATAGATGATCTACGAGGAAAATTCGAGATTGTAATAAAAGCTTAAAACATACTTATTATTATTTACTTTTACCTGTCCGTAATCGTGCATAACTCTAGAGATGTTCAACGGATTTAACTGAATAGAAATAAAAAAAAAGTTATCTAAGTTCAGAAGTTGCTGAAATCTTTGTTTTTTTTTTAGGATATCTCATAAACTATCAGATTTTCGTCGACTTTAGCTATTTTAAAGTTAACTAAGTTTATTTTAATTATTTATTAATGAACACGTCATTTTATATATTTAGTATTTACATAAACATACAGGCTATGTAAAAAAATTAAAATCTAAAAATTATTTGGATTATTCTCAAAGAATAAATCTAATTTTCTTTAACTAACCTTCAAAGTGATAGATTCCAATCATATAAATGGCGATATAAAGTAAAGTGATCGATGAGTCATATTAAAGATATAATAATAAAAAACGCCTAACGAAATAACATTACAACTTATAATACATAAAGAGCACAGAGTCAGTCGTTGGCAAAGCGTCGAGCGGAGCGGACGTTAGCTTTATTACTGATTAAATCATGTGGTTATTATTGTTTTTGTGTGTATTACCTGCGCACGCGCAAGACCAACCTAGAGTAAATATTACACAAGGAACCATTATAGGCTCTAAAGCCACAGACGGTGATTATTTAACGTTCTACGGAATACACTATGGCGGATCCACTACCGGCGAGAACAGATTCAAGGTATTTTATATTTTTTTTAACATCTGTATTGAAATAATACAAACCACTCCTTCCTTCGTTACATAACAATTCAATATCAATAGCTACTTTAATTATAATGTAAGATTATATATAGATATATAATATGTAAAAAAATACAGTGTTACCTACCTATACTAAAATCCATACAGTATAAACCATAAACACTTGTTTTTTTTTAATTACATAATTACGCTGTAAGCGCAAGCCGTTGTGTTGCTCACTTACTTTTATATAAGTTAGTTTCCGTGTGTATTACAAATAAAGCCATAGAAACAGTTCAAATAAGTTTTTATAGCGTGCATATTCATATAAGTATAGTCACGAAATAAGTCCCCATCCCACGTTATGAATTTTAATATTGAGTGAAATCTACGTGAATGTGTAAATGGTAGATCTTCTAATAGATATCGAAACTACTCGACCTTTTAATTTACTAATGTCAACAAGACGTAAGGGCAAGGATCAAAACTATAATTGTCAATTATGAAACAGTACACGAAAAATTCGGCAGGTACATTTGTACGTGTATGTTTTGTATTTAAGTCTAATTCATTTAAATAAAATGAATTGAAAATACCTATAAGTAAATTATAATGAATGAAGTCTTTAATATTTATATATTTTTTATAAAATACATTGGTATAAAAAATATTTATGACCAAAATTACTTGAAACTTGGTACTAATGCTCTTCAATAAAAGTACCTGGGCGACCGAGCCTTGCTCGGAGTGTTTGGCCAAAAAAAACATTAAAAAAACAAACTTAAGAATTTGAATAACTACGAAAAAAACAAAATTAAAAACTTTGTGTCCGACCGGGATACGAACCCAGACACCTGTGGTTGTCAAATTTGCGCATTGGCCGCTTGACCATGATGCTTATATCTGAGGATGCGAAATTATCGAACATAATATTTTGCATGGAATTATTAATTATTAATTTATTGAAATAATGAAAAAGGAATCATAATAATAATAAAGCTCTATTTATTTATTCATTTATTTATTATAAAGGCTTACTAACTGAATTTACATAAAAACATTTATTTAACATTATAATTTTACCTATTTGTATATAAATTTAATTTAAAAGTATGCACAGCTTTTTATAAAAGTATTCCATTAAAATTTTATTTGGTTAAGAGTATATAAGGAGCCATTTTAGTTGTAAAATAAACAAAAGAAGAAATAAAAACTAATCTGAATATTTAAATACACTTTCTTTTTAAATAAATTTAAAGTATCAGAAAAAATGTCTATATCACATTGCTGAAATATAAAATTATATAATTTAGTGACTATTTATTAACTTATAATTTTTGAACTAATAATTTTGTAATCTGGAATTAAATTATTTTAAAAATCTTTAATTTTATTTGAAATTGTATTGTATATATATAAATTGTCATTAACAAATAAATAAACAATGACAGTAAATTAAATAATTCAATCAAGTAAATACTAAACATTTCACAATAATACATATAAATAAAATTTCTTTCCATACATTAATTCTGACAATAGTTATAAATTAGGTATTTAATTTCATATTTAAATGTATTTATTTAGTAAATGTCTTTTTCATGTATAGACCCCTCTCGGTTAACTCCAAAGAAGGCCTGCATAGAGCTCTCCGTTGGAGATTATGCTTGTATGATTGCAAAGGGTTTCTTTTCAAATTTTGTTTCCAATATATAATTTGTTTCTGATATGCCTATCAAGTTTATAATTTTATCTTTGTGTTCTTTTGATTTGTTGTAGGAAATACTGCTTTTAATTCTAGAAGTTTTTCTGGTGAAGATATGTATACCTTTGTTCATTGTATGTCTGTTTTTCTTTGGAGGGTTATGGTCGAACTCCCCCACAGTGACCGGCCGTACTGGGGGATAAAGATGAGGAGGTTCCTACTGTGTTTAATAAACTGTATCTTGCAGCGTTGATTTTAGTTGTTCCTGGTTATCATTTGTGTGGTTGAAAGTTAATTTTGGTTTTTGTAATATGAAGTCTTTAATATTACCAGGTATGGTTTTCTTTGTATGTTGTTTATTTGTTAGTTTTTGTTTATAATTGAGGTAAGGCGTTTCTGGAGATACAGGCAGACTTCTTTTATTTGAGTATTGGCGAGAAGCGTTCTTATTATTATCCACAATAATTAGTTTGTCATATTTAAAGAAAGCCGTTTTGCCTAGGTCTTTTTCTTTATCTTCAGTTGGGCTTGTAACTCCTTGCGTTTGTTTAAGACTATTTTTTCCTCTAGTTCTATGATAGGATTTTTCACCTTATTCTACTCTGAACATAACCAAGTTCTTGCGCCTAATATGTCTTTCTAAATTATTTATTGCGGTACTTTGTTCCTGGATTTTTTTCTCAAGAACTTCAATTTTTTTATTTCTAAGTGTTTAAATCAATATTGTTGATTTATTTTTAATGGCTTCTTTCATTTCTAACAGTTCTGTTTTCTGCTGTCTTATTTCTTGTTGCATGTTTATTAGCAACTTTTTTATGTCCTCCATCTTATGTGTGAAGTTGGAAGTAGAAAAGCTGATTGAAAAAGAGCACCAATTACACCTAGTTGAATTGCAATTTTATACCGAGTATTAGTTTTTGAGGTTATAAACTTATGTTTTAATATTTGACGCTTTCACTTCACAAATTATTTTGTTTTATTGTCATCACACAGAAAAGATGGTTTTGCACTGATAGTATCTTTAAGTTATGTTTGTCACTTTTGTATTTGTTTGGTAGGTGAATTTTTAAAAGCTCATTTGTTCTTCAACACATCAAGACTTGGTGATGTTTACATATTGCCCATAGGTTTTATCGATTTATTTGTAAAAATGTATTCTATTTTTCTTTAGATTATTTCCACTTAAATATTTTTAAATTTGATGTAAATACGGACACGATGTTGACAGTTGCACAGTGGCGCCACCCACCCACCAGAAGTGACAATGCAAAAATTGTAAAAATGCAAAAGAAAATCGCATGAAAATTCGAAAACTCGCGTTTTCCCAGAAATAAGACTAATCTAGATCGATTTATCGCCCCCGAAACCTCCTACGTGCTAAATTTCATGAAAATCGTTGGAGCCGTTTCCGAGATTCAAATTATATATTGATATATATACATATATATATATATATACAAGAATAGCTCGTTTAAATATATAAGATTTAATAATTACATGATTTAGTATTTTTAGAAATTCGTCCTATAAGAGGGTAAATGGGGATGAAAGTTTGTATGAAACTAGCTTTTTAGATATTTTTTGTAGTTTTAGCGCGAGCGAAGCCGCGGGTTCTGCTAGTATGTATATATAAATTTTTTCGTGGATCTCTGAAACGGCTCCAACGATTTGGATCATATTTAGTCCTTACATAAGGTTTTGCTTTTTAAGTGTATCTATAGGTAAGTAGGTGTATTTTCTAAAAAAAAGTCGATTTTTATATCTTTCCGAAAAATGCCAAGTGAAGCTTGGTCGTCCAGGTACTAGGACTTATTAAGAGTATCCAACATGTTAATTTTACGGTGGCATGAAACTTGGTACGTCATAAAATACCTATGATATAATTATATCACAAGGTCTTTGTTTTGTTGTTGTTTTTACTTTTGATAGTACTTCTTACAGAAATATAGTGTTTGAATGTAATTACTGAGGTTTAAAGCAACGAGAATGCAATATACGTTTAACTAAGAATTTTTCCGGTGTGCGGTTTTTGTAGTGCCATTATTTGGACTGATGACCTACACTGGTCTTTTAAATAAGGTTTGGTTTTATTTACTCTATCGGCTTTGAAATTTAATAGATCAGTTGTTATCAAAAACCACGTTCGAGCGTATTGGAACCTATTTTAAATTTCTTTACGAATTTGTATATCATCATAATCTTCAAAATTGTAATAAAAAAATGCCCTACCTTACATATATTGAGGCGCGTTTTTGCTTGTACACTACTCGTATCAATCTATATCAAACGATTTTAACAAATATAATAAAGTTTTACTAATCTAAAGAGGTTTGCGCATTGATAAGACTTACTAGAATGAGGTCACTCACTGTATATCTATCTATACATATAATAAAATTGTAACTAAGCCGAATCTGTACATTAAATATTTTTTGGAAAATCTTATTAAAATAGACATTATTATCGATACAGAGGACGAATCTATAGTTTTTAGAATTTTTGTCTGTCTGTCTGTTACCGCATCACAGAAAAATCACTAGACGGATTTTGATGAAATTTGGTATGGTGATAGCTGGTTATTCGGGTCATCATATAGAATACTTTTTACCGCGGGAAAATATCTCATTTTCGAGAAAAAAATACTAAAAACTGCTATGTAAGAGTATACTGATATGTAAAACCTAAGTATTTGGTTTTTAGTAATCTGAACGCGGGCGGAGCAATGCTAGTTATTAATACAATTTACTGAAGTAGCGTTGATTGAAGTACTGTTGATGCATATCTTTGAAGGTAAAAACAAGTCATGTCTATGCAGAATCGTGGCAAAAATGCTGGCATTTCCCCGCTGAATCGCAATGCCTTTAAATTCTTTGAACGAAAAACAAGGCCTCGTTATCACCGGTAGACGTGATAAGACGAGGTGTTATGTCTTTTAAAATGTTTTTAGTACCTTGACTTCCTGAGCCATTCTTTGCCCTTCATGGGTGTAAGCTGTAAAACTTATAACACCTCAATGTAAATTTCTAAGAAATTAATTAAAATTCTAAAAAATCTATTTTCAACTGACACGCCGGCGTGTCCGCGGTCGTGGAAGGATTAATGGAATAATTGTATCTATGCCAAGGGTTCCTCCTGTAGAGGTCACAATTTAAGCGATTCAGATTTTTAACTTTAAAGTGAAATTAATAGTTTATGCTTAAAATCATTAACTATACAATTAAAACGTAATTATTTTCAAATTATGATATTTCTTATAGTTTTGGTAATCATTTACCGTTTGATTAACTTAACGCTTTTACCTAATTTAATATTAATTAATACTTTGATGAACATTAAATTTACTTATTTTCTACTTGTATAATAGGTAGTAACATATCTAATTTGTTATAAGCGACTCACTCTCGCTTCGCTCGGGTTCATCCCTAAGTTGTTTCCCCATACCAACTTTCATCCTCATTTTCAACCCCTTATGGGATGAAAATGTATATCTTATATCCGCTATAAAAACTATCCTATGACCTTGCCAGAGTCTCAAATAATCTTCTTACCAAATTTCATCAAAATCAGGTCAATAGTTCCAAAAATAACTTCCTACAAACCAACTCACAAACTTACGAACTTTACCTTTTTATAATATTAGTATAAGATTTAACAACGTAAAAACTTTTATTTTTAATAATTATCTTTTATTAATATTTTATTTTCAGGCTCCAACAGAGCCTCCTAAATATCCTGGAGACTTCGTTGCTATAAATAGTGAAGTGATTTGCGCCCAACCATCAACCAGAGGAATAATCGGCACAGAAGACTGTTTGGTACTCAACATCTTCACAAAAAATATAACCACTCCTAAACCTGTGTTTGTATGGCTCGAAAGCGAAGCATATGAAACTACAACTAATATGTTACATAGTTACAAAACTTTAATACAAGAGGGTCTACTTGTTGTGACTATTAACTACCGTCTGTCCATTTTTGGTTTTCTTTGTCTTGGTGTTCCTGAAGCACCTGGCAATGCAGGATTAAAAGATGTTATACAAGGCCTGCAATGGATTAAAGAAAATATAGCAGCTTTTGGCGGAGATCCTAATAACGTAATGCTTGCCGGTCATGGATCCGGAGCCGCTATGGTGGATTTAATTACCTTGTCACCATTGTCCAAAAATTTAATTCACAAAGCCTTAGTTCTCAGTGGATCTGGTTTGGCTTCTTGGGCGGTATCTTATGACCCTATAGGCTATGCACAAAAAGTCGGCGAGAAAATGGGATACACGAATAAATCTCCAAGTGAATTGGCAAAATTGCTTTCCACTACCGATTTAGGAGTACTTAATGGTGTCCTAACGGATTTCGAATTTTACAATAACACACCTCTTTTTGCCCCTTGTGTTGAAAACGTCAAGTTAAATGGATCGTTTCTTCATGATGCCCCAATTAACATATTAAGATCTAAAAACTACAATGACATTCCATACGTTGCTGGGTATACAGACAGGGAAGGGACAATGCGAGCTGAACAAGTAGTGGCTAGAAATTGGCTAACAGAAATGCAAAACAAGTTTGAAAACTTTGTACCTGTGGATTTAAATTTTGAGAACAGCGAGGTAAAAACAAATGTGAGCAATCTTATTAGAAAATTCTATTTTGCTGAGAGATTTATTAATATGGAAACTATTGAAGATTTCTTGGACTATCAAGGAGATACTTTAGTATTTATACCTATTACAAGAGGAGTGCTTGCACGTGCGCTAACTTCAAATGCAAGTGTAAGAATATTTGAATTCGCTTTCCGAAATGCCCAGAATACTGATTGGTTATATCCACAAATCCCTGTAAATGGAGCGAAGCATGGCAGCATTCGGGACTATTTGTTCAATTCCAATCCCAGTATTCATGATCACAGCGCAGTTACTGCTGTCATACGACACATTGTTGCATTCGCTCAGACAGGGTAAGTATACATAATAATTTATTAATAATCCATATCCATACTAATATTATAAATATGAAAGTGTGTTTGTTTGTTTGTGTCTTTCTTTCACGTCGAAATACAGTGACAGATTGACGTGATTTTTTATGTGGAGATAGTTGGGGGGCTGGAGAGTGACATAGGCTACTTTATACCGCGGGAGATAATCTCATTCCCACGGGAAAACACGTTATAATACAACTCGAAAATTATTTATGAGCGAAATTACTTGAAACTTGGTATTAATCCCTCCACGACCACGGACACGCCGGCGTGTCAGTTAACAATAGTTTTTTAGAATTTTGATAAATTTCTTAGAAATTTACCTGGAGGTGTTAATGCTGTTCGATACAATTAAATAAATAAGTGTTTTAGCATTTTTCAAAATTCATCCCATAAGGGGGTAAAGTAGACTTAGTCTTACCGCGAGCCGAATCCGAAAGAAGAAACCGAGGGTTCTGCTTGTGTTATTTAATGTAAACTTCAATTTAAACTTAAATATACAGAAGAGATTTAAGTATCGTTAAGGTTTGATAACATGGAGTAAAATATTCATTTAACTACATTTATTTATTACTTAATTTATTTATTTACTTCATTTTTAAGGCTCTGTAACCAAAAGTTTAAGGTTTAAGGCACCATTATGAAGCTTAAATCTCCCGACCTTCTTCTCTCCGTCTACCTGTTGTACATTTACTTATTCTGTTTTTGAGACACATACTTGTAAGTTGTACGTAAGAAGTTAATGCAAAAAAAAATGAAACTAAGGCAAAAGGGTCATAAAAATTATTATTATATTTTTGTTATTAATTTATGTGTACGCTTCTAATAGTAACAATATTCATATAGTATGTAATTTTTTTTAGGTCTCCAGACCCAAATAATTTGATACAATGGTTACCAGTACAAAATACGTTGGGTACACTTTATATAAGTGGTGGAGGGGTTTCCCCAAATGTCACTGCCTTCAAGGAAGAATTTTATGCGCGCAGCAATGAAAGAGTTGATTTCTGGGATAAAATCATACAAGAACGGTATCAGCCCCCAAAACCCGTGTCATCTGCTCGGAGTTTGGTCAGCTTTGGACTTATCGTTTTATTAACTCAAACGCTACTAAAACTTCTTTCAATGAGTTAATTGTTTTTGCAATGTTGTGTTCTTTTGTATTCGAAATAAAGAAAAAACGAAATTTCTGACAAAAATTAAAAGCAAGCATTTAAATAACATTCGTGTTTAGCATTAGTAAGTAAAGCCGGCATTTCATTAATTTTATATAAGAGACAATACCATTTACAAGTATTAATATTATCACTACTGAGTATGAACTTACACTACACGTAGATACAGACTCACTTCATTGCTTTATATTCTTTAAAACTTATCACACATCATAAACCAAATTTTGAGCATCATATATACAAGAAAAATAAATATAAATAAATGTGAAATATAATATAAATACTCAGAAACTGACAAAATGGCTACTTAAATATTTTTACTTAAAAATGTCTTAAAATGAATATGGTAAACCAAAATTGATTTGCTTTCATAAAAAATATAATAAAACTAAGCTTCCATGGACATTTTTCTTGTATCATGTTTTTAAGCTCAGTCAAAGGTTTTTAAATTTAATTTTCCTGTTCTGTAACTCAGTCCTTGGCATTTCAAACACAAGAATAATCTGTGTGTAGATACAGATGCTAATTTCCACGATAGCTGTTATTTCTATTCAGGCGGACCGGCCTTACCGTTATGCAACTCCTACGTACGAGCCGGTACGCCATTTAACAGTTTATTACGCCTATTAGTTCCGTAAGTTTATAAATATTTAATAAAAGCCTGAAAAATTAAGTGTGTAATTGAACGTTAGTATCAAATATTACCAGAATGTACTTTGTAGAATAGCGTTTTTTAGTATATAAGTATTAATGTTGATTAAATTTTTAAATATTATTTGCTTTGCTTGATTTATTTGCTTTGTTTGATTATTATTATAAAAAATATTTTCTTACAATTTTGATAATTTCCCTGCTAACATTGATTTTCTTACTTACCTGCAAAGAGAAAAATAATATATTAAATTGAAGTTCAAACTAGAAACAATCTTTAAAACATACAAATAGCACGGTATCGAATATTATGAACTGATGTAATATCCAATGCTTATATGTGTTGTTAATTTTGTATTTAATATATATATATATATATATATATATATATATATATATATATATATATATATATATATATATATATATATATATTTATATTATGGATTATTAAAATGGTACAGACGTGAAATGCTAACTAAGAAATATAGAAGTAATTTGCGAAAAAATCAAAATAATATTGTTCTATGCTCTAAAGTCTAAACCATCGAAACAATGTATTCTACGAAGTTTGACTGTTTTATTATCCCGACTTTTCAGAAGAAAACAAATGAAGACAGAAATATCTGAGAAAAAATTCTCAAGTCAAAGAAAATTTTATGGGACCACCTCGGGATTTTAATAGAATATAGTTTAAAGTAGCCAAATCGTTCAAGCAATCTGCGAGAAATCGGTGAACATCATAACAAATAGGTACTTATGAACATAGAACCTAATCCTTTTTGAAATTCGGTTAAAAATATTCATTATATAATGAATTAGCTACTCACCGTCCCTTCGCTCGGGTTCGTCCCTAGATGATTCTTTAAATTGACATAACTTTTTTATTTACTGCTATTTTTTTATTGAACCGATTGAAATAAAGCAAATACTAAATGTTAAGTGAATCTTAATACAAAGATTATTGAAACCCACACCCAAATCGGTTAAGCCGTTTTTGAAATTAGCGCGCACAAATGTACAGACAAACAGACAAAAATTCTATAAAACATTATTTTGTGTTCTATTGCGTTAATAAAGACCCCAAATAATAGTTTTTTTTATATATCTTCCACGTACAGACAGCAGTCAGTTACAATTTTATTATAGTATAGGTATATATAGATTAGTAAATACTATAAGGATTGTAATCTATACTAATATTATAAAGAGGTAAAGTTTGTGAATTGTGAGTTTGTGACGTTGTAGGGGGTAATCTCTGGATCAACTGAACCGATTTAGACGAAATTTGTAAACCCTTCATTACGAGGTAATCGAACATTTTGACATTAAAATAACTTCTATGGACGGTCTAGGGGTTATCCCCCCCAACGTGCGTTCACCTTGTCGTGGTGGGGGGGGCTCAGTAGTGCCCGACAACCCAACCGGGCGCGAAGCCAAGAAACGCAGTCAGGGAGGTGGCCCACTTCGGTGGGCGGTGGGAGGTGGCCCTCTTCGGAGGGCGGTGTACCATACGGGTTGCTCCTGGTACTTCTCTGATAGCAAAGTGGACCTTGGAGCAACCCCGTGGTTGTTGTGGTCTGCTTCGGCAGACCTGCCGTCGGGGCGTCGTAGTTGAATGCGTACGCGATCCTGCGACGCCCCATTCACACGGGGGAAGGCTTTGTTGGGTTTTAGTGGGTAGTACTGGCTTTGCCGGTGAGTCCCACACCTCATGCGTAAATGCATTTCCCAACCTTAAAAAAAAGGGGGTTAATTAATTCTCCTCACTGTGTAAGAATTTAACGGCCCCAAAAACGATTTCAGGACATTTGTAATATATAACGAAAGGCGTATAATAGTAAAGGCATATAACGTACGTACATACATACATTAGAAAAACAAGCGACATCAATCAAATTATATATATATATATATATATATATATATATATATATATATATATATATATATATATATTTAGATTTAATATTCGACCTTCTTTTTTTAAGAATCAATATCAAACTTCAAAGTAGTTAAGCGTCCGCACAATGTTATTAGTACGGCTTATAAATACTTCTTGCAAGCCTCCCCGAGAAAGCTTAATCTAAAAGCTAAATATTCCCTGATTATATATTATAGTTGTTTATTTGTTTTATAATTTTATAATATTGAATTTTCTACAGAATAACCATAAAATTAAAAGTTTGTAAAATTTTAATACAATATGTATAGAAAAAAATATATATTATAAAAATAATAAACTCGACTGCATAAAAGCTAACTAAAAAGATGAAAACAAGTTCACGAAGGAAGATTGTATTATGCAGCCCTTGGGCTTCGCTGCAGTCAAGTAAAAAGACGACAGTGTAATCACAAAGTATTCTAAGACCAAATTACCCCAAAACTACAAATAGAAATGTTATTACATGACAATATTTTTTCCGCGGAGAATGAAAAAAGTTGTTCCATAAATGTGGTTTATGTTCCCAACATCTGGTATTTTATGTCTAAGAACAAGAATCTTAGAAATGCTATCAAATATATTCAGCTAAAGGCCGTTTTTGTTTGTGAAGTTCATATCACAAAGTCACGTTTTATGGACGGCTCTTATACGACATTATATATACGTATATTAGCGACTCACCCTCGGGTTCGTCCCTGGTGAAAATTTAGGTTTGTATGTATTTTTAATGCCGAATCATAAAAAAAATTGTCCAAAAAATAAAAATAAAAATTTGGACTGGACCAACCTTATCATTTAGGTGTATAAAAAATAGTTTACGTCCTATTCTCAGATCTACTGAATATACACACAAAATTTCATGAGAATCAGTCAAGTCATTTTTAGCTTTGTTATACAGCGACTCAGCATCGTTTCACTCGGGTTTGTCCCTATGTATTTATATAATATTAAATTATTTAAATATTAATCATACAAAAATACTAAAATTGCGATTAAGAAATGGGGGATGGGAGTAGAAGGGTGAAAAATACTATACGACCTATTCTCATACCTACCAAATATACAAAAACGTCGAGCCGTTTCGGAGGAGTGCGACAACAAACACAGTGACACGAGATATTTATATATTACATGTTCGAATTGTTAGATTCGAATTAGATACATAAATACCTATATTATTAAATTGTTCTATGATATTTTAATCTTTTTAGTGGTTGAAAAAGCCTATAATGAAGCTTAAAATAGTTTTGTCGGTTTGAAGATACTCTCGAGATGATAACATGCGGATACAAAACAGAATATTATACATTCAAGGTAAATTCACAAGAAAATATCTTAGTTTGTTTTCTACATACGACAAACTTTTAAGAATTCTTTTACATTAAAAGGGTATAAAGCCAAACAGTCTGTAGTAATTTTTATCGTTACATTTTGTTTTGTCGCTTCCATCCATATTTACGTTTAATCTTGCTTTAAAAGATATCGTGATTCTAAATAAAACAAAGTTTAAATTTCCATTGTTAATTAATTTCGTTTGTAAACTAACCGAGACCGTTTGGGTCAGTGACTGTGCGTCAGGTAATGCCCGAAGATCAAACAAAATAAAATGTATACAAAATTTGCATCAAAACTGTAAATTTGTTAATATTATACCTATATCATACATACATAAAATATGTTGTTAGTATCTCACTACGCCTTTAATTTTTAGCAGTCCTTACACAACACGTTATGTCCAATAAGCAAAAAATAAAAGCAAAATGGAGAGAAAGTACGCTACTTTTTCCTAATCGCGAAGGATAGAGTCAATAATTTCAACCAAATATCCATATTTCTATGTAACCTTCGTTCTACTAAAGAAATAAAAGTTTAGGAACGTATAGAATACAAACATAAAATAAATATCAATTTTTATTTATATATTTGGTTATCTAAATAAAGAAATATTTTGCTAACTACTGTACTAATTGAAATAATTATATTAGATAGAAAACTACACCGTTTCATAGTAATCTAAAGCCTATTTTTATTATCGTCTTACGCGAGATTAATGAGTTTCATTTATTACTTCCTAGCGCTCGGGAGCGTCCCTAGGTACGTTTTAATGTTTGGATCGGTACCCTACTCCTTTTCTAAAATAAAAGTAGCCTAAGTTACTCCTTATACCATCAGCTATCTGCCAGTGAAAGTACCATCAAAATTAGTCCATCCGTTTTGGAGATTAGCCGGAACAAACAGACAGACAGGCAGAAATTTTAAAAGTTGTGTTTTTCTTACAAGTACCGAATATAATTTCATAAGGAGTTAGTAAAAGGCTTTTATTTCGATATTACAAACAGACACTTCAATCTTATTTTTCTGTGTAGATTAACGTATAAATGAGACTAAAAACACAAAGAATTATTAATATTAGCATTCAGCAAAACTGTGTAAAGGATAAGACAAATATCTCGACCTAACACCGTCGCAAAGGTTATTAAGAAATAGCTTCTTCTCTTTCTATCTGCACAGGTATTTTCTTTTGTAATCTGTTTCGCTTCAAATTCGCTGGCGTCTCTCCTGTAATAGAATAGAATGAATTTTGTACCCTAATATTTTCAGAAGTAAATGTAATATTTGGGTAAAATTCGAATCTATTTCTTGCTTGCCCGAGCTTGAAAAATATTAAGATATCTATTTGATCTTTCTTTATAAAATTATTTAGTTTTCTAGTTACAATTATAACGAATATTTAAGCGCTACTGACTACATAATAATCACATAACATTTTAAAAAGTGAATCGCAAAGGAAAAAGGCGGACTCTCCAAGTCCCGATAATATTTGGCGCAATTGATAATCGACGACACGATTGGCTCAGTTTGTAGCGACCCTAGTTGCTGTGCCAGCGGTCGCGGGTACGAGTCCCGCTGGGGATATTCATTTGTGTGATGAGCACGAATGTTTATACTCCAGTCATGGGTATCTATATTTTTAATATGTATGTATTTAAAGATATATATGTGTAGTGTATCAACTATCTGGTATCCATAACACAAGCCTCGTAGCTACCGCAGAACTAGATTGTTTTTATATATTTTTTTAAGTTTTTATATCTAAAACCTACAGCGAAAACAATAAATGACTGGTATATATTTTTCCATTAACTGTGAACATATCGTCGGTTTAAGTTAAAGCGTGGCGTTAAGTATGAATGCATAACAAATCTCAGCAATTGCGAAAACTAGAACACAGAATGACAAATAAATCGGTGTTTTCATAAGTCTGTGTGTAGCAAAATGACTCCCTTATACTTTTTACGCTTTTTTGAAACGCTTTTCTTTGTTTTTTTTTTTTGTTGAAACGCTTGCTTAGAAGTTCAAGTGATATTAATTTTACCCGATTAATATATTTCCTTGCTTTTACGTTACCAGCTTGGAATATTGAGAAAACTTCAATCGAATTACTATTAGTTCGTAGAGCTAGCAAATTGAAGCACACAATTTGCATGACAAAATGAAACGGCTTCAAACTCTATTAACCGGAACAGGATATAACTAAGCCGCATTGACATGTAACATAGTTATTACCTGAAGTGTCAAAATTGTAAAGCTTTATATGATTTATCCTTTACTATAAATTTCTCAGAGATGAGATATTTTCTCGCAGTAAAAAATATCCTATATGTTGACCCGGATAACCAGCTATCATCATACCGAATTTCATCAAAATCTGTCCAGTGGTTTTTTCGTGATGCGTTCCCAGAAAGACAGACAGACATAAAAATTCTAATAACTATAGATTCGGCCTCTGTATCGATAATAATGACTATTATAATAAGATTTCCCAAAAAAATTAATGTACTACAGATTCAACTCCAAATATAACTCATGTTGATAGATAGGTAAATGTAGTACGTAGTTAAATGATAACGATTTGACATAATGTACTCATGACTTATATCAATAGTTGATATAATCAATAGATAGCTTGAGCTTAACTCTATATTAAATTGGACGCCCATTTATTAGTCTTACACTAAAATAAAACAACATAACAGTAGAAATGGACATGGAATGTCCTACAAACTTTGAAATTATTCACGATTAATTAATTATTGTCTGATGCTTACATATACAATATATGTATATAAAAAAATTTAATAAAAGACTATTCGATAATACTACGCTATAGTAACTATAAAATAAAATATTGTATTTCGTTTGTAATTTTTCTACAATCTGCGATAAATCAGTTTAAACTATTTCCTTAATTGCTTTTCCCCGGCTGTTTCAACGTTTATTTGCTCATTTACTATTTGGCAGTTCCAAATATTGTTTATGGGATATTTAGGTGCTCACTGACTACTGCTACTGTAATACGCTACTCAGTTATTAAATGGAATTTAATCTGTAATCTGTATAATGTATGTAAATGTGAAAGTTTGTGAGTATGTATGGATGTTTATTACTCTTTCACGCCAGAACAACTGACGGATCTGGATGAGTTTTGGCAAATAAATAGATTATAGTCTGGAATAACACATAAGCTTTTTATCCCGGAAAAATATATGGTTCCCGAGCCGTTAGTATATACCATATATGTATGTATATACAATCTTATTCAACATGCATGTAGCAACATAATGCTTAACAAAAATTAAGACGTTATTTTTTTTACTACTAATAAATGAAAGCTCTTTTACTCAATGCAACTAATTAATTAAGGTGACACCTATAGGCAAGAAATTAGTATAATTTTGGTATAGTATCTATCAACTTTTAAGACATATTAGAGAGACAACTCAATCTTCATAACTTTGTTTAGCGAACACATAAAAATAAAGTATCATAATTATACTTGTGACTCTAAATCTATACCTTAGTACTAATACATGGAGAGCCGATATTTTGTTCGGTAATACTGCGATAACTACTGAGCCGATCGGAATAATACTCATACCATAAGATGCAGCGTGTTTTGGAGAAAGTTTTAGTATATGATATGTTGGTAATTAATGTACTATGCGGGCGGAGCCGCGGGACAACGCTAGTAACTTATATTTTGAAGTCATCATCAAATTTATTTCTGAGTGTAATTCCGAAACAGAAATACGAAGCATTGGACGCCAAAGAAAATAGTCGCAAATAGATACTGTAACGTTCGCAAAGCATTATCATAATATGATCCGCAAATCCTTCATGAAATCGGATTTTGGTTATAATTCACGCAGCTTGAATTCTAAATGGGCACTTATCGTAACTTCTACATTAAACTCGTATGGAATGAGATCTGAAGACAAGTGTGCAAACAAGTGGTGGTGATATATTAAAAATATATGGAAAAACTAGCGACTCATCTTCGCTCAGCTCGAGTTCGTTCCTAGTTCCGTTTTAACGTTTATTATAGATTTCTCAAAGATGATATATTTTTCCGTAGTAAAAAGAAACCTATATATCCAGCCGACCAGCTATCATACCAAATTTCATCAAAATCTGTCCAGTGGTTTTCTTGTGATGCGTTCCCAGACAGACAAACAGACAGACAGAAAAACAAAAATTCTTAAAACTATAGATTCGGCCTCTGTATCGATAATAATGACTATTTCAATAATATTTTCCAAAAAAATATTTATTGTACAGATTCGACTGAGTCAGAATTTTATTATATGTACCTATAGATCATATATGTACATAAATAGGAAGGATAATATTTAAATTTAACTGTTTTTTTAATCTACTAATTATTATAAAGAGGCAGAGTTTGTTAGTTATTTGTGTTTGTTTGAACGCGCTAATCTCAGGAACTACTAATCCGACTTGAAAAATTATTTTTGCATTAGATAGCCCGTTTATTGAGGAAGGCTAAAGGTTATTATATAATAAATGTATAGTCTATCTATTCCATACTAACCGTTAAACGTACCCACAGACGAACCCGAGCGAAGCGAGGGTGAGTCGCTAGTCATCTAATATAAGTTTATACGAATATTATTATAGATAAATTAAATATATGAAATTATATTCTTTGATCAAAACTCAGAAAGATAAACATAGCTAGCAGAACCCGCGGATTCGCTCGCGCTAAAACTACAAAAAAAATCTCTAAAAATGTAGGTTTCATACAAAGTTTCATCCCCTATTATACGAAAAATACTAAAACACGTATTTGTTTAATTGAATTGATGCCAAGTTTCAAATAATTTTGATCATAAATATTTTTTGGGTTGTATTATATTGTTTTTTCACTCTGTTTCGACGTGGGAGAAGGGCAAACAAACAAATCACCCTTTCACATTTATAATACCTATTAGTCCCTCCACGACCGCGGACACGCCGGTACTACAGTTAAGAACATATTTCTTAGAAATTTAATTAATTTCTTAGAAATTTACCTGGAAGTGTTAGCATGGTTTTTAACGTCCAGCCGCGTCAGCGTGAATTAAAGACAAACTTAAACAGGTATACAAATTTTCACAATTATAATAGTAGCTAGATATATCTTCAGCATACCTTATTATTTTTTACAAAAGTACTTTATGGAATGTCGAGATAGAAATAAAATATTATATAATATATAAATTAATTCAATTCTCTTGTTAATGGCTTCAAGACATGCCCGTTGTGCACAGATTACTTCGCCAATGTCTACAACGGGGAAGACACGAATAATTTTTCTGTGCATTCTTAGCAATTAAACTGATAACTTTAACTATTCACCAATGAAATTCGCCAGCCAATAAATTTAACGTCATATATGACAAAAAGCACCCAATCGAGAAACTCTATTTACTATTGTAAAAGACCCAATACTTCGTCCACACCTGTGTGTATCACGGAGGCTGCCTCACTTACGCCTGGAGGATCTGTATTGTATTTTAGTGCGGAAATTCTGGGAGCATTCATGCTATCCATGAACGAATAAGTCACTGGACCAGACATATAAGCGGACGTACCTTTATCTGTCTTATTAGTAGCCAGGAAATTTCAGCCTTTGTCGTTTGTTTTTTGCGTCAGTCTCAAGCATTTACTTGTCAACAAACAATCTGCCAAAAATGACTAAATGTTCTGTTAAATGGTGTAAAAACTATAGCGGCGGAAGCAGCACTGTTTCTTTTCACTTGTAAATACATTATTTTATTACATTTATTGTTATTTATCACACAATTTAATAAAATTGTAAAATAAAATGTCATATTATCCAACTATGTTAAATATAGTCGATATTTCTATGTATTGTTGACATCTGACAACCATCATAAAATCCCTGGATTATACCATTCAGAACAAATGACTAAACTGTCGAGTGAGTCCATTTGACATCGACTAGTGCTTGACAATGTCGAAAAATATATCGATATTTGACGAAATAACTGAACGAATTGTGTTATTTGTACAGTGCAATCTGATGACAATAAATTTATAAAAATATTTTCTAAATCAAATATAAATATAAATGCAAAAATTATAATTAGTATGTACTTAATTTTTTTTTATTTTATACCACATTTATATACTTTGGAATATTATTCCATTGTAATAATAATAAAGATCATTTTATTTCAACACATAAGTTACACAAAATCAAACAATAATGTTTTAGCACTAAACTTCTGGGTTGGCGATTTGTAATAAAACTCTTTACCACTTGCACTAATTATTTTACTTTCACGATCCAACACTCACTTTTGCACAATTTCCAATCACTTTTTCTTTTTCCTAATTTCACAAATGCTTATTTAGAACTGAGCAATATTAGGACAGTGTCACATTTTTATAACTACCCGAGACAATCAAGTGCCAATTAAAATCGTTCAATAACAGAATCAACAAAATTATTTAATTAAATTAGTTTATATATTTTTTTAATCTTTACAAAATAATATTTATTATATATTAATGGAATATACACCCGATATTCATTCGTTCATTAACATTATTATAGGCCAACAGAATGTTGCCATCAATGCCATCGTATTTATATAAACCAAATTAATAAATAATTATTATTTAACACATTATTACTGCCTCTTTAATTCATTTATATTAATTTATTATAATAAAAACAGATATTTTAAATTAAAAGATGTAAAATTATGATGATTATGCTAACCAATGTCTAAAATGTCATTCATTCGTTCATCGATATATGTATTTTATCGATTACGTTCAAACACTAGAAATATTGTATTGTGTACCTGTGTGTATAATAATGTAATAAAATCTTTGTGTGCGTTATGCGTCTTTTGGTTGAACGAGTTTTCATACATTTGTATTTTATGTCTCGTCCAGTGGTTTATTCGTTCATGATGCTATCATTCGATGTGAACATTTATATCTAAAATTTCATAAATTGTCATAACCATTGTAACATTTTCAGTGTATTCAATAAATACAAATGTAGGTTTATTTGTTTGTAAGTCTCCTAAAATAGCCCCTAAGTTTTGTTTAATGAATTGATTTTTACCTCATGGGTGGTCCCATATATGTACATTTCAAGAAAAATTCTACTAAAATTCAAAAAGCAAAAATATATCCTTATAATTTTCATCATGTTTCTTTCGTCCCCTATATCACAATCATTTTAAATAAAGAGTATTCGTAATTATATTTCTGAAATTGGCTATGTACGTGCCTCATGAACTGCTTAACAATTCTGTAGCCAAAAATAAATCTAAATAGTGTTTTAACATACAGTACACAGATAATTACTTTCAGAATACTTCAAAGTACCTACTTTTAAATAATTCACTGCATCCCAAGAGAATTAAGAGATCCCACAGGATAAGAGATAGAATCTATGGAAACCTTACATATATAATATATCGAAACAATAGCTTTAATTTTCATCTATACATACATATACCATTTATGAAGATTGATATTTATGGTTTTTATGGTTATAAATTATATTTTTTATACATATATGATAATTTTCAATAATATTATATATTTTTTTAACACTCCATTTATATTAAACACAGGTTTTGGCTGCACGTTCGTTTTCTCTCTTTCTAAAAAATGGTCAAATACATTTAAAAAATTGTAACTAAGTGGAATCTGTTTATTAAATATTTTTTGGAAAATCTTATTGAAATAGACATTATTATCGATACAGAGGCCGAATCTATAGTTTTTAGAATTTTTGTCTGTCTGTGACCGCCGCATTACGATAAAAATGCTGATAGGATTTTGATGAAATTTGGTATAAAGATAGCTGGTTATCTGGGTCAATATTATATAGGATACTTTTTACTGCGAAAAGACACTCATCTCTGAGAACTCTATTCGAACCATTGAAACTTAAGTAGGTGACGAATCCGGGCGGAGCGAGGGTGAATCGCTAGTATAATATACTAAATTGATTCAATTGAACCAAAATCATGAAAAAACGAAGTTCGTGCGTGTTAAGACATAAAAATGTGTTATAATATCTTTTATGTGGAAGATTTACATAACGATGTTAGATATAAGTATTAGCAGGCCAAAGGATCGGTACAGTTATAATTTTATCCTGTTATCTGTTCGTCCATCTTTCAGTTTATATATGGAAAGGTATATTTTATGAACCACAAAATATTACTATAAATAATAATTGCTTTCTATATAATACTGTGCGTCGTTTTTCAGACATTTTCATCTATACGCTATTTTTATTTATAGATCATAGAAATTATTTTAGTTTTCATAGTTGCTTTGAGAAATACTATAAAATATGTAAATTTATTTATGTTATATTTTATGTATAATAAATATTTCATTTTCAATAATTTAATTACTTATTACACTTTCGACTCTTGGCTTTAACTTAAGCATGATTCTCAATCCCGTGAACCCTGAGATTTAGCTAAACATCCGTATGGCGTGGGATGGGATTGCGATGTCTTGAAATAATAATGTAATGATTTATTACAACATAATACCCATTAGAAAATACAACTGAATAAGCTGTACCAGATATGTTATTTTGTAATCAGTAATCTTAGATAATATTCATGGGAATAGCAAACTATTTTTTTTTTTGGTAAATAAAGATTGACAGTTTTACTACAAGTAGTGTACTGTTAAATATTTATTTCAAGTCTTAAAATGCTTAAAATTCTAAGATATTGAACCTAAAAAATGAATAAAACCAATTGTGCTTATAAGTGCAATAAATAATCTAAAGTCTATACATATAATAAAATTGTAACGAAGCCGAATCTGTACATTAAATATATTTTGGAAAATCTTATTGAAATAAACATTATTATCGATACAGAGGCCGAATCTATAGTTTTTAGAATTTTTGTCTGTCTGTCTGTTACCCCATCACAGAAAAACCACAGAAGGGATTTTGATGAAATTTGGTATGGTGATAGCTGGTTATCCAGGTCAACATATAGGATACTTTTTACCGCGGGAAAATATCTCATTCAGACTGTAAAGCTAAAACCAATATTTTTATAAATAAAAAGCTTTAAATTCTATTTCAGGATACATATCGAAGCAAAAAACTTGTATTTAAAAAACCCGACGCAGAATCGACTAGATATTCAAATAAATTGCCGCATTTCCAATTCCGTCTTGTATTGATAATAAAGACTGTAATCAGTACCGATAGAAAAAAAAATGTTGTATGAAGATAAAATTCCTCTATATCCGTCTAAAATTGAATGACCTGGAAACAATGAACATATCTAAATTTTGAGTATTTAATATTGACATACAATATACCCACTATAGCTATCAACCCTTACTTAAGTTTTAGACAAAAATAATACTTGAAACGTTTTATTTAAGACATACCTAGTCATCCATGTGTAAAGCCTTTGCAAAAGATCATAACATAAACAAAAGAAATTGCATCCCTTTTATTAATTAAAACTTTTATAACAAAACATGCACGAAATATTTAAAGAAATAATAAATACGTATGAAATTTGATAAAGTCTACTACTACTTTTATTACTAAGTATCTTAATCTTTGTATAGAAAAAAATATATCGAAATTATTAAGACTCGAAAAACCGAAATGAAAATAAAATTAGTTGTAGATACCTACATAGGTACTAAAAAACGTGTGTGTACTTACATATGTACGCACGTAAGAAGTTATACTTCTTTGGCGTAACAGAACAAAACTAGCTAAAGATTTCATCCCGTATGTCATAACTCTCTGTATATAAAAGGATTGCAGCTAACTTCATCATGTCGCTTTTTGGCTGTCGGTGTGCGCGCGAATCGTAAAAAAATTACTCTATTAATTTTTCCAAACGTGCCAAAATAAGTATAACATCAAAAATAATTTAAAGCTAAATGGAAAAAAATATATTTTGCTAACGTTACTTTATTTATTGGTACGGCAGTACAGCGCTAGGGCAATCTCAGATTAATCAACTAGTCTTTACCATCTACTACCTTGCCTTCATGCTATAAGTAGGTATATACTATACCTATAGAACTTGGACTTCAAACAACATTACAAAATCTGTTTTGTATAGGAAAATAAAGTGTGTATATTATTTTTTTTTACCTACACTTTCGACGACATAATTTGAAGGTCGAACATGTTAATCACTGAATCTACCTTGACAAATATATTTTCTATTACATATTATAATAAAATTGTAACTAAGCCGAATCTGTACAATAAATATATTTTGGAAAATCTTATTGAAATAAACATTATTATCGGTACAGAAGCCGAATCTATAGTTTTTAGAATTTTTGTCTGTGTCTGTCACCGCATCACAGAAAAACCACTGGAGGAGTTTTAATGAAATTTGGTATGATGGTAGCTGGTTATCCGGATCAACGTATAGGACCCTATATGTTCACCCGGATGACCAGCTGTTATAATACCAAATTTCATCAATATTTGTCCAGTAGTTTTCTCGTGATGCGTCCCAGACAGACAGACAGACAGACAGACAAAAATATTAAAAACTATAGATTCGGCCTCTGTATCGATCAGAATGACAATTTTAATAAGATTTTCTAAAAAATATTTTATAATTAATTAAGGTATAATATGTACATAACTAATAACAATTTTAATGATTAGTTAGACTTATATAATCATATTAATTATACAGTAATTAATATGATTATATAAGTCTAACTAATAATTATAATAAAATAAATGAATGTACTTCCGAATAGCCGATACTTTGGAATAACATGAATTTTGCTAGACATATATATGGATTTCGACGCTCTGATAACAGATATGATAGTTAAAACGGTCGCAAACATCAAAATTTAACGTAATAAACGCGAAAAACATTAGAAAAATAGAGTTTTTTTGATTTGATCTTGAAAATAAAATTTACGGGTAGGTATTTTTAAAATCATAATCTTCGAAAGGGCCGGACTGATTTTGACGGGACTTTGACTGGATGTCAGTGAACTTAGCAGATCATTGTCCAGCAGATCAAAAAAAATGTGAGTTCTATTCGCATGCACCTGAGTTCTACAGTTCCTGATACTTTTTAGAAATAGTTCTGGCGTTTTTACCTTAAAAAAAGTCAATTGACAAAATGATCTGCTAACTTCCCGTAGCAGATCATTTTGCACAAAATCAAAAACAAATGTGAATACTTTGCGCAAGGAGCCGAGTTCTACAGTTCCTGATACTTTTCAGGAATAGTTCTGGACTCTCGTCCAAGTTCCAGCAGATCAAATCCGAATTTTTGAAAAGTCGGATAATACCATTTTTAATGTTTAAAATTATTGCAAAAGGTTAGAACTCTTTCGTTTATAACAGATCTGTACCAGAACTCTAATGGGGAACTCGTTTCAAGTCCAGAACTCACGTCCAAGTGCCAGCAGAGCATACCAGAACATTGGAAAATATGAAAAAAAAAACTATTTTCATTGTTATAAATTATTTAGGAAGGCTAGAAGTTAGAACTCTTTCGTTTATAACAGATCTGTACCAGAACTCTAATTTATAACTCGATTTGAGTCCAGAACTCACTTCCAAAGGTCAGCAGAGCATACCAAAACGTTGGAAAATATGAAAAAAATCTATTTTCGTTGTTTGAAATGATTTAAAAAGGCTAGAAGCTAAACCCAACGTGAATAAAGTCTAGTACTCATCAGCCGAACGCACACCGGCTGCGTTTCGAATTATCACTTTCCTTACTTATACCTATATTATACTTTCTCATATTTACACAAATATTTGACATTTTAAATAAAATTATCTTTTCGGATTCGATTCGACTTCGAAAATATCTGATTAAGTATCTATTCTAAATGAAAATCCCCTTTAGATTTTCAAGTTATCTATACTAATATTATAAAGAGGTAAAGTTTGTAATCTTGTGAGTTTGTGGGTTTGTGAATTTGTGAGTTTATGATGTTGTAGGGGGTAATCTCTGGATCTACTAAACCGATTTTCAAAATTCTTTTACCAATAAAAAGCCACGTTCTTTTTGAGTGTCATAGACTATATATTAACTCGAAGAATGAAAAGGCTTTTTCGTGGTAGTCGGATTTGCAAAGTAAGTCGGAGAAAAAACGGTTGAACGAAAATGTTTCTTACGAACGCTGCCTTAACGATGAGAGATATATGATTATATTCTTGAGAAAAGTTGTAGAGCTTAATAATGCCTACAAAAAAGTCAGCGACAGCATATGTCCAACTTTTAAATTTAACTCACAAAAAGTAGTTTTTTATATTAAAAATATAATTTAAATCGGTAGGTCATGTTTATTGGTCATATTATCAACAATTATGAATTCTTATTAAAATAAGTAAATGTATCGTCTAAAATATTTAAAACAAAAGACTTTTACCTTTTATTTATAAATAATTTATAACAATGAATACAGATTTTTTTTTCATATTTTTCAACGTTCTGGTATGCTCTGCTGGAACTTGGACGTGAGTTCTGGACTTGAATCGAGTTCTATATTAGAGTTCTGGTACAGATCTGTTATAAACGTAAGAGTTCTAACTTCTAGCCTTTCGAAATAATTAAAAACAATAAAAATAGTGTTTTTTTCATATTTTCCAACGTTCAGGTATGCTCTGCTGGAACTTGGACGTGAGTTCTGGACTCTAATTGAGTTCTACATTAGAGTTCTGGTACAGATCTGTTATAAACGAAAGAGTTCTAACTTCTAGCCTTTCTAAATAATTTAAAACAATGAAAATATTTTTTTTTTTTCATATTTTGCAACGTTCTGATATGCACTGCTGGCACTTGGACGTGAGTTCTGGACTCGAATTGAGTTCTATATTAGAGTTCTGGTACAGATCTGTTATAAACAAAAGAGTTCTAACTTCTAGCCTTTCTAAATAATTTAAAACAATGAAAATAGTTTTTTTTTTTCATATTTTCCAACGTTCAGGTATGCTCTGCTGGCACTTGGACGTGAGTTCTGGACTCGAATTGAGTTCTATATTAGAGTTCTGGTACAGGTCTGTTATAAACGAAAGAGTTCTAACTTCTAGCTTTCCTAAATAATTTATAACAATGAAAATAGTTTTTTTTTTCATATTTTCCAATGTTCTGGTATGCTCTGCTGGCACTTGGACGTGAGTTCTGGACTCGAATCTAGTTCTACATTAGAGTTCTGGTACAGATCTGTTATAAGCGAAAGAGTTCTAACTTCTAGCCTTTCTAAATAATTTAAAACAATCAAACTAGTCTTTTTTTCATATTTTCCAACGTTCAGGTATGCTCTGCTGGAACTTGGACGTGAGTTCTGGACTTGAATTGAGTTCTATATTAGAGTTCTGGTACAGATATGTTATAAACGAAAGAGTTCTTACTTCTAGCCTTCCTAAATGATTTATAACAATGAAAATAGTTTTTTTTTTTTCATATTTTGCAACGTTCTGATATGCTCTGCTGGCACTTGGACGTGAGTTCTGGACTCAAATTGAGTTCTATATTAGAGTTCTGGTACAGATCTGTTATAAACAAAAGAGTTCTAACTTCTAGCCTTTCTAAATAATTTAAAACAATGAAAATAGTTTTTTTTTTCATATTTTCCAACGTTCAGGTATGCTCTGCTGGCACTTGGACGTGAGTTCTGGACTCGAATCTAGTTCTACATTAGAGTTCTGGTACAGATCTGTTATAAGCGAAAGAGTTCTAACTTCTAGCCTTTTTAAATAATTTAAAACAATGGAAATAGTTTTTTTTTTCATATTTTCCAATGTTCTGGTATGCTCTGCTGGCACTTGGACGTGAGTTCTGGACTCGAATCGAGTTCTACATTAGAGTTCTGGTACAGATCTGTGACAAATGAAAGAGTTCTAACTTTTTGCAATAATTTTAAACATTAAAAATGGTATTATCCGACTTTTCAAAAATTCGGATTTGATCTGCTGGAACTTGGACGAGAGTCCAGAACTATTCCTGAAAAGTATCAGGAACTGTAGAACTCGGCTCCTTGCGCAAAGTATTCACATTTGTTTTTGATTTTGTGCAAAATGATCTGCTACGGGAAGTTAGCAGATCATTTTGTCAATTGACTTTTTTTAAGGTAAAAACGCCAGAACTATTTCTAAAAGGTATCAGGAACTGTAGAACTCAGG
Organism: Brenthis hecate; assembly: GCA_951806755.1. Classification (NCBI taxonomy): domain Eukaryota; kingdom Metazoa; phylum Arthropoda; class Insecta; order Lepidoptera; family Nymphalidae; genus Brenthis; species Brenthis hecate. The sequence goes on from OX638255.1 coordinate 3,590,322, forward strand.
TGCATGCGAATAGAACTCACTTTTTTTTTGATCTGCTAAGTTCACTGACATTTTGACTGGCAGATAGCTGATGTGATTAGGCTACTTTTATTTAAGAAAAAGAATAAGGGTTCCACTCAAGAAAATTAAAACTGTAGTTACTTAGGGACGCACCCGAGCGCAGCGAGGGTAAAAAGCTAGTTCTACATAGATGTGCAACTATCATATAATACATTTAACCAATATTATATAACCTCTTTAGTAACCTTACCAGATTCTATATTAAAATAATAAGATCATGAACAGACTATATTAAAAAGGCACTCATATCAAATAAATATTTATTTCCCATCTTGCCGAGTGTAACTCCTCAAAATACATCGACCTTGTACTTGTATTTTGTTTGTGTATGAATAGCAGTGTGAAACATGATCAAAATATTTAAATATTTTATTGAGAACACGTAGAAAGTAGCTGTTATTTTTCTTTTTTATATTTTACTCAAATATCACAAATATTTTAGTTTGTGGTTTACCTACGGACCATAACCCACGTATTCGTTTTGAGTCCTTTTTTTTGCCCACTGCTGGGCACCGGCCTCCCTTTACTACAAGGGAGATCTGGCTACAGTCCACCACGCTGACCAAGTGCGATTTGGTGGGTTTCACATCTTTCGAAAATTTGTTAGGTTCTCTCAACACAGATTTTCTCATGATGTTATCCTTCACCGTAAAACTAGTGGAAATCATTCGCAAATGAAAATATCAAAAGTGCGAGTCCCGGGATTTGAACCGTCTTCATTCCGTTTCCCAAGCGAGTGTGTTGCCACTGGGCTACCACTGTTTTTTTAATAGTTTACAATTTTTTTCACTTAAATTACAAAACCCGCGATCTCTTATTAACTTGTAGATTTTACCTTTTGTATATAAATATATGCCCTTTATAATTTTTATTGCTATATTGGCGCCAATAAAGTTCTCCGACATGTTTTATGTTGGAATATTACCAATAACATGAAAATGTTGTTATATAAAAAAATGAATAACAATATAGGTAGAAAGTAGAAACAAATATAGTATGCTATAATAAAATGATGTCAAGGTAACATATACTTTGAATACTAACCGACAACAAAAATTGACATATTAAATTTCTTTTATTAAATTTTTAGGCGGACTTCACATGTCTTTCGAAAACTTGCTAGGTTCTCTCAGACATGCAGGTTTCATCACGATGTTTTCCTTCACCGTAAGGCAAGTGGTAATCATGTTAGAAATGATTCGCACATTAAAATATCAGAGGTGCGAGACCCGGGATTTGAACCCGCTTCACTCGGTTTCCCAAGCTTCTGATGGTGGGAAAAAAAAATCTCTGCGTTATCGAAAATGCTTTTTTTATTTTCCAAAATATGAATAATATTTTTTTTGCATTTTTCAAAATATTAATAATTAAAAAAAAATAAACTTTATCGAAACTTTACCCATTTTATACAAAGTTTCGATAATTGGGCGGCATTTCTTACTATGCCCAAGGGCGGCGCTAATTTTGAATCCGGCACTGACTAGAAGACTACTAATGTACCCAATTAGACATGTGTAAAAACTAATACGAGCTCTACATAAGCAGCTTAAGTGGTGTGCATAACTAACTAGCTTCTCATAAGATTATTACCTTAAGGAAATAACTTATTTAATTAAAATACTTAAAAGACCTGTTGAATTGGCGTCTCCTTCTATCACAAAAGGCAGTGAAACTAAATTTCTCATTTTAAAACGCTTTTATTAGATCGACTAATGCTTATATATGTAACTTGATTTTAATCATATTTTTGGTTACCGTATATACTACTCCTATCTACTCGTATATCCTTAGCGCCTCACAAGGTTACCTGTGATATGATAGGGATCCGTGAAGTATACACAACCCTGACCACAGAAAATACTGAAATGGTCTATAAAATATTTGCCCGAGCGGATCTCGAACCCGTGAGCTCCTCTATCGAAAAGACATTCAGACTGCGCGAAGCAATGCAATGGTCATGAAATCAAGGATTATTTAGTTCGAAGAATCTCACATTAAAACATTATATTGTCCTGGACACGCCTATGTTATATCTTGAAGTTTTTCTATTATAAATTAAGTTTAAAAAAAGATTAAAAGGTTTTTTTTAAAAGTACTCCACTACATAGGATTTTGAATTTTAAATATACTAGGATTTTGAATTTTATATACTATCGACTCGCCCTCGCTTCGTTAGGGGTCGTCCCTGGCTTGCTTCTCAATACAAACTTTCATCCCCATTTTCACCCCCCTTAAGGGCTAATTTCCGGGATAAAAAGTATCCTATGTCCTTCCCAGGGTCTCAAACTATCTTCTTACCAAATTTCATCTAAATCGGTTCAGTAGATCCAGAAATTACCCCCTGCAACCTCACAAACTCACAAACTTTACCTCTTTATAATATTAGTATCTATAGATTTATTGATTTTGGGTACACAAAGTCAGACGTTTCATATTATAATTATGTCTTCTAAAAATCCAAACCAAAGGCCAATATTAAATTAATTGGAACAACAAAACGAAAGGAAGTTGTTGATAGCCCTTCACTTGTTTGTTAATTGAGGTTACAAAACTTTTCATAGAATCTATTCTCTGAAGTAGGAACAATTTCTAAATTAATTTTCACAGCTTTTTATTTATAACTGTTGTTAGTGTTAATTTCTGTTAAAATTATTTATTTAAAATTTATTAAAAATCTTAACATTTGTTACATATGTATGTGTATACTGCCTCGGTGGTGTAGTAGCTAGCATGTACGGCTGCCCGTAGGTCCTGGGTCCGAGTCTCGGGTCGGGCCAAGTTTATTTATCGAGTCTATCTGTTTAGTAAGCCTTAGATGGAGAGCACGTGTCGCGTCGGTCCTGCGCCGTTGTGTCTGTGCGCACACTTATTTCCTGCGTAATAATACTTTCTTAGATTCACGCGAATATTTGACATTTTAAATAAAACTATATTTACGGATATTTTTGCGGATTTATTTAGATTTTTAGTTCCCAACGTTTCTATTTACTACCATCGCCGTGGGATCCTGTTATTAATATGATAAAATCAAATAATAAATCTAAACATAACAGACAGTTAGATGTAGTAAGTTCTTACTGTGCGGATCAAAATGACATCCATACTTAATATTATAAATGTGAAAAAGTGTTTGTTTGTTTGTTTGTCCTTCTTTCACGTCGAAACGGAGAGACGGATTGGCGTATTTTTTTGAGTAGAAATAGTTGGAGGGCTGGAGAGTGACATAGGCTACTTTTTACCACGGGAGATTATCTAATTCCCACGGGAAAACATGTTATAATATAATTAAAAAAAATATTTATGATCAGAATTAAATTACTATGAATTAAAATACTTGAAACTTGGTATTAATGCTCTTCAATAAAATTAAATAAATACGTATTTTAGAATTTTTCGAAATTCACTCTATAAGGGGGTAAAATGGAGTATGAAACTACCTTTTTAGATATATTTTTTTGTAGTTTTGGCGCGAGCGAAGCCGCGGGTTCTGCTAGTATTATATGTATAAGTATTTCAAATTAATATTTTTAATTTTTTCATTTGTAAATGTATGTAGTAATAGTGTTGCTTAATATTTTGTTTTTTAAATAATAGCCAACTAAATTAAAATTACCATTGTTAATTAATTTCAACTTTTTAAATTACACATAGAACAATTATGTGGCTTAAATATTTTTTTTCTTTATGATTATAAATAAAATAAAGGCAACACTAAATAAGTATAGATTACTACTTAATTAATAATTTTTTTCTAAAAAATTGTAATAATTATAATGATAACAGCTAAAATTAAATAAATAATATTCCATATTAATTATAAGACTAATTAAAATTATAAAAATGTTTAAAATTAAAAAAAAATTGTAAGGTACTTTGGTGCCATTTTTTAATTTTTTTTAATTTATTTTGTTATTTGTGGGTAGGCTGTCTGTAACAACTATATAATCCTTAGAGACATCTAACACCTCAGTCTCTGTCGTGATCATGATTGCTGTAAAGCATTCGAAACGTCGGGAACCAAAAATCAAAATAAATCCGCGAAAAAATCCGAAAAGATAGTTTTATTTAAAAACTCCTGCGCAGTTGGCTAGTCTCAATGAGATTGGCCGCCGTGGCCGGAATCGGTCAGGAGAACATCATTATATGTAAATCTACTAATAAAACAAATTAAGGCTTATTTCCCATTTACTGAACAGTAAAAAGACGATTTCTATTCATTTTATTTAATGTTTTTCTACTAGTTATGTTGAAGACTTATTAAGTACACCGGAAGAAAATAAAAAGTATTGAAACAACAACAATTTTTACTACTGTGTGTAGAGGAAACACTCTAAATACTGTCCAATATGCATTATAATCCAGATTAGGACCTAACGTAGAATAGAAACGTGAAATAGAACTAAAAATATATAAAGGTAAGAGTAGCTTATATTTTATAAAAGTCCATAGGGCGAGTTTGAAAAATGTATACGATCAATTTAAAAGAAGTCGTAAAATCGGCAATAAAAATCCTACTCGGAATAATTGAAATCGATCAAGGCTACATAATGTATATGTACATATATACTAGATTCGTAAGTTGAATCTTATGTGGAAATTATGAAAATGTTGTAATATTTGACCTCATAATAAAAATAATCCTTTTCTAAAGTCCAAAATATCGCTTACTAGTTAAAAATATTGTCGATGTTTGGTTTCGGATGTCGAAAATTCAAGCGTTATTTGCTATAGGTATATAGATGTTTTAATGCTTTCACAAATACGTTAATTTTAGCAATTCACATACGCTGGCGATAAATGCACAGTATTGGTATAATTCAGTCACCGAGAACTACTTTCCACCAATAAATTCGTTTATTCTAGCTATCGATAATTCGAAAATGTTATAGAAATGTCATTTTCTTCTGGAAAGTGTTCTATCTCTTTCCTAATCACGACAAATATTAATTTACTTTGATAATTGCTTCCGCATACAAAATTTCATCCCCATTTTCATCCCCTTATGGGATGATTTCCGGGATAAAAATCCGGTATCCTATGTCCTTCCCAGGATCTCAAACTATCTCACCAAATGTCATCTAAATCGGTTCGGTAAATCCAGAGGTTACCTTCTACAACCTCACAAATTCACAAACTTTACCTTTTTATAATATTGTCGATTGTCATAAGTTGACAACTGTCTCGACATTTATTGTTGAGCGTGGTTCATGCGTGCTATTTTAATGTAAAAGCCATGTAGTGTACATACACTTCAAATTATATAATATTATTGTACATAATATTATTGAATGGTTTCCATGCAATAATATTATGTATTAGCTATATAGGCACTGCAGTGGAATATATTGACAAAAAAAATTAAACTTAATGAATGCCTAATTTAGCGGAAAGAGCTGAACGGAACATCAATTCATAATGTTTTTAACTGCTATCAAATATAGTGTATTATGTTCTAACGTTAAGAAACAAAGTGAGAATAAATGCGAAAGTAACTCTGTCTGTCTGTCCGTTAACTTTTCACGCTTAATCCACTGAACCGATTTATATGAAATTTGGTATGGAGATATCAATATTGGATTAAAACACTAGGAAGAACATAGGATAGATTTTATTCCAGAATTCATCCCTTAAGGTGTTGCAGATTGTATTTGGAATGAATAATTTATTTCTCAAGGGATATAAAACAACTCATCATACCTATGTACAACCTGTTTGTATGTCTATTCAATTGTTTATTACTCGAAAACGGCATTAATTTAGTTTTTACTTTAAAATTACGATAGAAATCTTCTAGAAAAACTGCACTCATATCGTACGCCGTATCTAATTTCAATATTGATATTTACTTTAAACACAGAAGCGACGCAGCCACTATGTGCGTATGACTTGCGTACCTAATCTATCACAGGTGACGTCAGGGCCTAAACAATTCAAAGGGTATTATAAATTATATTAAACGCCTCAAGATTTTTTTGGTTCTTCAGTAGGTAACATAATGTAGACAATTTATGCTTCGATCGAGCTTTAAACATATTATAACATACATATTTATAAAAATACTAGCGACTTGCCCTTGCTTCGCTCGGAGTTCCTAGGTACGTTTTAATTTTTTTGAGCGGAACCCCAATTATTTTTATAAAATAAAAGCAACCTAGCTTACTCCTTATAACATCAACTATCTGCCAGTGAAAGACCCGTCAAAATCAGTCTAGCCGTTACGGAGATTAGCCGGAACAAACAAACAGACAGATCACAAACAGACAAAAATTAAATATTGTTTTTCTTACAAATACTGTAAATAATTTCATATGCATTTAGTAAAAAGCTGTTATTTTGATACTACAAACAGACACTTTACCTCTAGTAAGGAAGACCATCTGAAAGTTATAAAACTAAGAATAGAAAGAACAGTACAGATACAAGATAGATTATTGAAATCTGCTCTTAATGGGCTTTGTTACTTTTCATCTCAAATTCTCATCATCTCACCTCATCCGTATGAACGAAATTCGGTATGCCTTAACTAACTGTTGAATTGGTATTTTCTATATTTTATCATGTTATGACATCATCGACCTTTTTACGGAACCCCAATTCTAGTAAAATACGCTATATTGGGGTCTTATAGTGACTTTTAGAGGATCAAGTTGTATTATATGAAGACGCAATAAATACTCGGATAGTGTTTGAATGCCTTGTGACATCCATGACGCCATGTTTGTTCTTTTATTTGTGGAATATTAAATATCATGGCAAATAAATTTTTAAACTAATTTTAGTCTGTCATTCGACTTGAGTTCATGTAATTAAATCGTAGAAATAAATTTTATCTTATTTAATTCTATCGTACCGATATGGAACTTTGCAAATGACAATGGTATCACACTACAATATGATAACCATATAACCCCACATGTTCCCGAAAGCGTTATTATTGAAGCTTTTAAAACCATATATTTCTTAGTAGTCGTTGAAGAGTTCCAATACCCACCTGGTTCCATCAACAGTTAAGTATTAAAGCGAAATTCACTCTATGTTTTTGGCTAATCCTAAGTACCTTATGCTGCAATGCTATTATTTGGAGTTATCTATTTGGATAATTTTGATCAATATCGGCTTAGGCGTTTTAAATATCGAAATAGTATCTTTGGAGCAGATTAGAAAGACAAGTAAACTTGTAATTAATCGTATACAGTATTTTTTGGTACACAATCTGGGTAACGTTGAAATAAAACTACGAAATCCAATAATGAATCACGTAAATCGTGAAACAAAACTTTTTATCTCGAGATGACAACTTAAAAACTCAAATACCTAATTATTTTATAATTAGGTATTATTTTATAATATTTTTAATAATATTTTAAATGTATAATACAATATTTTAAATAATTTATACATAAATGAACAAGAAAAGACAATAGTTTATTATATTTTTGCCTCTGTCAACCGATTTTGTTTTTTTTTAGTAGCTAAAGCTGTTAGGCTTTGGTGTTATCAATGAAAAAATTAGGAAACAGATTTTTTTTACATAGGTAAAATCTATTCATATGTGAAGTTTATAATAATGATTATGGTCAAATTACAACACACCACACGTAAATATAAAGCTATTATTTTAGTGTTGCCAATATTATTATGACATAAAATATAAACAAAACCTATTAGTGCATGACCGCAAATTGCATATAGATTGACTGAAATATTTATGTATTATTATAATTAGCATGTATTATTTAATAATTTTGCAAAACATACCTTTTTAATAGTAAGATGTATAGCTTTTTGAGTGTACGCCGATGTGAATAGCAGAGTGTGTACTGGTGCCTCAGTAGGTATTCCGAGAGAGGTCATCTTAAACTAGTCCCACTATATCTATGCACTAAAATACTAAAGTCTTTTTTATGAAATCCATTGTTTTAAAAATTCTTGCATCCTTTGTTTAAAAAAATTGCATACTTAAAGATTTAAATGTTAAAAATTTAGCTTTCATAGCTTTTTAAATATGTATTTACTTCAAATAGTTTGTAGTACATTCAAGATGGCACTTTAAGATGAAAACTTATAATAAAATTATAGGTGAAAAATACTTTTTTAAATTAAGTTAATTTGTAGTGAAGTAGAACAAAATTATGTTTTTTTTTGTAAATAATCTAAGAATGTTTTTGGTTTCTATAGACAATGCCGCTTTAATATTAATAAATAAGTAGGTACCTTTAACTTTTCACAAACAATGAAGTAACAGGAAAATTTATTATGAAACAATGTACAGTATTTCAAAGTTACGCCCGAGTTCATAAAAATTATGTCGCAGTTTATGTAAAATATAAAACAAATAAAATAATGGATGGTAATATAAAAACAAAAACTCATTAAAGAGATTTCCAAGTAAACAATAAATTATTATGTTTTCCTATACACGAATGAATAAAAAAAATCTCATAGAAATACTAAACAATTTAAAGTAATAAATACTTTCTTAGATTTACGCGAATATTTAACATTTTGAATAAAACTATCTTTTTTGGATTATTTCGCGATTTATTTTGATTTTTGGTTCCCGACGTTTTGAATGCTTTACAGCAATCATGGTCACGGGAGAAAAGAACTGGGAAAGAAGAGAGAAAAGAGAAGATAGTTTTATTTAAAATATTTAGAGTAAAATTACTAGGTCATATCACAAAATATAGACTAAAATAACACAATAGTAACACTGTCCCAACACTTATCTCTTTGAGAAATTTTCCACACACTGTAAACTTCAAATAGATACTCTAACATACTCGCGTTAACATTATGTGACACTGATTTTATTTAATAAGCACTTTGACGTCGACGATGTAACTTTGCAGTGTAGTAATAATAATTAATTTCACACTATACGTTCAATATTAATTAATTATCTGTAGAATATCAAAGGTATGCACATATGACTGTAAGAAATCTAGAACGTTTAGCGAATGCAATTTTGTGCTATAATCTATACAAATAATAAAATTCTAATTGAGGCGAATCTGTGTATTTAATATTTTTGGAAAATCTTATTGAAATAGTCATTATTAATAATACAGAGGCTGAATCTATAGTTTTTAGAATTTTGGTCTGTCTGTCTGGGAACGCATCACGAGAAATCCATTGATTTTGATGAAATTTGGTATGATGATCGCTAATTATCCGGGTCAATTATATACGATACTTTTTACTGCGGGAAAATATCCCATATCTGAGAAATCTATACTACTAAACGGTAAACGTAATTAGGGGCAAATCCGTGCGGAGCGAATGTGAGTCGCTAGTCACTTACTAAAAATATAAAATAAAATTTATTCAATGCAGAATTTAAAAAAAGGCATTTTTGCTAAAACGATATGTATATATATATATATATATATATATATATATATATATATATATATATATATATATATATATACATATACATATACATAAAGCTTGTTTGTGTTTCATTCAAACAGCGATGGAACAACGAATTAACCTGTTTTTTACATAAGAAAAGTTTATAATATTGTTTTAAATAACATTTCTCGCCTTTCATATTATTATATTCCGTTTGACATTTTTACTTTGAATTGCCTTAAGAAGTAAAAAAAAAAGATGGTTGAACAAAGATTGATGACCGACAGGTGATGAATGCTTAGTAACCACATCAGTATTTTGGAAAAGCTTCCAAACAATACAGCACAATGGAAATTACTTTGCAAGGGTGTGGTAAAATGTGCGCATTGTCTTAAGAACACCCTCTACAGGGTCTTCAATTGTATTTCTTCATTAACAATTTAATGCTGAAAGCTTGTTATTAAACACGGTAAATTTAGTCTAAATTACTTTACTTACATATATGGTTTATAAAACTTTATATGAAGCTTAAAATATCATAAATAATAATATATAGCAATAGTTTATTTTTACTACTAGCGACTCACCCTCGCTTCGCTCAGGTACGACCCTAGGTACGTTTTGACGTTTAGTATGGAATAGATCTTTGATTTGAAAGATCATAAATTTTTAAGTTATACAACCCAATGCTAAAATAATACTTACTGGTAATATTATGACATATGGACAAAGGTAAAATAGGTAAAATAAAAATAAAAAAACCTACTGAAGTTCGATTCTACTAAATGTTTAAGTTTTTTGTTATTATTTTTACTAATAAGACTAATCCAAACTAATATTATAAATGTGAAATTTTGTGAGGATGGATGGATGTTTGTTACTCTATTACGCCAAAACGGCTGAAAGGATCTGGATGAAATTTGGCACAGAGATAGATTATAGTCTGGAAGAGTACATAGGTTGCTTTTTACTCAGGAAAAATGTACGATTTGTTTTTGTCGAGTAGAGGGTGAGTCGCTAGTAGGTATTTTAAATGTGAAAATAACTAGACTAAACTGAAATAAAAAGTACTAAAAATTTGTCTGTTACCGTTCCACGCTTATATCGCTAAACAGATTTCGATAAGATTTGGCAAGGACATAGATTGTATCCTGAGAATGGACATAGATTACCTTTTGATACCCGCTTTACAATGCGATTTACAATGCGAGCGAAGCCGCAGTCAAAAACTAGTGATAAGTAAAACCTTTAAGTCCGCATGAAGCAATTTGAACCGCTTGTGTAATACGATAGTATTGCTGTCCCTGAAGATACTTTATTAATTTAATAAAATATAACAAAAGCGTTTTAAACAATTATTTACCTCTTTATCATTTTCAGTCGCTGGAATAAATTGTTTCTTTATAAAATAGAAGTCATGGCTGAAAATAGTAGTTCAAAGGTGAGTTTATAGGCATAAGTTACAAGAGAGAATGTTTCAAAATTAATTCTGCAACATAATTTATTAAAAAAAGCTTGATATGTGTTATTTTCGTAATACTTTAAAAGAAAAAAAATAACAATTTTCGGTTATAAATATACTTAATAATACATAGATATTAGACTTACAACAACTCATTGTATTTGTTATTTATATATACATTTTACATAGGTTTAATGAGCTGTTGTGGATAGCATTATAAGGTTTTCCCGTGGGAATGAGATAATCTCTCGCGATAAAAAGTAGCCTATGTCACTCCCCAGCCCTCCAACTATCTCCACACAGAAAAATCACGGAAATCCGTCACTCTGTTTCGACGTTAAAGGAGGACAAGCAAACTTTGATTTGATACACTTACACTATTGTAAAAGCATAAGCTTAACCTAAAACCAAATAAAGTAAAATAAATTACACTTTCTAATCGAGCAAAGAAGAAAACAATATAATTAGTATTATAATCTACACCACTTCACCATAATGTTGACGTGGAACTCGTATATCTCAACAGGAAAGAACACAAGATTTTTGTAATGGACGTCACTACAAAGTTACATCTGTGCGTTAGGCTTGATAAGTTAAGTCCTGTGTAAATTAGAACAATCAGATAATTTGTTTAATCAAGAGGCCGCACTACATATTCGTTTACGGTAGAATACAGTAGAAATTCGTTACAGTTAACCAAATGACAATAAAGAACGACGAGTGCAGGTTCTAATCCAGGTAATTTCCGTTAAAAATAATATTATTATTTTTTTACCGATTTTTTTATATTTAATATAGTTAATATTTTATATACCTATTCTAACATAGAATAAATGTTTATTTATATTTCTTATATTTTTAAATAATTAATACTTGATGCACCTTTCTGCTATTTAATACATAGTCTGGTTCTTGAGTAACGACCCTGTATTCTCGATGGTCTGCAAGAAATCGCTGTTAGCGATAAGGCTGTCTTTACACATCTGTTGTACGTACTGTGTATTAATATGCAAGGTATGTATATGTGTATATATGTGCAATAAAGTTTTATATGTTAATATCTAAAAATCCAATTGTGACATGATTTCATTTATTTTAGAGACTTCATCTATACATATAATAAAATTGTAACTAAGCCGAATCTGTACATTAAATATTTTTTGGAAAATCTTATTGAAATAAACATTATTATCGATACAGAGGCCGAATCTATAGTTTTTATAATTTTAGTCTGTCTGTCTGTTACCGCATCACAGAAAAACCACTAGAGGGATTTTGATAAAATTTGGTATGGTGATAGCTAGTTATCCGGGTCAACATATAGGATACTTTTTACCGTGAAAAAATGTCTCGTATCTATGAAAAAATACGAAAACTGCAATGTAAGAGTATACTAATATGTAAAACCTAAGAATTTGGTTTTTGGTCATCTGAACGCGGGCGGAGCCGCGGGCAATGCTAGTAAAATAATATAAACTTTATTATACTCCCAAAAAGACAATTTTTATACACATATATAAATATATACAAAGTAGTTAGAAATTGCACAAGAGACGGCCTTACTGCTAAAACAGCGATTCTTTACAGGTGACCTTTAGAGCTAACTGTAATGGAAAGGCTGTGAATTAAACTGACCTGGTATAACAAAAGTAAAATAACAACAGTGTATAAACGTGACCGAATGAATGGCAGGATAAAGAGCGAACTCATTAATCTTATGGAGGTACCTGGTACAATAGAAATAGATTACAAATAATTTACAATGTACACTGTGCTTTAGACTGTATCGATCGTCATTTAAATTATAATTTCATCGAAAACAGCATTTATAAACATTCAATTGTTTAAATGAAAGATGAAATAAGTTTATTAAAATTTCCCAAAAATATATATTTGAAGGAGATGAATATTTCAAATATAGATTTTGAATACGTCTATAATCTATATATAAAAAGCTGGGCTTCAGTTTTCTAGGTTGACAAATTTATAGTTATTTTTTTATTTTTTTCCCCAAACATATGCATAAAATATTGGGGCCAAGTGGTAGTAGATTGCTTTGTTTCTACGATCCCAGGAGAACGCTTGTACATATGCATTTATGTACCTGAACGAATTACATTCTATTTGAATTCTAGATTTACGAATAGCTTTATTTACCTTAAATTTATTAATAGCAATGTCTACTTAGACATGAAAAGAATGAAGACAATGGAATAAGAGAAGGAGGTATGTCGAAATGTGCTTGGCACTCTGACTTTTGGATACCCTATACGGTATATATAGCCTGATCCTATGTACACACTAGCTACTCACTCTCGCTCCGTTTGGGTTCGTCCCTAGTGAGAAAAATAAAAAACAAATAGATTTGTTTTCTCTCGGATCTCGGAAAAATGTAACCTATGTGCTATTCTAGACTAAAATCTATGTCTGTGCTAAATTTCATCCAGAACCGTTCTGGCGTGACTGAGTAACAAACATCCATGCAAAAGTTTTTTTTTATTGTTTTTTTATTTGATTGATGCCACTATAAAAATGTTATGTAACAAACGTTGTGAAGTTTAACGAAATAAAGTAAAACGAAGGACTTATATAGGTACCTATATATAATACCTATACGTATATATATATAAGGGATTGAAATTATATCAATTTTTTTTATCAAATATAATTTTTTTTAAATCAGATAAAACTGTACCTAAATTATCCTTTTATCATAATGGATAAACCTTGTAAAATAAAGTAATTAAAAAAGTATTTTTACGACCAGACTCCAGAGCCTAAAGAGTAATTTTAAAAATAACTTTTAACCAATTTCTCTAATAGCTACGAAATCAAAACCCCTGTAATCTTGTTATTATTTTTATAGAAACTTCTTTAATAATAATAATATTTATATACTCCACTTATTCTACTGCTTTTGTTTTGATTATTCCTATTTTAAAATTCGCGTGATATATATATATATATATATATATATATATATATATATATATATATATATATATATATATAAGGATAATGCAATTAGTGCAAATTAGTGCATTTTTTTACATTTCCAAAAGCTATCCTACCAGTAATAAAATAGCAAAAGCAAACAAATAACCTACTACTAATATTATAAAGAGGCAGAGTTTGTTTGTTTGAACGCGCAGTGTAATCTCAGGAACTACTAATCCGATTTGAAAAATTCTTTGTGTAATTCATTTATCTAATGATTTATTTTGGGAAGGCTATAGGTTATATATTATACCGGAAAAAATGTACAGTTCGCGTGGGGTAGTTTTGTTTTTGTCTAGGCACGAACCCGAAGCGAAGCGAACGTGAGTAGCTAGTCTAATAAATAAACGTAGAAAACGAAACGTATGAGAAACCGCACCAAGATTATTAATACTTAATTTAGATAAACTCATACAGAATAATAAAATTTTATATAAATATTTAAATATTATAAAGGTCACCTAAAAATTACACTTATTATACTCAAGAGTGAGTGAATGTGTATTTGTGACTTCTATTACGCTGCAGCTGCGTTTTATTCAGTTAGATTACCTATAGTAATGTGTTTTACAACCCGACTTCAAAAAGGAGAAAGTTCTCAATTTGGCTGTATTTGTTTTTAATATTTGTTATAAATACTTAAAAAATCATTTGAAAGTATAAATTCCTCTAAGTAACTGCTTTTCCGTAATAAGAATAAACTTATAATCAAATAAGAATATACTTAAAATCAAATCAATATAAATTCGCGAAAAAATCCGAAAAGATAGTTTTATTTAAAATGTCAAATATTCGCGTAAATCTAAGAAATTATTAAAGTTTTAGTTTATAATTTGTTAAGTTTTAAAATAAAATATAACGATATTTGTTGGTGGTATCGAAAAAAAATAAGCCGCCTGGGAATTTTCAACGAAAACTCTGTCTAAACCCTTTGAGATATAACAAAATAATGTATGGTGGAATTGTGTATCTTATATAGGTCTACAGAAAAGTCCGCGATGGCATATGTCTATCTCTTAAGGATAACATAGTAGGTATATCCATTTTCATTTAAAACGTACCTAGGAACAAAACCGAGCGAAGCGAGGGTGAGTCGCTAGTGTAAGATAAAGCGGTAATCTTATGCCATATTAGTCATTATCAGCTGGTTCAATGATAATGATATAGTATGACATAATAATGCTTTTTGACATTTACTCGTATACAGGGAGTCGTGTAGCAATGCTTGGACGGCATACGTTTCTCATGCCGTAAGTCGATACTGTTGCTATATAAAATATTGAGGCCAATAAACACGTGTTTTTAAAATGCTTACTAATAAGTTTTTATAATAGCGATTTTTTTTCTTTGTCCTCCTTTAAAAAATAAAAAGCCAAAATGACTAAACTGTTTGCTGTTTAGCCCATTTATAGCATCAACGGGGGCTATTTAAAAAAGAAATGTAATTATATCATTAATTTAATTTATATGTACAGTGATAAATATATAATACATAACTCATTCATGTGGCAATTTCAAACACATTTACTACAAAACAATATATTATTGAGCTAGGAAAATCATCATCATCATCATCTCCCTGCCCATTTCCCAATCACTTGGGGTCGGCGCAGTACATCTTCCGTACTATAATCCTATCAACAGGATTCGGCATAAGTTTTACGACCGGCCGTCTGCCTGATATCAACCCTCCTTGGGAATAGAATAAAATAAAATTGAAATTTATTAAAAATAATAATGTTAATTTAGTTTGCAATTATTTAGAAAAGAATCAAAATTATAAGCAACACATTACTACACACATTTACAATGAAGAATTTTAGTTTGAAAGACTTATTTTGGATCTGCACAGTAAGAACTGACTATATCTGTCTGTAGGAAAATATACATTTTTATAAAATAAATATATTTTTATAACTATCTTGTGATCATATATATTCTGTCTATAATAAGTATATGAAGAGTATTTTTTTTAAATATTATGCCAAAATGTGTAAAAAAATTGAAGCAAAGCCATGGGTTATTATTATACTTAATACCTATATAACACCATAACGATATATCTCTTGAATAATTGTCAAGATAAAAAGTGCTATATACTCTATGACGTCTTAGGCAAGATTAATATGTATATACTAGCGGACCCGACAGACGTTGTCCTGTCTACACGTCTTTAATTTGAAAATTTCAAACTTTTTGGACAAAATTGTGAATCTAAACCATTCCCAGATCCCCTTGAACACACACAAAAAATTTCATCAAAATCGGTCCAGTCGTTTGAGAGAAGTTCAGTGACATACACACTCACAGAAGAATTATATATGCATATATATACGGTATGTCTTGCTGTCGCGTGTGGTAATCGCTAAAAACGTGTGGCTGTAATATATCGTTTCCATATATTAATACATAGTCATAGCATACAAAGTCAGCAGGTCTTAAATCATCATCTCTTTGCCCATACTACTTATGTCAGCAGGTATTAAATATTAGAAAGTATATCGGTTTTGTAAATATTTTACTACATATTTAGTACCGCTGTGCTCGTAGCCACGCTGGCAGCGTGAGATAAATCCGTGCGCATATTTAGTATTTACATCGATTTAATATGAGACACATTTTTTTTATCGTTTAAAACTTCTCTCACTTAAAACTATATAGTAGGGGAATCACCTCAGAATGAGAGGTACCTAATAAGTTGAATATTTATATAGCTAAGCCATTTTTTTTGGTATTCTAAATTATGTGTCAAGTTTCATATAATCTTTAAAAGTCAATAGTTTTAAAAAAAATTAAGGAAGAATAATTATTAGCACGATACTAAATCCTAAACAAATGTTAAAAATTGTTACCTATCTGTTTGCATCGGCTACCTAAACCTCGGAACGACTGAACCGATTTAAAACGGAATTTTACTGGCGATTGAGGACTAGAGTGATAGGCTACTTCTTACCTGGGAAAGATAAAACGTAAATCTTTTTAAATAAAACTATCTTTTCGGATTATTTCGCAGATTTATTTGATTTTTGTTTCAAATGCTTCACAGTAATCATGGTCACGGGAGAGACTAAGATCATAGACGTCACAAAGGCATTATATAGGTACTTGTTACAGACAGTGCCTACCCACTATTTTACAAAAATGATTTCAGGATTCAAAAATGACACCAAAGTACCTAGTTTATTTAAAATGTCAAATATTCGCGTGAATCTAAAAAAGTATAATGTAAATCTAATAAGATTTTTTTGGAGGGAATGTATACTTTTAAATAAAGAAAATAAATAATATTACTATAAATATAGTGTTTTAATTCAATATTGAGAATTCTTTGTTAGAATTAAATAGCTGTAGCACTAACAAACGATATAAGTATTGAACGGTGAAACAAATGCATTAGGGAATACTTGCTTAGACATGAAATATTAAAAACTAAAATTGAAAGACTATAATAGATTAAATAGATAATATGTAAAGATAACTTAAATTTTTCATCCTTCTTGCGTGCTTTTCTTCCCATAAAATAAGAACACTTCTCTTATATAATCTTTACTCGATCCTTAAAATCAAGTCTAATTAAAAAATATTATTTATCAATTATTAAATAATACAGTGTTTTATGTATGAATCCATACTCTTACTTTTAAATACAACGATAATCCCATTTTAATTGAAACAATCGTTGTTCACACTCGCTCTACATTCGGCTTATCTCAGCTGACGTGACCTAATAGGAACCCCTTTTATTATTATGTAAAAAATCAATCATATGAAACTACTTTACTGTGAACTAGCGCTATAATAGCGTAATATTAAATAGGGCAAGTGTAAGTCTGATTCATACCGACGGTTCCGTAGCATGAAAATTTAAAACAATATGTTTAGATATAAGTACTCGTACGTAATTTATTACATTAAATTAATAATAAAATATTTACCCATCTACAAAATTTATTTTATCCACTACCAGAAAAAAAAATATTTTCAGTAGGTATTTAGTTTTATATGAGACCAATTTTTTTGTACCCAAACGCGTTTTACCGAAAATATTACATATCTCAAAAAGCGCACACTCAATGTATCTAATTCAAATCAATTTTCATTGAAAATCATTTGGAGGTTCTATTATCTCATTTTTATCTGAATAATATGACTTGTGACTTCCGGGCAGAGGCGCATGATGAAAAAATTATAAAAGTTTCGTTTTTGTCTTTTGCCAAAGGACCTCTAACAAATGGGTAGGTAATATTCATGTCATCTAAACATTGATCAAATGCACTTTTGCACTTATGTTAGTAACAAATAAAAAAAATGTATACATTACAAAATGATTATAATATTTCACTATTTCATTAACAATGAAATCCTAATTTATAAACAATTTAAATTCGAATATAACAAATCTAACAGTCCGCACACTGCTGACTTTCTAACAGCCAAGTAATCAACATGAAGATGTGGAAACGACGAATTTGTATGAGTACAACTTTATTAGCATTCCTGCTAAACTATCGGTCGACAGAAAGTCTATAGTCTGCGGTAGTTCTTTGTAAAAATATTTTAAGAGAACTAAATAATCGCACGGCGTATTATAGTATAAAGTGCTCACACGCAAAAGCTTTCCGCGCCTCAATTTGCAGTCGAGTTATACGGCAAGCTATTAGTTCTCAATGCTACTTTACATAATAAAGGTCGGATGACGACGAGAAAATCGAGTTTTTTAAAGAATAATCTAAGTAACCTTTTTAGGAGGAACACTTAAGAAAAGACTATCTGTTACACTGGTTTTTAAAATCATTTTTTTTAAATACCGCTTAAAAACACGCTTTAGTTATGTATAGTAATATATTATATTACTTTAAAACAAAACTTATAATTATAAAGACTTTTAAAATATATTTTTTTTAATTGTCACACTTAAAAAATATAAAAAAAATTATTAAGCATGTTGTTTTGTACTCGTACTTGGTAGCCAGATTGAGAAGAATGTTACAGTGAGTGCTATAATCTCTATGTACCTGTCAGTTCTTCCAATTTTTCTTGGTATTTTAATTTTCTAGAAAGTCCCACTTTTGTTCATTTCACATGTGCTTTTTTTTCATTTTCTCTTCAATGGTATTTTGTTTCCATTTTAGCTCAGAAAATCTAAATCTTATTCTTAATCATTCATAAAACTATAAACTGTAAAACGATACCTTGTATACACATAATATTTTCATTAACATAATTAAAAATATATCAAACCTGGTAGATATGGCACGTCCTCGTTAAACCTCTCGCGTACATGTTATACGGCGAAGTTCTTAACTCTATGACCGTAGAAGCCATAATTTAAAACTGTATCGTTTATTTAACACCCATTTACTAAGTATATGTAAATTTACATTAGAATTCAAGGTTGCTTTAAAAGGAAGACACTGTAAAATTAATAAGTAGGTACATTGTAATACATTTATAAAAACATAGTTGGTGCATTTGTCATTACAATTATTATAAAATACCTACCTAGTCTATTAAAGCTCTTAGTTTTATAAATAATTAGTAAGCTGAAGTGATAATCGGCTGGTTACATTTGTCGTAGAACTGACTCATGGAGTACATGGGTCCTAAAGTTGAGACCGCAGCTCGACAAACTTACTATTGGACGCCCTCTAGCTACATAGGTGGATAATGTTTCCGATGTGTTTAAGTGAGTAATAATCTCACGGACCCATGCCCGTTGGCAGCCGGGAGCTACCCCATGGGTTTTCCTAATGAATACAAAAAAGGAGGAGCGAAGATATACGTAAACTGGCTGGCAGTGGTTGGATGCGTAGAGCTTGGAGATCTTGACTATATTGCTGACAACAGGACCTATATCTTTTTTTGACCCTAATACATTAAACTGTATAAACGTATTAATATTACGAGTATAAATATGAAAGTTTGTGAGTATGGATGTTTGTGACTCTCACGCCAGAACGGCTGAACGGATCTGGATGAAATTTGGCACAGAAATGGATTATAGTCTGGAATAACACATAGGATTTTTAACCCGGAAAAATGTACAGTTCCCGTGGGATAGGTTTATTTTTGTTTTACTAGATGCGAACCCGAGCGAAGCGAGAGTGAACCGCTAGTTATAACTGTCGTTTTGGTCAATAAATATCGAATTTGTGAATAATTTAGTTTCTTAAAAAATATTATTTAATATAACCAGGTAGATACATAATGGTTACTTAAAGGAACTTGGATGGCTAAAATATATATTACAAATTAATATATGCACCCTCGCTCGCCTGAGTTTTAAATAGAGAGAGCTTATCACTTTACGATGTACTTTCTCATATTATTTAACATTTATATGTACTTCGGTTTTATATGTATTATAGATCTCGTCTATTCTAGACATTCAATGCCTATGTTACTACCTATAACATCAGCAGTCCAGTCGTTTCAGATTATCCGGAACAAACAGACAGACAGACAAAAAAATGTGTTTTTCTTATAAGTACCGTATATAATTTCATATGAATTTAGTAAAACGCTGTTATTTTGACATTACAAACAGACGCTTCAATTTTATTTATCTGTATAGATACGTTGCCTACTGATATGATATGCGAGCAATATTTTTTAAATTACTTAGGTACGTCTCTTATTAGAGACTTGTTTTAACTTACAAAAAACAATTACTTTTAATTACCCAAAAACACCTTACATTAACCATAAATACCTAATACCTTTTTTAGATTTACGCAAATAATTGACATTTTAAATAAAACTAAATTTTTCGGATTTTTTCGCGGTTTTATTTTCATTTTTGGTTCCCGACATTTCAAATGCTTTACAGCAATCATGGTCTCTCCCGTGACCAAAATAAATCCGCGCAAAAGTCCGAAAAGGTAGTGTTGTTTATAATACCTTTCATTACATTATTTATTACGTATAACAAGCTACGTTAAGTTATGCGTAATAATATATTACAATGTTTACTCCATAAATTCAGCACGGCTCATTGTTAGCAAAATGTGAAACGAAAATGCTTGACATGGAAGCAAAAAACGAATTTGACGACCCGTTTGGCTGAGTTTGTAGAGACCCTACTTGCTGTGCCAGCAGTCGCGGGTTCGAGTCCCGCTGGGGGCATTCATTTGTGTGATGAGCACGACTGTTTATAATCCAGTTATGGGTGTTTATATTTATAACATGTATGTATTTAAAGTTATATATACGTAGTGTATCAACTATCTGGTATCCATAACACAAGCCTCGTAGCTTACCATGGAACTAGGTGGTACTGTGTGTTAATGTCCTAACATATTTATTTATTTATTTAAAAAAAATGAAGGATCAACACATAGGGACATGGATCAATGACACTGAACGATAACATTCCAAAAAAATAACTGATAACTCGAATGACGCATAGGTTACCTTGAAGCAGGTTGAAAATAAAATATAGGAGTCCTAACAATTTTCTTTTCTCTTTCACACATTTAACAAAAAGAAAAAAAACATTCAGTGCATGCTTTATCAAGTTTTCACAAAACACGTTAATTTCTCTAAAAAATAATACATGAACACGTTAAAAAAAACACGTCAATCTAATAACTCAAAAAATTGGATAATAATACCACTGCACTTAAACTTTTAACAATTGGCATAGACATTTGTATGGCCAATACAAGTATTAGTATAAAGTTTAACATATACCTACTTCATTTTGATCGGTCAGTTTAATTAAAAGAATCAATGTCTTCAGAACTTGAAGAAGGTACTTCCAGCTCAGATGTCACTCTGCCAAGAATAGCCAGCTATATACTCAAGAGTTACTCCTTTAAATGTTTATTTAAATCATAAGTAAAAAAATCAAATAAGCAACACGCCACAGCTATAAAAAGAACATTAACTAAATAATCGATACCCAAATCAATTCTATATAATTATTTTAAAACATAGAACAGCAAACCAACCGTATATTGACAAAATGATAATAATAACATGCCTCCCACCCAAAACTTAAAAGAACTAACCATCCACTAACTTCTTACTTATACGCTTCAAACAGCTTTATACATATCTGTTTAAATATTATAAATATGAAAGTTTGTGAGTATGAATGTTTGTCACTCTTTCACGCCAGAACGGCTGAACGGATCTGGATGAAAGCCACAGAGATAAGATTATAACTTTTTATCCCGGAAAAATGTACTGTGGGATAGGTTTGTTTTTGTTTTCCCAGAAGCGAACCTGAACGAAGCGAGGGTGAGCCGCTAGTGTAACTATAAAAGAACTCAAACTTACACTTAAACTTAGCATTTTAAAGGTTTCTTGCCAATAATTAGGTCTAATTTGCGCCACATAAGTGAAGCCCATTAATAATATATATAATTCATTCAACTTATATATATATAAGCTATCTCAAACTTTAACCCATCTGTATACAAATTGAGCAAAATATAAGAATACCGGTGACGCAACGGACCCTCTTTTCGCTAGGGTTCGTCCCTAGGTACATTTCAATTTTTTTGAGCGGAACCCTAATTCTTTTACTGAAATAGAAGTAGCTTGAGCTACTTCTTATACCATTGAACCTGCCAGTGAAAGTCCCGTCAAAATCAGCCCAGCCGTTTCGGAGATTAGCCGGAACAAACAGACAGACAGCCAGATAGACAGACAAAATTTTTTAAAATTGTGTTTTTATTATAAATACCGTATATAATTCCATATGCATTTAGTAAAAAGCTGTTATTTTCACATTACAAACAGACACTTCAAATTTTATTTATCTGTATAGATGTATAGATATAAAAGTGGATGGCCAGTAAAGAAAAAAACGATAATGTGGTAAAATGATAATGATCATGCCCCACACGACCTACTGACTTTGTTTTTGTCATCAATCGGCATAGACAGAGACAGCATCGCCAGACCGACTTTTTTGAGACCACTTTGCACCCCCTGTTGAAAAATGGACAAAATAAATAACAATTTGCATTATTTAATAAGCTAAGAACATAAGGCATTATATATAAAATTATAAGTTCATTAATATAGTAAGTATTTAGATATAATAAGAGTATAGAGAAGATATGAACATAACTATCTAAATTATAAATCTAGGTACGATAGCTACTATAAACGTATATATGTTATATAATATAAAATTCAAAGTAGAAAAATTATCTGAAAGTATGCTATTTGCATGCGCATAATATGTGCAAAAAAATTAAATTGAAATAGTTCTTGAAATAAGTAAAAATCCTAGAATACTGAGGAATTCCAACTAAAGCTTAGCGTATATTTCTTTCAAATATACTTAATGAGTGTTTTAGAAAGCTCAATTAACTTTTTGGTGAAAATCACTGTTCTCAGTCCCTTGGGAAGATACGGACCTTGACAATGTTCTATTGTTGAATTGAAAAATGGGGTATTCTCTTAATATTTCATAGTGACCCTTATAAAACATAATAGTCCCAGAACCGGATTCAGATGAGAGCTACCAAGGCTACAGTCCCGAGGCCACAACATGGGCCCCTGTTCATGAACAAGGGCCCCTTCCTTTCTAAGTGTTCTAAACAGAAATTTCTAGGTTCTCTAAATTATTTTTTATCGGTAATAAAAACTAATTTATGTTATCCTCGCTTCGCTCGGGTTCGCCTCTAGAAAAACAAAAACAAATCTATCCCACGGGAACGGTACATTTTCCGAGATAAAAAGTAGAATATATGTTTTTCTGACGTATACGCTATATTATTGCAAGGTTTCAGTAAAATCCATTCAGTAGTTTTGGCGTGAAAGAGTAACAAACATCCATACTCTATACACCCATCCATCCTCAAACTTTCGCATTTTTTATATTAGTAGGATGTAAAACATATGAACCCATCATCATTCATTTGGTGCATTAAAGTGGACAAACTCTTAGTTGCCTCCAATCTTTAACTGCCCCGGGACCTTATCACTTTTAAATCCAGCCCTGGGTAGCAATAAAGGTAGATCCTAAATCTACTGCAGCAATAAAAACGTAATTTACAACGTCAAAGGGATAATATATATGAATCAAATTAAATAATCTTATATAGTTATCTATAGTGTATATATCTACACATATTATAATAAAATTATAACGGAGTCGAATCTGTACATTAAATATTTTTTGGGCAAATCTTATTGAAATAGACATTATTATCGATACAGATGCCTAGTCTATAGTTTTTAGAACTTTTGTCTGTCTGTCTGTCTGTTACCGCATCACGGAAAAATCACTGGAGGGATTTTGATGAAATTTGGTATGATGATAGCTGTTTTCCGGATCAACATATAGGATACTTTTTACTGCGGGAAAATATCTCATCTCTGAGAAATCTATACTAAACTTTGAAACGTAAGCAGGCACGAGCCCGAGCGGAGTGAGGGTGAGTCGCTAGTTACTATATAACTTAGAGGAAAAGTAATTGTGTTTGGAAATAACTTTCAAAAACATTAAAATAAAAATGACTAAAATGCATGCTATAATATTACAGTGGTATATACAAAGTAAACCTAGAATGATAAAACACATTCGCCTTATGATAGTCAAAACGCGTAAGTGCTGACTGACCTGCTTTACGAAACGAGATTCATCTTTGTAATAGATGTAAATCCACTTGCTTTGATCCTTCGATATATGAGATTTATTGAGTAAGGTGTCTGGTTTGTAAACCTTTGAAATATTATGTTGATACTTTGTGTTCTTTAGACTAATAGACTCAGAAAATCATAATTCGTATACTAACATATATATTGTTGAAAATTTTCTAGTTTCTATAAACTAAATTAATGGCTAATTTTGTAAGTAAAAGGTTTCTATAAACTAAATTAATGGCTAATTTTGTAAGTAAAAGGTGAGGTGTTTTAATTAACACTAAACAGACATACAATAATTAATAATTATAAACGTATACTCGTAGTATAAAAGTTTTACGTACAGTAAATATACATATGTAGTATAGTTCTTATACATGGACCAGTAAATGTGGCATCAGTATTTTGTAACGCGTTTTACTACGGTAGCTCACTATTTTTATTAGTGACTAAGTTTGTATGCCTGTATATCTGCTAATCCTTCACGCCGTAACGGCTGGATGGATTTGAAAGAAATTGAGTACAGTTAGGGTTACCAACCATACTGTTAAAAAAAGTATTCAAAATACTATTTTTATCATCGCTGAGTCTGGAGTCATAA
This sequence comes from Brenthis hecate, assembly GCA_951806755.1. Classification (NCBI taxonomy): domain Eukaryota; kingdom Metazoa; phylum Arthropoda; class Insecta; order Lepidoptera; family Nymphalidae; genus Brenthis; species Brenthis hecate. Next base: position 3,615,404 of record OX638255.1, read on the forward strand.
ACGGCTGTCATTGATCAGCCATTTGTCATTGAATAATTATAATTATTCTGGTGACCCTTGATCGATTAAAAAAAAATATTAAAAGTATTAATTTGCACAGACTCAATATTATTATATTGACAGTTTATATTCAGAATGAATACAACTCCAAAATGTTTATGAACATTGATTGATTATTTAAGAAACATTCATATCCAATGAATACTTACTGGCCAAAAATAGAGCTATAGGATAATAAAAATAAAATGTTCTTGTGAAATGAGCACTTTTCATGAATATTTATATAAATTGGGCAAGAAGCTCAAAAAAAAGTTTAAAATAAAAAATTATTACTGTTTATTTTTCTAAAATACTGTTTAATTTACCTCTCCAACCCTGATATACTTTATTTCTTGTATAAAAAGTTGGCAACCCTACACACAGTCTATGACCTTTTTTTTGGTAATGATTGAGAATGCAATTTTTTTTTGTTAATGTTTTATACAGGTATAAATAAATGTTTTATATAGGTCTCACTGGCTAAAAAAAGCCAATATTACTCACTAAAACCCAACGGAACCACCCCCATTTTAATGGGATGTGTCCGTCTGATGCGTCTTTTTTGACTCCGCACCCAGCTGGATTGCCGGACACTATATATATATATATATATATATATACACTATACTATACTATACTAACACATAGGTTACTCTTAGTAAAAAAAATCCGAACAGGTTGTGCTTTCTATTTATAATATTACTAGCGGCTCACCCTCGCGTCGCTCGGGTTCACCTCTAAAAAAGCACAAACAGATCTATCCCACGGGAACCGTTCATTTTTCCGGGATAAAAATAAGTAACCTGTTGTTTGATCTGCAATATAAGGTATCAGCATGCCAAATTTTACTAAATTAGGTGCAGAAGTTGTTGTGTACTGAGCTGTATAAGTTACTATAATTTTTTAACTATCCCACGGAAACTCTTTAATTTTCTGGAATGAAAAGTATCAAATTTCATTTAATTAGATTCAATAGTATCGGAAATTAGCCTTTACGAACAGACAAACAGACAGAGAAACAAAAAATTTGAATAAATCTGGATTTGTTCTATTTCTCTCCTTACGGGATGTAAGAAGAGAACTGACTCGTTTTTTAGCAATTTTTTCTACCATCTATGTACAGACATTCGACCTCTACAGTTTTATTATTCATATATGCACCTATATTCAGATAGAATAAATAACGTATAATAAAACAGAAATATATAATAATGAAAATAGTTATAGCGAGTGTACCTTAGGAGATAGACATATACTACGTAGACTTTTCTATAGACCTTTTTAAGACTTACAATTTTCTTGTACGAGTACAATGTTTTGATCTATCTCTTAAGGTTGAGCCAACGTAAGCCATATAAATTTCTAAGGACAATTCGATAGAACCAGTTATTGTATTTTCCCGTGGGAATGAATAATTTGTCTGTCGTAAAAAGTATTCTAAATGTTGACCCGAGCACTAAGTTTTATCACTATACAAAATTAAGTTAAAATCGGTTGAGTACTTTTTGCGTGAAACGCGCACATCGATTTGACTAAGTTTTATTATAGGTATAGATAAGAATAAATATTGCGAGTGTAACTTAGAAGATAGACATATGTATACTATTCAGAACTTTTCTGTTGGACTTTTCAAGACCTACAATTTTTTAAGTATATTGTTTTGATGTATGTCTTAAGGCTTAGCCAGAGGAAGGTTTCTAGGGAGGACTCGATAAAACCAGTTATTGTATTTTGCCGTGGGAAAGAAATATTTTCTTTAAGTAAAAGGTATCTAGGCAGTGGTATCCCAGTGGTAACGCGCTCGCTTGGGAAACCGAGTGAAGCAAGTTCAAATCCCGGGTCTCGCACCTCTGATATTTTCATGTGCGAATCATTTCTAGCACAGTTACCACTTGTCTTAACGGTAAAGGGAAACCTGCATGTCTGACAGATCCTAGCAAGTTTTCGAAAGACATGTGAAGTCCACCAACCCGCACTTGGCCAGCGTGGTGGACTATGGCCTGATCCACCTCGTACTGAAGGGAGGCCCGTGCATGTGTTAAAAAGGGCTGAATACAACAAACATACATACATACATACATACATACATACTTACATACATACATACATACATACATACATACATACATACATACAAAAGGTACCCTAAATGTTGACTCGAGTAATAAGTTATCACTTCACCAAATTTCGTTGAAATCAGTAAATTACTCTTCGCGTGAAACGCACACACAAAAACAAACAAACAGGCAAACAGACAAACAGGCAATTTTTTTAATAACTATTGTTTTGGGGTCTATGTTGTGTGCATAATACGTTACAAATAAACAAAAACATCTATCCCACGGGAAAAGTATATTTTTCCGGGATACACAGTTACCTATTTGTTATTCTGATGTATGAACTATATTATTGTAAAGTTTCATCAAAATCCAATCAGTGGTTTTTGTGTACTAAGCTGTATAAGTTACTATAGTTTTTTGACTATCCCACGGAAACTCTTTAATTTTCCGGGATGAATAGTAGCTGATTTGTTTTTGTCATGTATGAACTATATTATTGTAACGTTTTATTAAAATCCAATCAGTAGTTTTTGTGTACTAAGCTGTATAAGTTGTTATAGTTTTTTAACTATCCCACGGGAACTCTTTAATTTTCCGGGATGAAAAGTATCTAAAATGTTGCCCGGAGATATAAAGTACCACCATGCAAAATTTCATTTAAATAGGTCCAATAGATCCGGAGATTAGCCCGTACAAAGAGAAAAACAGATAAACCGCTCGCTCGGGTTCGTCCATACATACGAATATGTTGTATTATCTCTTTAACCATTTGTCCAAATTATATGCAGTAAAAGGGAAAAGTCTTTTATTTTAAACATTTTAGACGATTAATTGACTTATTTTGATAAGAATTCATAATTGTTGATAATATGACCAATAAACATGACCTAACGATTTAAATGATTTTTTTATTATAAAAAGCTACTTTTCGTGACTTAAATATAAAAGTTAGACATACGCTGTCGCTGACTTTTTTGTAGGCATTATTAAGCTCTACAACTTTTCTCTAGAACATAATCATATATTTCTCATCGTTAAGGCAGCGTTCGTAAGAAACGTTTTCGTTCGACCGTTTTTTCTCCGACTTTGCAAATCCGACTGCTACGAAAAAGCCTTTTCATTTTTCGGGTTAATATATAGCCTATGACACTCAGAAAGGACGTGGCTTTCTATTGGTAAAAGAATTTTGAAAATCGGTTCAGTAGATCCAGAGATTACCCCCTACAACGTCACAAACTCACAAACTCACAAGATCACAAACTTTACCTCTTTATAATATTAGTATAGATAAAGTGATCAATGTAAGTTATAGCCACAATATCACTATACAATCTTACCTTATGTCTACTTTCGTGGTGCATATTTTACCTAGATGACAAAACCGGTACACAGCTCCCAGACATATATTCTGGCTTTAAAAAACTTCAGAGTTGATAGTAGAAAAATATAGAAAAATATATTTAAAGATATTTAAGATGGGTTATATTTTACTTTTTAGAACTCGAAGCCTTTGAAAAAGTTTATACGAAACATAGACCAAGTCGTGAGGACAAATCGAACTTCTCCTGTTACCTAATATGAGCGTCTGCATTGCAGTGGTCGACTAAAGTTGTTTGTATAGTTTTAATTTATAAATATGTATTTATATCTATACCTACATATAATAAAATTGTAACTGATCGCTATCTGTACATGGAAGATATCTATTTATTAGTAAAGTTTTATCTGCGAAACAACATTTAAATAGCTAAAACAAAGATCCATGTCTTATTAAATCTTCATAAATAATATCGATATAGAACATAATAGGTAGCGCAACTGTATTAATACTCGTAAACTATACAAGTATCTATAAAGTATAAACTATTAGCAATCTTGCTTCGCCCTAACAGGAAAATAGTCTTGTAACGTTAGTAAGAAAAGGATTATTTTTCGTAGATATAAAGTACTGTTGATTTAAGATATTAAGATTTTATCTCCACTAGAGGCACCCAAGAGTAAATAATATCATTTCATATTTTAGAATAATATTTATTTTTAAGACTAATGGCTTACTGTCTCTTGACTCGGGTACATCCCTAGGTGCCTAACAGAAAGAAACCTATGTGGTATTGCATCTTAGATCAGTTTGTGTACCAAATTTTATCCAAATACGTCCAGCCGTTTTAGCGTGAGATATTAACACACAAAAACACACATACTTTTACATTTTTAATAGTAAGTCCAACATTAAAACCAATAGGATACAAAGATAAGATAGTGTATACGTTAAAAAGTATATAACGGGTCTTATAAGGAAATTCCTTTATCTGTAGGGCCGGAAACAAATTATCGATTCTGAATGCTATACCAACAAACATCGAATATTGAACTCGCATTACTATAATGTAAGCATGGAATATTATTAAAATGATTAGTTAGACAGTCTCACGAGTTAAGGGAACCGGACATACCCACGGTTTGTTTTGATTGTGGATATCTTCCAAAACACATTTGTACAAACGAGTTTGTCTATATAAATTAAGATGGATGTTCATATGTTTGTCCTTTATACGTTCCTAAACCATTGATCCGATTGTGATAAAACTCTGATGGATAAATCAGTATACGCCTGCGAAGGTTCCTGAGAAAAAAAGATTTTTTTATTTGGACGTTTGCCTTTTATGCGTTCCCAAACCAGTCAAGTTTAGGGTATATCGCTAATTTTTCATGCAAAGTTTGAAACGTCAAAATAATTTAACAAACACGTTCTTAGATTCGAAACGGCTCGACCGATTTTAATGATATTTTTTTGTATATTTGGTAGATATAAGAATAGGTCGTAAAGTATTTTTCACCCACCTATCCCTAACTCACCGTTTTCTAATCGCGATTTTAGTATTGTAGATTTACGATTTTAGAAGAGGGTGAGTCGCTGTATAACATAAAGCCAAAGAGTTTTTTTATAGATAGAACGCGGACGTATACGTGGGTTCTGCTAGTAATAACATATTATTAACACGGGTTTACGATAAGTTTGCAGGGTCCGAAAGGTCCCTTGCTACTTATAAAGAACAGGAAAACATATCCCTTATAAGTGGCAAAGAATGTACCAGATAATATATGTACATATAAAGAAGGGTGACTTGACGTATAAACCAAAAAGCGACCTAGGCTTTTTAACCCGGACGTACTCGTTGTACTTTTTTGAAGTAAAACTTCTTTAGAATCGTTGTGATTTAAAACTCGATGAAACAGAAATGCGACACGAGAAAGAGACAAACACATAAATATATAGGATTAAGCTGGCGACAAAATGTGATAGAATACATTGCCATGTTGCCATGGTAACCGTTGTTATTGTCTGACAAATATATAATATTATATTCTTTCCGTATATGATATTCTATAAATATATGATTGTAATATGCCTGATATGCCTTATTTAATAATTGATTTATTTTAATTGAGATATTTGCCAAAGAAGTTTTACTTCAATCACGCGTAAAGGTTACACGCACCCATTTTTTCAAAATAGCTCTATCAAAAAGGTCAACATTAACGTTCCTACTCTTATTAACTCAACTTAGGCACCCCTTTATTGACAGCTTATTATGGGACGCTACATACATACGTTGATAAATTGTTTAATACTAGGGAGACGGTCTCATCAAGTGTTGAAGCCGTGACAGAAAAGTTTCAATTATTTAAAAAATGGCAATAAACTGCCTGTCTTAAGCAAAATTATTCCTATAGGTATACCTTTGGCACATGGAGTCGAAATACTTAAAAGACATAACACCTCGTCCTATTTTGTCTAAACTTCTAAAGAATCGACATTGCGATTAAAAATTCTTGCCACAATTCCATGTGACTATGGTACAATAAAATATTATTGGATGTTAAACGATTATAATTTATTATGTATTTCATGCTTGATTTTGCTATTGGAGCGAATAATGAAAAAACTTATGTCTAACATACAGATGTTACCTATAACAGATGAAACATGATAGTCCGACATCAAGTATCCTACATCTATACATATAATAAAATTTTAACTAAGCCGAATCTGTACATTAGATATTTTTTGGAAAATATTATTGATATAAACATTATTATCGATACAGAGGCCGAATCTATAGTTTTTAGAATTTTTGTCTGTCTGTCTGCCTGTTACCGCATCACAGAAAAACCACTGGAGGGATTTTGATAAAATTTGGTATGGTGATAGCTGGTTATACGGGTCAACATATAGGACTTTTTACCGCGGGAAAATATCTCATTTCGGAGAAAAAATACAAAAACTGCAACGTAAGAGTATAGTGTAGTATACTAATATGTATAACCTAAGAATTTAATTTTTGGTCATCTGAACGCGGGCGGAGCCGCGGAAAATGTTAGTAATATATACAACTCTATAAAGTCCATATGAACGAAAAGCGAAAAATGGTAAATGGAAAAGCGTAAGGATTTTTAACGTTTTCTCCGCAATAGTACGAGCTTAAAGTTGAAAAAAAAATAGAGTGTACATATTTAAAGTATATTTTAACAAAATTGATATTCAAACACTTTATAAATTCCTTTATACCATAAGTTTTGACCGCTAGTACCCGCTTCACAATCTATAATAATCGATTTAAACAGACCACACACGCTATTGTTTATAGAAGGCTACGAGCTAAATATTAAACAAAGATAAGGGCGCGTGCGCCGACCAGGTGGTTTGACGACATGCGTATTGCGTTCATAAACCGTGTATTTTAAATAGGCATCTACATATAAATAGGCAAAGACAAAACTTACCCTTTTCTCGTCTGTTTGTCAACCGATTTCTTTTTTAAATAAAACTATCTTTTCGGATTATTTCGCGGATTTATTTAGATTTTTGGTTCCCGACGTTTCGAATGCTTTACAGCATCCATGGTCACGGGAGAGACTGAGGTGTTACATGTCTTGAAGGTATAGTTGTTACAGAGGCATCTGCCACCAAATTCTATCTTTAATCTGTTTAACAACGAAATTATAATGTTTGACGTTTGCTAAACAATATTTAAATGAATAAAAAGTTTTGGTAGAACTTTTCCTTTATACAATTAAAGTATAATTAAATAATCTTCAATATTTATTTATTTTACATCATCATACCATTTCAAGTTATTTATTGACTCAAGGAATATAATGAAGCTTTGCTTCATAGTACATAAGTCGACAAAAAGTAGCTCGATTTCATTTTGCAAGGTGAAATACCGCCAACTTCCCAACTCCGGGCTGTTACTGAGGCTTACTATACAGAAAGACTCAATAACTAAACTTGGCCCGACCCGGGACTCGAACCCAGGACCTCCGGGTGTGCAGCCGTACATACTAGCCACTACACCACCGAGGCAATTTTATAAACTACCAATAATACAACATAACTAAAAAATATAAGTAATTTATTTATAACATTATGTCTTAGATGACCGTGGGTATGATTCGACTACGGAACAAGAGCCTGTACGGTGTACCACCTATAAATTTTTTATCAAACCTAACCAGTATCATATACAAAACATTCCACCAATAATATCCAACCATTGAAAATCAGTGACTATTTCCTGCTTATTCTCCGAGGGATATTGAAGCTATATGGCCCTCCTAGTTATATGAATTCATTGATAACCAATATAGAGAAAACTAGCAACTTATCCCAGGTACGATTTTGTTAACAATTACATGGGTTTTGATTTTTTTGCGCGGTACCCTGACTCTATTTATAAAATAAAAGTAGCCTAAGTTACTCCTTATAATATCAGCTATCTGCCAGTGCAAGTCCTATTAAAATCAGTCCAGCCGTTTCGGTAATTAGCCGGAACAAACAGACAGAAATTTTAAAAATTTGTTTTTTCTCATTAGTGCATTTAGTAAAAAGCTGTTATTTTGACATTACAAGCATATACTTCAATTTTATTTATCGACATCGATAAATGAAGTACACAAAGTAGTTTTACACTGTCGATGTATTTCAAAACATTGACTTACATATAGGTATGTATATATGTTCATAAATGTAATTCAGGAAAACAAAGCTGTCAGCAAAAACAAGTTTTCACTTTATTGGACTTATACTTTCACTCCTACGTATATTCATTCAAGGTCTAAAATTTAAACCAACAGCTGTCACGTCAAGATGTCATCTACTCTATTGAGTTGAGGGTATATTTTCCCTCGTCATAATTTACATCCACTGTGTGTAAACGTTCTAATGCTTTGACAAACAAAGCAAATTGTATCTAAATTTTGAACAGTTTTTCACACATCTTTGCTCCTTTACCAGTAAAAATTCTTAAGATTTGCAAATTCCTGTTTACACAACTATTATTTATGCGAAAGTTTATTTACACTGAAACAACTAAACAGATTTAGATGACATTAAGTAGTTAGTATACTGTACAGAGATACAGGACCTGAAGTAACATATAGGCTGTACCTAACATATAGAACGCACCCGAGCGAAGTGAGATAATGTTGCCATTGTTATAATATCTCAAAAAATCTGGTACTGACAAGAAAATACGAAATTAAAATAATTATATTTTGTATCTAAGATACAACGGCTCATATTCATCCCTTTCTAATTCGCAGTCGCCTTTATTATAACGGTTATATTATAGCAGTTATATGGAAACGGGAACCGTACATTTTTCCGGGATAAAAAGTAACCTCATGTGCTATTCAAGACTATAATCTATCTCTGTGCCAAATTTCATCCAGATCCGTTCAGCCGTTCTGGCGTGATTATGTATTTATGGGATTGTATACAATATATGTAATTTTGCATTCCCATCAGAATTATGATGAATCCAATTATCATTATATATCACTAGCGACTCACCCTCGCTTCGCTCGGGTTCGTCCCTAGCTTGCTTGCCCATAAAAACTTTCATCTCCATTCTCACCTCCTTAAGGGATGATTTCCGGGATAAAAACGATTTCACTTACTCACTTTTCATATCACGAGATTAAAAAAAATCTTGTTTGAGAAAAAAAAATGCTTTTTAATTTTCTCCTATACAAAACATTCTGACAATAACAACACACAAAAAAAATTATCCAATTTCGATCCGAAGTTATGCGCGTACATACATTTCGATGATTCATTTTTTTTATATAGATATCATAATATCTAACATGTTAAAACCTATTGTCATTAAAAAATATTACTTTCCGTCTAGGGCGAGCGGTTAAACTCAGTCACACAGACAATAAATTGTTTTCATATTTTCAATGTGACACGCAAGTTTGCAGTTTTATTATGTGTAGATGACGTAGCAACTTTCTAGGTTTATATTTAATGAGCTTTTGCCTCGGCGGGGCGAGGATAAAATGTGCGTCCTCATGGTACATGGGGATAAAAGGATATCCTATGTATCCCATGATCTATATCGTTACAAAATTTCATCGAAATATGTGCAGTGGCACACGCGTGAAAATATTTAGGTAGCAAACAGACAATTATTTTTACATTTATTATAGTAATACGGCAGTTTAGATTCCATAGAGCAGGTAACTAGCTATACATTGCGTGCCCGAGTACACGCGATAGAAAGATCAAAGATAAGTTTCACTGTAATTTTTTAAATATATTTCCATTAAAAAAGGCAAATTACTGCGAATCGCGCAAATCATTCAATGTCGTGTCATTTTTATATCGGATACTATGTATGTATTTATTATACCAATTTTTCAAACATATGTATTTTATTAATTAACACTAGCGGCTCACCCTCGCTTCGCTCGGGTTCGTTGCTTGGTACGTTTTAAATATATGTAAATTGTTATTAGCTAGCGTTAGCCATATACATTTTAATTTTTTTTTTCGTTAATTTTTCATTTTTTTTCTTCATTATAACCTTCCGTGGACCGTGAACATACGAAAAAAAATATTTCCGAATTGTTACAGCCATTCTTGAGTTATGAGTTTACCAACATTCATTTTTGTTTATATAGAAGACTATATGATACAGCCAAAGTGACCAAAGTACAACCTGTGAAAAAATTAGAAGACCGCTTCAACAACTCTTGTGCTCGTTTTATTTCAGCCCTTTTTTAACGTGCCAACTCTAGGCAATGGGCTCTTCAATACGAAAGGGATTAGACCAGTGGTCAGGAATGGTTAGCCATCCCCCCCAACGTGCGTTCACCTTGTCGTGGTGGGGGGGCTCAGTAGTGCCCGGCAACCCAACCGGGCGCGAAGCCAAGAAACGCATAGGGAGGTGGCTCACTTCGGTAGGCGGTGGGAGGTGGCCCTCTTCGGAGGGCGGTGTACCATGCGGATTGCTCCTGGTACTTCTCTGATAAGCAGAGTGGACCTTGGAGCAACCCCGTGGTTGTTGTGGTCTGCTTCGGCAGACCTGCCGTCGGGGCGTCGTAGTTGAATGCGTAAGCGATCCTGCGACGCCCCATTAAGACGGAGGAAGGCTTTGTTGGGTTTTAGTGGGTATTACTGGCTTTGTCGGTGAATCCCACACCTCGTGCGTAAATGCATTTCCCAACGTTAAAAAAAAAGGAATGGTTGGCCATACAAATTTGGCGGACTTTCACATGTCTTTCGAAAACTTGCTAGGCTCTCTCAGACATGCAGGTTTCCACGCGTTGTTTTCCTTCATCGTAAGAAAAGAGGTAATCATGTTCGCACATGAAAATATCAGAGGTGCGAAACCCAGGATTTGAACCCGCTTCACTCGGTTTCTAAAGCGAGCGCGTTACCACTGGGTTATATATACTATTCTTTATTGCACTTATATGTAAAATACAGAGAGTAACAAACAATAAAATTAGTTAGCAAAGGTGGACTTATCTCTAGAAGAGATCTCTTCCAGTCAACCTAAGTGAGTTGGAGAGATAGTATTAAAATGCAGGCTAAAGTGCAGTAACTCAAATGTAAATACTTAAATAAATATATATTATATATACATATAACAAAACATTTTACATATTATATACCATAACATATGTACATACTACTACATACACAAATACATATCTATATAATATAATGCATAATAATAGTAGTTAATATAATTATTGTGGAATAACTTGGGTGAGAAAGTGCTGTTTTATTTTCTTTTTAAAGGCAGTTATAGAGGGGCTTAATTGGATGTCTTTCGGAAGTTTGTTCCAGAGCAATGCGGCATACACCGAAAAAGATTGTAGAAAGAACTTAGTGTTGCTCTTGGGTATGTTAAGCATCGCAGTAATGCAAGGCCGCCTGGAACGGGTGGGAGTAGGGAGAATTTGGAAGCGAGAACAAAGGTATGAAGGGGAATTGGGATCATTAAGAATATTGAAGAGGAATGAAAGGATATGCATATCACGGCGAAGGCGGATTGGGAGCCATTTAAGTTGAGCACGAAAGTTTGATATATGGTCATGCTTACGCAAGCCAAAAATAAAACGAATAGCGAGATTTTGAAGACGCTCTAATTTGTTGAGTTGCTCCTCAGTCACATCTAAATAGCACACATCAGCGTAGTCGAGTATGGGGAGAAGAAGGGACTGAGCAAGCATAATCTTGGTTGTGAAAGGGAGGAAGAATTGGAGACGCTTGAGAGAGTGAAGAGTATGATGCATTCGTTTGCTGACCTCGTTGACATGAGCCGCCCAAGTCATGTTACAATCCATAATTAAGCCCAAGTTTTTTACTTTATTACAGTACGGGATTGGAACACCAGAGAACTGGACTGTAGGTGTCGAGGTCCAATCGATTTTACACCTCAGTCGACTACTGCCAAAAATTATGGATTGTGACTTGCAGGGATTCACAAGGAGGCCAAAGGACTCTGCCCACGTTTGGACCCGGACAAGATCCGAGTTCAATGCATCAATAGCTTCATGTAACTCGGTCAGCTCACAATGTCGATATAATTGTAAGTCATCAGCATACAGATGGAAGGGAGAAGAAATGACTTTTGATATGTTATTAATAAATATTGAAAAAAGTAAGGGAGAAAGTACGCCGCCTTGAGGTACACCAGCAGTAAGATCTAGCCAATCCGATGATGCATCGTTGGTCTTCACGCACTGCTGGCGTCCGAAGAGATAAGAGTGAAACCAGTCTATAACAGTACTAGAAATGTTGACCGCACGAAGAGTTCCCATAAGGATGTCGAGATCCACAGAGCTGAAAGCGCTGCTAAAATCAAGTAAAACCATCACAGTGAGCTTGGTTTTATCCATAGCACCACGAATATCCTCTGTGATATTCAGCAGTGCACCAACTGTACTATGGGAGGAGCGGAAACCGGATTGATAGGGACATAAGAGGTTATTGTGAGATAGATAGGAGTAAAGTTGATTGTGTGCCAATGATTCTATGATTTTGGATAGGATAGGAAGAATTGATATAGGACGGTATTGAGTGAGATACTTAGGATTCGGGGATTTAGGTAGGGGTATGACGAGAGCTTTTTTCCATAAAGACGGGAAGACATTGCGTGTGAATGAGAAATTTAGAATGTGAGTGATCACAGGAGCAATGTCTTCCAGTACCGGAAGAATCATGTCGCGGCTGAGGTCGTCACTACCAATGGCTTTTGTGGTAATAGAGCGGACACACTTCTTTATATCATCTACTGAGACTGTTTCAAAGACGAATGGTGGTATGTCAGGGGGGGCGAGGTTTAATAAAAATGAAAGAGTTTGAGTTTTGGTATGCGAATCTAGAGTGATGGGTGGAGTGGTAAAATTATGATTTAAAGCATTGAGATCCACAGAACTTTGACAAGTTTCTGCGGCCTTGCCCACACCCAGTGACAATAAGAATCTCCAAACTTGCGCTTGACAAAGATCCTGAATCGTTGAGTGAATATAGCGGCGTTTGGCATCCCTACACATTCTGTTGCAGATGTTACGTAATTTTTTGTATGCATCAAGATTTTCGGCAGATGGATGCTTTTTGTTCTTAGATTTGGCCTTATCACGCTTGGCCATAGTCCTCTTGATCGCAGGTGATAGCCATGGGGCGGGAGCGTGTTTCATTCGTACCGGTCGGACCGGAGCGTGCTTGTCATACAACCTAATCAGCTCAGCAGTTAAAGAGTCAACCATGCTATCGATGTTATTTGTTGACAGTGTCGGAGACCAGTCAATATTTCTAGCATCCTCTCTCAAGCGGTCCAGATCCATATGCTTAAAGTTGCGCTGAAGTATAATCTTGCCTCTCACCTTTGGAGGACGCAATTTGTAAGCGAGGTAGATTAAGTCATGGTGTGAGAAAGGTGCAGTCATTTGACCATGCGAAACAGTGAGAGTAGGTTGAGAGACAGAGATTATATCTATGAGAGATGGGCGAGAATTAGGAAAGTAATGAGTAGGGGAAATCAAAGGGAGAATATGTAAATTGACTGAGGTATTTAGATCTTTTAATGCTTCAGTCCTGGAGTCATTTTTTATTAAACAAGTATTTAGATCACCCATGTAAATTACATGGTCGTAGCAGGGAACAAGGCTCTCAAGAATATCTCCTAATTCCTGAAAATAATTAATTTTATCGCTTGGGCAATACAAAACACCAAGAAGAATTTTTTTGCCGTGTATAACTAATTCCAAAAAAATATATTCAAGAGAGCCTGTTGAGAGTGAGATGGACTGTTTAACAACACAGGCGGGTAAATTGCTGCGCAGATAAATACCCACGCCGCCACCACCCTGACCAGTACGGTCATTCCGAAAAAGCTGATATCCTGGAAGAGAATAACTAGTCGATGGGAGTGAGGGTTTAAGCCAGGTTTCAGACACAAGTATACAATCGACTACGCCGGTACTAAAAGATGCGAGAAGATCTGAATAGTGAGCAGGAATGCTCTGCGCGTTAATATGCACTAAGGTAAGGAATTTAGAATTATTTGGAAATACCTTTGACAGTTTTTGTTCAAGTGTACCTTCATCCGAAATAGAAGCGTTTAAACTATTTTCAGCACTTTCAAAATCATCCGAAGAAGAACAAGAAATATATTCGATATCATACATAATACTTAATTATTATTACTTAAATATTAATATAAATATAGAAAATATATAAATATATATAAAGATAACCAAATATATAATAAAAATACTAGCAAAAAATATATATATGATTAAGATTAATATTATACTATACTCATGCATAAGTTGACTGCAAAAGAAAAAACATTTCTAAATAATATAACAACAACACAAAAAAAAACACAAAAAGAAACAGACAGTGATAAGCAGATTAAACAACAATTAAAAAAAATAAAACTCAGAGTAACCACAAAGTATTGAACGCTAGACAAAGACATCATTTTGAAATATTAATTTTGTATCTGTGAATAATTTTGTGTCAATGATATTTATGACAAATGACAATTGACATTAAACACTTAATTATTAGTTGACAAACTGTGACATATTAGAAAAATAATGTGTTTTGAACTACAAAATATAACGAAAGATAATTTGAATATTGTGGATACCCTGCGAAAAAATTATATTAAGTCACAATAGTTCACATACATACTATAAACCGACCATATGAAAAAGTTATAAACAAATACAACCGTGCTAGTTATTGTCAGTTTTAGTATATTGTGCCATCAGTTTTTTGAGCTCGGACAAGGAAGTAACTTTTTTGCGGGACTTATCAGGGAGAAGAATCACTATTACACCATCTGCAGACCAGCACTTCTTCATCCCAAAGTGGCCACGAGCAGCAACAAACACATCTTGTCGGGACTTTGTTAAAAACTCAGTCACAGTTGTTTTAGTGCCTTTCAAAGAAGTTTTAGCCTTCCAAACAATGGAACGTGCTTGCATATGTGTGAACCGCACAAGAATGGGCCTGGCTGATTCCCTCTTTACACCTAACCTGTGGCAGGATTCAATTGAATCTGGCTTTGAGTCTGACAATTTCATTTGGCTGGTTAACACATACATGATTTTCTTCAAGACATCTTCCTCCTTATCTTCTTTAATGCCATGGAAGAGGAGAACCTTCCTTCGTGATTGAGTCTCCAAGCGATCCAAACCAAGGGCAACAAGCTCCACCTGAGATTTGAGTATGCCAAGGGACTTCCATATGAAAGTCTTGAAAGTACAGAATTCTGCGGCCAAAGCTTTCACCGTAGGATTAGAAGCAGTGGAACCTGGTGGTTGCAAGTTTTTCTCAAATTCGACCATTCTTGTATTAAACATAGATGATAGCTCGTCCATGCTCTTCACAAGCTGCTCAATTGGAGAGTCCATAATTCAGTGTGGTGATTTTGTGTGAAAGTGAGTTTACAGTCAACTTAAGCACTGGGTTACCACTGCCTATAATGTTTTAAGCAACTTGCAAAATTAGGAGGCCCTGAATTCGCATTTTTTTTATATTTTAAGCGCTACTTTTGCTTTTGTGAACTAATTCTAAGTATTATTTTTTAATGAGCAGGTTATATTATATTTCGAGTGCCGTCCCATTAAAATATTCAGAAAAAACCAACATCGAAGTTAGAATAATTGCTTTTAAGGTCATTAAAATTGTTATAATTTTTAAATGAAATAGTAATTATGGAATTTCAAACATAGGTGTATTTTCATATTTCTAAATAATATAATTATAAAGATAATAAAGTTCTTAAATACATTTTAATCATCACTAATAAGCGTCTGTCAATGCATTAAAACCATGCATATAATAAAATAGTAACTAAGCCGAATCTTTACTTTTTACCGCGGGAAAATATCTTATTTCTGAGAAAAAATACAAAAACTGTATTATAAGAGTATACTTATATGTAAAACCTAAGAATTTGGTTTTTGGTCATCTGAACGCAGGCGGAGCCGCGGGCAATACTAGTATATAATAAAAAAAAATTGGCCGTCACGGAACGCCCGGCAGATGTGAAACAAACATACATCTATGTTAATATTAGAATTCATAATTAATAAAAAAACGAATTATTATTATTACTATTCCCAAGGAGGGTTGACGTCAGGCAGGCGGCCGGTCATAAAACTTTTGCCAAATCCTTTCAGCAGTACAGAAGATGTACTGCGCCGACCCCAAGTGATTGGGAAATGGGCAGGGAGAAGAAGAAGAAGAATAAAAAACTATAACGAAATATGGAGTAAAATAAAGAAACACTACGCAGCTCACACAGAGAAGAAAAAAGTGACAAGTCGAGAGCGGTGACGTAGAATAGTAAAGCGTCATGCCGTCTGACGGCAGGCATAAGAGTCGGTTTTACTGCCAAGACCAATAGATGTTTCACATCAAAAATGTCAAGTGCGAGTCAAACCCGTGTAACGGAATGCACATTTTAGCATGAGTAAGTACTTAAAAGTTTCTATATTACAAATATATAATAAAAATTCTAAGCTTGACGGTTCCAAGACCGTGGAGAAGTTGACTGATAATCTTTGTATTCTTACAACATTTATATATTTCAAAACGTGTCTATATCTATACATATAATGAATTTCTAACTGAGTCGAATCTCTTACATTGAATATTTTTTGGAAAATCTTATTGAAATAGTCATTATAGGTCGAATCTATAGTTTTTAAATTTTTTGTGCCTCTTTGTCTGTCTGGGAACGTATCACGAAAAAACCACTGGACAGATTCTGATGAAATTTTGTAAGATGATAGCTGGTTATCAGGGTCAATATATAGGATATTCTTTATTGTGGGAAAATATCTCATCTATAAATCTTATACTGAACGTTAAAACGTAACTAGGGACGAACCTGAGCGGAGCGACGGTGATTCGCTAGCTGATTATAATATGTAACGAAACCATTTATTGAAATATAAATAAGTATATCGTAATGTACTTAAAAATCTTTATTTTTAACTATAAGCCACCAACAAGAAAATTGAATTAGATTATCTTTGCAATCTGATAGTCTTGTAGAATTTATTTCCAGTTCAGCACATTCGAACAAAATAGTCTGTGACAATCAGCCAGACTGACACAAGAATATTATATATACCTAGTTCTAATTTTCCCTTTGTGGTACATAACTAATAAATGAATATGAATTTAAAATTAATCTACACGTGTCCTTTCTGTAGAGCATAGTGTGATTGTCCGTGATTAAATTTTTATTGCCATTAATTAAAAAAACTATGTGGCCTTGCAGTATAACATACAATCTCGACATTACACAGTTTTATGCGACCTTCTTATAAGTATCTTCTGAGAGCTTAAGCTGAACTCTTCATGCTAGTGCTTTTACATTTTCCAACTGTTTTAACAATTTTAAAGGCAGTCTAGATTCAAATTGGGTTCGGCGTATAGATTTGTATTGGTCATACATAATATTTATCCTTAATTGGATGAATGTACCACATGTACCTATACAGTAGGTACATGTTTGTAAATAGGTACTCCATACATAAAAAAGTGGATGGTAAATATATAAAAAAACTTAGGGAAATGAGGATCGTGCAATCACGATAAAGTCAATACTTCATATAATACTAGCGACTCACTCTCGCTTTCCTCGGGTTCGTCCCCAGGTTGATTCCCCATACAAGCGCTCATTCCCATTTTCACCCCCTTAAGGGATGATATCCGGGATAAAAAGTACCCTATGTCCTTCCCAGGGTCTTAGACTATCTTCTTACCAAATTTCATCTAAATCGGTTCAATAGATCCAGAGATTACCCCCTACAACGTCACAAACTCACAATTTACAAACTTACAAACTTTACTTCTTTATAATATTATAGTATAGATTACAATATTCCATTTCCAATTCCAAGAAATTTAAATATGGTACTATTTTTTTTTATCTTCAGCAAGTGAAGAAATTAAGAAAGCTATTATGATTATATTAATTGTAGTATCAACACGCAAAAAAAAAAACAATTTTCTAGGATAATTCTAAAAAAACATTGAGTAAACAGTTTTCATCTGAACCAACGTCGGGTCGGTTATAATGACGAGAAATGTACTCACTTACCAGATACCTGTTAAGCTGCGGGCCCACTAATTACTCTAAAATAATTGTGTGTACATTAAAACTTAAAGTAAGATAGCGCGTCGATATGTTCAAAATTTTGTTAATCTTCCAGCTTAAAGCTTCATCATCATGATGAAATCTTATATAATACAAGGAATATACATAATATATAAATATGAACAGCGTTCAAATAAACAGATGCATATTAAAATAAGGCTTGGTAGATCCCTCCACGACCGCGGACACGCCGGCGGCGAGTCAGTTAACAATAGATTTCTTAGAATTTTAATTAATTTCTTAGAAATTTATCTGGAGGTGTTAAATAGGTTTAAAAACATCTTACACGATACAATAAGTTTTTAAGGAAAGAAACAAAGTAAACTAAATTGAACCTCTCGTGACCTTCTTTCCAAATCCATTAAAGGCTTAGTAAAGCTTTCTAAGATTTAGCTATCTTATTGTTAGAGGATTTTTAACACTTGCCGCAAATGTTACATTATAATATAACCTATAGAATATACGAGTAACTATTCTAAAAATAAACTAACAACTAATATTATGAACAAAAGAACATATAAAGAGAGGGTTGTGTTATTATTTATTTTGTGACATTTTATACAAAAATAATAAGAAAACGATTTTCTACGACTGTATTCTGCACACACTTCTTTAATATGAGGTACAACACTACGCTTGAACTGTCGACAGTATAATAAGGTGTAACAGTGGGCTCAGACTAAAGAATTTTATACACGGAAGCCGCCAAAATAAATGTCAAAGTCAAAAATAGAACGATTTGCTGTTTAAGCTAGTATTCTTTGATTTTGCCAAACATATCGTTTATTTTCTTGAAAGAATAAGGGAAATTTGACATAAAAAGTTTAGTTAAATTAATATAAAATTTTTGAGAAAAAAATATTTATAATATATTTTTTTTTCTTTATATATATAATCAGACCTCAGAATATCTTTTTTTAACCGGTTAATACCTTATCTCCACCGTGTCTTGACGTGACTTGTCGTGGCGAAGTAATCTGTGCCAACTGGCATGCCTAAAAGTCACAAAGAATAGAATTGAGATAGTAGGTATTCCTTTAAACCTTTGTAGTATAGAGGCAAACTGTACTAACAATATTTTGACAAGTACTATGTTTTCATAGGATAATGTGACGTGAATATAACGAGAATATAATTTACGGTATCACAGTATAATTTTGTAAATTAGATAGATTGCAGTGAATATCGAATTTGGTTAAGGTTTATTCAACAGAAATTGACATTAGTGGTTTTAATTACAAGGCAATGAACAGATTGTAATATTGTATGTATGTATTATTTAATCACAAAATAAAAAGTTAAACACACAAAATAAATTAAAAAGAGCTTTTTAAAACTTTTTTTAGTTACATGAAACCATATTGTAAAATTTGTTTGTTTGTTTGCTTTATAAAGTGGGGATCATTTTTTAAGCTAATTAGGTAGTCTATTATATATAATAAGTAAATAGGCTTTTCATATAGGCATTTAATATGTTTTCCTCAAATTTTCAATAACGATCATGGTCGAATTTCTACCACTAGACGAATACTAATTTATTTAAACCACTATCAAATCTGCATATCTGTATAAATATTATAAATGTGAAAGTTTGTTAGTATGGATGTTTGTTACTCTTTCACGCCAGAACGGCTGAACGGATCTGGATGAAAATTGTCACAATGATAGATTATAGTCTGGAATAAGACATAAGCTATTTTTTATGCCGGAGAAAATATACGGTTCCCGAGGGATAGATTTTTTGTTTTTCTAGAGGCGAACCCGAACCGAGGGTGAGCCGCTAGTATTTTATAATTTGTGCTACAACTTAGTTAAAGCCCACTTTTATCGACGCAAAACCTACACGAGTGGAGCCATGGGCGAAAGCTACTTTTTCAATGATTTTCAAAAAAGAGCAGTTTCTCAAGTTTTTGTGTATATTACGTAATTTATGCCTATGATGAAGCAATGATTATTTTATGTGAAAAAAAATGAAATTAATTTAAAAGTTAATATAGCTTTTAAATAAAAAATAATAATTTGTCGATAATATATACATATTTATACTCTATAGCAATCGATAGGATAAAATATTCTATGTAGGAACGATGTAGATACGAACTGGCGATAATACCTGCCGTTGAGCATTGGACAATACGTATGAATATGAATTAAAGCCACTTAAAACCAATTATAATTATCAACAATATATGTATATATGTAGTATTATTAGCCCATAGTTAAGCTGACACCGACACGATCATACCATGAGGCCCGGACATAATGCGTGTTCGAATAATCAGACAGATTTTGATGAAATTCGGTATGATGATAGCTGGTTATCCGGGTCAACATATAGGATACTTTTTACCGCGGGGAAATATATCATTTCTGAGAAAAAATACAAAAATTGCATTGTAAGAATATATTAATATGTAAAACCTAAGAATTTGGTTTTTGGTCATCTGAACGCGGGCGGAACCGCGGGCAATGCTAGTCTTATAATATGAGCAATCCATAGATAGGTACTTATTTTCTTTTTATTATAAATGTGTTTTTTGTTTAAAAGTACGTAGCTATGTATAATTGGGCCGTTTCTAAATAAAGTAATTAATATGTAACGCGCTATACAATAAATAACCCATGCTTTAGTACATAATTTATACATAGACTAGCGTTTTCCTGCGACTTTGCCCGCATAGTACATTAATCACCAACATATCATATACTAAAACCTTCTCCGAAACACTCTGCATCTCACGGCATGAGTATTATTCCGATCGGTTCAGTAGTTATCGCAGTATAATCGAACAAAAAACCGGTTCTCCATTTTTTAGTATAAATTTTATTAGCTTCTCTTGTAACTAACTGTGTAATCAAATCTTCGAAGAACTTTTTGACCTAAAGATTATCTAAGCAATGGAAACTTCGCAAATATGTGGAATCCGGGTGATAATACTGAAATCTGATACCATCGAACTGATCGGTTGTTCCAGGCAATGGATATTGGAACTTATTAAGGCTACTAATAAAACTTTCTAGCTTAGGTAGATTTGATTCGTATTGACGAATTCTATAAAATAATACAAGTCAATCAAAAGCGTATTTTTTTTTTATTATTTTAAAACTACACTTATTTTGATTAAACTTCTACAGTCTACACTTACTACTTAGTACTTACTCTACTTCAACGAACCTTCATACATTAGAACTATTATATTGTACATAATAAAGTACTAGATCAGTGTTCTTTAAAACTTCATCAAGTTCATTGAATATGACAGCTGAAGTGATTACCAATTAGCAGTTGAGTGTTACAGGCAGTGTAGGATTGAACGGCCATAAAACTGTTTCAAACTAAATTTCGATACGATTTGTCATGTAAATTACAGCAGCTTTTGAACCGTAATGAGAAATACGTAATAGGAATAAAAATATAGAATAAATATAAAATAATCCTTATAAATTATATAAAGTGAATATTTTAAATAAGGCATGTATTGATTTTTTGTATTTATAATAATAATTAATTTGCCGTTTTGATAATATATTTATTTATTTCACATTACAACACTCGAACTTCTACTGAACGATAGACGATGAAGACTCAATTGTGGCTGAAACTTTTTTAAAGTAAAATTTTATATATGACTAGCGACTTACCCTCGCTTCGCTCGGATTCGTCCCTAGGTTTATTCCCCATACAAACTTTCATCTCCATTTTCACCCCCTTAAGGGATGATTTCCAGGATAAAAAGTATCCTATGTCCTTCCCAGGGTCTCAAACTATCTTCTTACGAAATTTCATCTAAATCGGTTTAGTAGATCCATAGATTACCCCCTACAACGTCACAAACTCACAAACTTTACATCTTTATAATATTAGTATAGATTAAAATTTAAATAATATATTCTATGTCAAAGCAAAAAGAACTCTAAACAAATAAGATCTAAAAACCTTATTCCCAAAAACTACTTTGCACATAAAAATACGCAAATTGGCACTATTTTATTCAATAGATTAAAACGAGTACGATACCCGACTGGCTACGTCGAGCTGAATGGTGTATTACGGCTATTTGACATAACTCGGGCTTATTCGGTATGAATCGTAACCGGTCTTGTCACCATGATGGCTGCCAGAGCTATAATATCAACAATGCAATCTACATTTCATTTATTTTTGCTACCTGGCTCCTATACGTTTGTCGGGACAAATCAGACAATATACAATGTAAAATAAATAATAAATGACCTTACTCGCGAATAAAAGCTCACATTTCTACTGATTTTTGTAACATGATATCTTCGCTAATTGTAATGAAATTTCATAATTCTCTTTATTTATTGAATAGTTTTAAATAGGAACCTCAAAGTGATCTCTTATTGTCTGAGTAACTTAAAAGCATAAAGTAATTATTAGGCTTCGAGCCTTCGGCTATATAACCAAAAGTCCAGTCGGAAGTCTATTACTAAACTTAGTTTTTCACTTTTTTTGGTAAGAAGGTAAATATAGAAGCATCAAATTTAGTGTGTTGCTACCATAAGCTCTTAAGTAAAACAATAATAAGTTAGTAATTAAGACAAAGTATGAATTAGATTCATCCAAGAGGTTTCAAGAGGTATTACACGGCCTCATTTTATTGATAAACGCTAAATAATACAGAACCCTCGTTGCACGAATGCGACTCTTACTTGATCTTTTTTTTAATATACGTATTGGAATGATGAACCCCATGACTAATGAACCCCACCGGGACTACATATTGACCTCTCACAAAGTGAGAATCGTTATTACAGGTAAGAAGTGCCAATCATTTTGTCCAACACTTAATTCATATATAGTATACAATATACATACATCCTAATACTAATGAAACTTTGCCAAGTCCCGACTCGATAACGTGACTGACGAAAGATATTATTGATTGATTATAAACAATGTTTGATATTTTTAAACAACGTTGCATAGATTAAAATCTGAATTAAAACGGATTAATTTACAATTCAAGAATAATGATGATAGTAACAATTTACAATAAAACAATAGTGATTTCTTGGTTTATGAGATAGATGGGATTTTTTAGCTTTTTAATTCGATACTTGATGTTTCTCGATAATAAATTGCTAGAATATATCATAATTTCGTACAAAATAAGTACACTTGGTTATTACTATTTATCTATCTAGACTAATATTATAAAGAGGCAGAGTTTGTTTGTTTGCGCTAATCTCAGGAACTACTAATCTGATTTGAAAAAATTTTTTTGCATTAGATAGTGTGTTTATTGAGGAAGGTTATATCATCATGCTACTACCCAAGGGAGTGAGGCAGTAATCTATACGTATAATAAAATTAATTGTAACTAAGTCGAATCTGTACATTAAATATTTTTTGGAAGATCTAATTGAAATATACATTATTATCGATACAGAGTCCGAATCTATAGTTTTTAGAAATTTTGTTTGTCTGTCTGTTACCGCATCACGAGAAAACCACTGGCCTGATTTTGATGAAATTTGGTATGATGGATTATCATCAACATATAGGATACTTTTACCGCGGGAAAAAATGTCATTTATGAGAAAAAATACAAAAACTGTATTGTAAGAGTATACTAATATGTAAAGCCTAAGAATTTGGTTTTTGTTCATCTGAATGCGGGCGGAGCCGCGGGCAATGCTAGTATAATATATAGTCTATCTATTCCATACTAATCATTAGAACGTACCTAGGGACAAACTCGAGCGAAGCGAGGTTGAGCCGCTATTAATAAAATATTATTAAAAATTTGTTCATGACGCTGGATGGAAAGTAGTATCTAAAGTTCTAAACTCTAAGCAATTTAACAAGGAAGCTGCTAGGTACATATATATTTTAAACCGGAAAGGAGACTTATTTGACATGAAATAATAAAAGAAACGATAGCTACAGATCGTAATAGCTTGCTACAAAATACGAGTATGTTCACGAATACGTACACGTAACATCTGTTTTTACTTTTAAACGCTTAACTCAATATTTTGTAGAACTTTTAAATACACTTATTTGTTCTTTACAGTTTAAATTTTAAAAATAATATAAAATAACAGGTTTATCAAATATCAATACACTTTTTTTTAAAAACACAGATTTAGTTATAGGAATATTCCTGTGGTTCATCATAGAGAGTTAATTTTAACGTTAGTACTGATCAACGAATATTCCTACTATAATTAGTACTAGTTATGTTTTAAACTAATAATATAGATTTAAACAAATACAAATATTTATTTAAAAAAAAGTGTGTATAATTTTTATTTTTATAGACATTTAAAAATACGTGTTGTGTACATAAATGATGAATAAATATCTATACATATAATAAAATTGTTACTAAGCCGAATCTGTACATTAGATCTGTGCATTAGATATTTTTTGGAAAATCTAATTGAAATAGACATTATTATCGATACAGAGGCCGAATCTATAATTTTTAGAATTTTTGTCTGTCTGTATGTTACCGTATCACAGAAAACCCACTGGAGGGATTTGGATGAAATTTGGTATGGTGATAGCTGATTATCCGGGTCAACATATGGGATACTTTTTATCTCATTTCTGAGAAAAAGTGCAATGTAAGAGTACACTAATATGTAAAACTTAAAAATTTGGTTTTGGTCATCTGAATGCGGGCGAAGCCGCGGGCAATGCTAGTCTTGAATAAAACTTTATAATGTAGTCTAATAAAACTGTCGCATCGTAAAAAAATCACTCTCATATTTTTTACCCTAACGCGCCAAAAGAAGTAGGTATACAAGTAAGTAACATCGTGGCAATTCTATAGTCACAATATTTTAAAATTCAATCAATTCCACCCAATTGTCCTTCAATATCGAGCGTGAGATAAATTTAAATACAATACTAATTTAAATAAGAAAACGACGATCACAAAATAAAACAAAGTAAAAATGATCAAAGCATGAGACATTAAAAAGTAGGAAAATAAGCTATTTAACATTTAACATGATCCGTAAATTTGCATCTTAAAAAGGATATATTTATTGCAATAGCCGCTCCATTGTCGGCCAACGGGAATAACTTATAGCGTTCTCCGGATCTTATATAATATTAGCAACTCAAGCTCGCTTCGTCCGGATTCATACCTAGTTACGTTTTAACGTTTAGTATAGATTTTTCAGAGATGAGATATTTTCCTATAGTAAAAAGTGTCATACCTATATGTTAACTCGGACAATCAGCTATAACCATACCAAATTTCATCAAAATCTGTCGAGTGGTTTTCTCGTGATGCGTTCCCAGTCAGACAAAATTTAAAAAACTACAGATTCTGCCTTTGTATCGATAATAATTAATTTTAACAAATTAAATATATCCAATAATAAATTATTATCATCAAAACCTGACCATCATTTCCCAAATGACTCTTCTACCTGCCCATTTCCCAAGTTACTTTGGGTCGGCGCAGTAAGTTTTCTTCTGCCATTCTCTTTTATTAATCGTCATCTCATCATTCACCCCTTTCTCTTTCATGTCCTATCTCACACATCTTTTCTTTGATCTTTCTCTACCTCCATGCATCTACATTCATTTCCATCACTCTTCTCGTCACATGCGTTGCTTCCCTCCTCTTCACATGTCCATACCAATTTCTCTCTGTCTTCTTACATCTTTTCTCTGTCACTGGTGCTCTTTTAAGAAGTAAGAGACAAAAATATAAAAATACAGTATTACATTTTTTGACATAGCGTAATATGTAGCAGTACTTAAATCAGTGTATTATAGTGTCTACGGAATCCAAGCTACCCTTATAAGAAAAGTATATGTTTTTTTTTATAATTGTGTGTACATACACAAAAACATCCAAAAAAATATACGTACTCGCATACAAAAAAATAATAAATCATAATACTCATGTATTAATTCATCATACTATTCGCAAAAAGATATTTTTTTTTACTCTTAGAAACAGCTCATTATAATGTTTATTACCAACATTATACCTAAAATAATATATGGTTATAAAATTATTTTTAAAGACTTATTTATTTGTTAATTAACAATTATATTTGTACTTACTTGTAATAAAACAACAACAAATTAACAAAATTAACCAAATAATATACCCTTTTAATATGTTCTGTCTCTTTATTGTAACAGTTATAATTTTTCATATTACGTAATGTTTAGGTCTCATTATAACACAACTCGTCTTCTCCATTCTACGCGACATTGGCAAAGTCAATTGTGCCCAAATGATACTTCTAGAACCCAAGAAACTAAATAATTGAATTGAATAGTATAATTCAGAATTAGTAAATTAGAGTAAACACTCTGTGAACTGTGTACTTTTTCAGGACACTAATTATAAGGGTTTTTGTAGTAGGTAATATTTGTAGTTCTAATTAATAAATTTATTTAGAATTTGAAAAGTTGCAAAATATTAGTTGGATGTGCCTTCAATGCCATAGAAAGGAAGCAAAAACCGGTTAAGGTAATTATCATCAAATTCGGATCGAGGTCAACACATTATCGGCTAACAAAGAAAGTTATATGGAACCATAAAAATTCGATAACGCGTAGCCTTGTCGGAAAATCTGCCACAATTTTGACTTGTTATCAATCTTATTAAAGTATGACGCATTTCTCGATGAATGTTAAGAAAATCTGTGTACCTTTCAAAAGATTCGTGAATCCTCTCTAAAATCAATAATCTGGGGTTTTAGCCCAAAGTCCACCACGCTGGCAGAGTGTGGGTTTGGACTTCACATGTCTTTCAAAAACTAGTTAGGTTCTTCCAGGCACGCAAGTTTTCTCACGTTTTTCTTCACCGAACGAAGAGTGGTGATCATGTTGGAAATGATTTGCACATGAAAATATCAGAGGTGCGAAACCATGATTTAAATCTGCTTTGCTTTGTTTTCCAAGCGAGCACAATACCAATGGGCTTCCATTAGCTTTAATCTACATTTATCTTAACTAACTAAAATAAATCACTATCCGTATAGTACCTACGTATGGCAAAAACGCAAATAGGCAAACGCATAAACATTTGCAGTAAATAATAAATAAATAAATATGTTAGGACATTAACACACAACACCATCTAGCTCCATTGTAAGCTACGAGGCTTGTGTTATGGATACTAGATAGTTGATACATTATACATACATAACTTTAAATACATATATATTATAAATATAAACATCCATGACTGGAGTACAAACATTCGTGCTTATCACACAAATGAATGCCCCCCAGCGGGACTCGAACCCGCGACCGCTGGTGCAGCAAGTAGGGTAATTACAAACTGAGCCAAACGTGTCGACGAAGTCGTGTCGAGTAAGAATTGTTAGGGATTTTTTTTACTTGTCAAATAAATTATATAGAAGCAGTACCAAAAACGATTATTGACAGCCACTAAAATAATTAACACAAAACAAAATTTACGACCCATAAAAACAAACGATGCTATAAACATTTCGTCAATTGTCTATAACTGCCAATGGAAGTTTTAACTCTACGTCATTGTGGTAGAAAAATGTTAATCAAGTCTAACTGGTAGCAAGTTACACAGTGGTGAACTTACATAAAATACATTATAGGATATTTTCTTCAAGAAATCACCATGTTGTGGACCAAAATGAACAATTTGACATACATTAAACAAATTTAAATTCTGACAAATTACCTTATATACTTTCATTTTGGCAACTCATCTCCTCATTTCAACCTAAGAACCAATTTTCGCGGCAAGAGCTATGCAAAACGAGTAATTTCAAAAAAGTCGGCGATAAGCAAGTATATGAATAACCTAATCTATCAACCGCAAAATGGCCTATGACGACGTCATTCTGCAAAAATAATAAAAACATAACGGTAAAACGGTCCCTACGGTATAAGAATTACAGATGATTTTACAGTAAACTTAACGAATATAATAACACCTATGTTGTATACAGTATGTATTTAACACGACACCGTAGCTCATTTTTCTCTTTTTCTGTATATACAACGAAAAATAGGCCAGAAATCATAATGACAGAAGTTTGCTCTTCTAACAAGTATATTAAAGCCATCATTAATGAAAACTTTATAGTTTATACCTTATTTTACTATAAATTGGGGAGTGAATTAAGCTAAAGCTATTAGCTGTTTGCAAAATGTAAAGAGTTAAAAGTAGTCTTCATTCGCTATGGTAAAATTACACCGTCAAAACCTCAATCAATTATAGTGATATTATAGTGAAACTGCCTCGGTGGTGTAGTGGCTAGCATGTACGGCTGCGCACACGGAGGTCCTGGGTTCGAGTGTCTGCGCGTACACTTGTGCACTATAATATCTCCTGCACAGTTGGCTAGTCTGAGACTAAAATTGGCCGCCGTGGCCGAAATCGGCTAGGAGAAAATCATCATCATATATATTTGTACTTTTAGGTAGGCTATAAACGATATATTCGCACCCCTGTATTTCTCACCCCTTTGAGGTGCAAACGTAGTACAATCTGATACTGAATAACAAACACAAACTGATACTGATACACATTAATTATTGTTTAGGTAGTTGCTAACTTCACATAGGTAACTTTTGCAATCATATTTATAGCCAGTGTAGTCAGTAAGTGAGGAAGCTACTGTGTGAAGTGGAATACAGTTCTACTGAGAACAGACGGCGAGAAACTAAAGTTGTACTTTTAAAAATTGTTTAGGTAATATTATTCACATTCCAAAAATATATTAGTTTTCCAGTGAAGAATCAAACGTTCTTCATTCGACGCATTATTATTACCTTCTGAGATTGTTCTTTTTTTTTTAAATACATCGAAAGTCTAAAACAAAAGGTGTGAGTTTAATTTTATGTAGTCTTCGAAGTGATCCACCAATTTAACAAATGCGAATATAATAATATTTAAAACTGTACACAAAAGAAAGTTATTTTCATTGTTATTTCATCAATCTAATCAAAATACTTCAGTAAAAATATCGTAACTATAATAGCTCAGCTTTAATGGATAACCTTAATCAAACTCTTATTATGTAGACTGTCGTACATATCTTGTACCCATGTACATTGAAAGAGATATGAAATTTGGTCAGTATTTTCATATAAAAATCATTAACTCTGGTGCTTAAATTGCGTGACGCATTCGCCTTCATATTTCTAATCTATACAGATAAATAAAATTGAAGTGTCTGTTTGTAATGTCAAAATAACAGCTTTTTACAAAATGCATTATGTATTATATACGGTAGGAAGAGGAAAAACACATTTTTTTAATTTTTTGTCTGTTTTTCTGTCTGTTTGTTCCGGCTAATCTCAGAAACGGCTGGACCGATTTTGATGGGACATTCACTGGCAGATAGCTGATGTTATAACTTATAAGGAGTAATTTAGGCTACTTTTATTTTAGAAAAAGAATCAGGGTTCCGCGCAAAAAAATTTAAAACCCTTGAAATTGTGAATGAAATCCGCGTACCTACGATCGAAAAATCAATCGTGTTAGTTATACCATTTATAACTCAAGAACGGCTGGACCAATTTTTATAATATTTGGTTTTTTGGATTTCTCTTAGTCTGAAATAGGATAAGTATTAAAACATCAGAAAAATTAACGAAAAATTTTTTTATATATATATTAATTTATTTATATAACTATTTATATCTATTTAAAACGTACCTCTACTCTAAAACACGACAGTTGTATTCCATCAGTTAAATTCTAATTAATTAACCAATTGAGATGTTGGGCATTGCTCAAAGCCAATTAATATAGACGACAATAACTACTTCTTATTTAAATCTATCAAGTCTCTGTCGAATGGTTACTAAATAAACCAATTTATTATAATTTTCTCGATATTTAGATGCAAAATACAACTCTTCATGATTGATACAATCAAAGCTAATTGTGAGTCTGGAAAAAAGGCAAAAGAAAGATATGGTAACTTTTTTTTTCGTTATCTCTTTGCCTTGAGTGAAAAATATTATTTATCGATTACATCTATACATATAATAAAATTGTAACTAATCCGAATCTGTATATTAAATATTTTTTTGGAAAATCTTATTGAAATAAACATTATTATCGTACAGAGGCCGAATCTATAGTTTTTAGAATTTTTATCTGTCTGTCTGTTACCGCATCATAGAAAAACCACTGGAGGGATTTTGATGATATTCGATATGGTGATAGCTGGTTATCCAGGTCAACATATAGGATACTTATTACCGCGGGATAATGTCTCATTTCTGATAAAAAATACAAAAACTGCAATGTAAGAGTTCATTAATATGTAAAACATAAGAATTTTGTTTTTGGTCACCTGAATGCGGGCGGAGCCGCGGGCAATGCTAGTAATAAAATAAAGTAGTATAAATAGTATATGTAGTCATGGTAACACTATATATGTACCAATAGGATGCTATAACGCAAATTAACGTTTAAAACGGTATTCGCAAAATTAATCCCGTCGAGAATTTTCTATAATAATATTGCCTTCCTCATTTTAATTATATTGTAAATGTTATCTAAACAAATTAATGTTTACTGATTCTTCTATTATCCTGCGTACCTACTTTGAACTAATATTATGATCATTTATGTAGCGAACAATGGCATAACGGGAGTGGCTTTGTTGTAACTACACACCGAAACACGGGCATTGTTAATTTAAAATGTAAATTGAGTAAAACTGTTAAAATATCAATATAACATGTATTATAAAAATAATATCTATACATATAATAAAATTGTAACCAAGTCGAATCTGTACATTAAATATTTTTTGGAAAATCTTATTGAAATAGATATTATTATTTATTATCGATACAGAGGCCGAATCTATAGTTATTCGAATTTTTGTCTGTTACCGCATCACAGAAAAACTATTGGAGGGATTTCGATGAAATTTGGTATGGTGATAGCTGGTTATCCGGGTCAACATATAGGATACTTTTTACCACGGAAAAATGTCTCATTTCTAAGAAAAATTACAAAAACTGCAATGTAAGAGTATACTAATATGTAAAACCTTTTGGTTTTTGTTCATCAGAACGCGGGCGGAGCCGCGGGCAATGGAAGGGATTTTATAAAAGTTTCAATCAATTCGATTGTGTGTGTTGCCCATTCGAAAAAAATCGCGAGTAGGTAACTGAACTCATATCCGACAGATAAAATATTGATGCTATTGAAATAATTGTATTTATAATAATATCCGAATATTCATTAGAACACGGTTACTACTTTTCCATAACATAATATATGATATACCTAGCAGGAAATTTTCTTTTATTATCAGCTATAAGCTTTCATGATATATTGTCGACCTCACAACAATATTAAAACAGTTTTTTGTTTGGTTGTTTGAAATAATATTGGGAATTTTACATTACTATATATTTCTTTTTTTTATCATCACTGTCAATGTCATAAAAAATACTTTCGTTACTGATGTTAACGTATTATTAGTAGAATTTACGAGTAATTGTAAACATCGACAGACTCACGGTATAGATAATATCACACTTAAATTGTTAGTGCGTATTAACACCATAAGTACAGTTATTTCCGTAAAATAATCAAGGAAAATATACGAGAATCAAGTGCCAGTACACTTCACGAAGTACCTATAACGCTTTTTATAAAATTATAGATAAATGTTTATTAAGTAAATTAAACAAAATCAACATTTTCACAATCCTTAAAGAAAAATTCCTCCAGAAAAAAAAAATATATCAGCAGCATATAAAACATTGCAGAAATGAATATAAAATTGTACCGCAATAAAACTTAATGTACGCTAATGACTAACTGGGTTTATTTTTAACCTTAAACGTCAAAAAGATAACCTATAACTTAACTGTTTCCGCTCAACTCCTTTGTTTATTGAAAACATTATATTGAAATAATTTCTCACCGTTTTGACTTCATTGTTAGAGGATTTAGCTGTTGACATTGCCTTGATCATTCTGCTAGAATTATCCAGAAGGCACTTTTGGATACTCATAGCTAATCACGTCACAACAATTTCACTTGGACACGTAAACACTAAAACTATAACCATTTTGTTTTATCACATTTTAGTTAAAATCGGCGTGTTAGGTTATATCCATTGATTTGACGTAAGAAAGTTTTTTGTTAGTGTAATACGGACACGTGTACACGTGACGGCGAGCCGAGCTCTACTGTTGGAGGCCAGACAGCGCCCCTTGCGGCCCGAACAAACACTTTAAACCCTGGCCACATCAAAAAATTGTTAACACTATATTTACATTAATTAACCAGTTGATCTCATTTTACTGAAATTTAAGATTTAAATTTTTTATTATATGCAGTACATAGTTCATTAAATATAACTATTTTTCTACTTTATAAATTATTACTCCGATGTCTACAGCATTGGTCATCAATTTATTCAGCCAAAAATTAACTATAACTGTCTATAATGGAAAAAATATACTGTAATATTATAAGTATTAAATCGTATTAAAATTTACATTTTATTCAAGAACATGCTTCATTTTTATAGAACTCAAAACGCATTTCGAGTATAATGGAATAGCGAAGTTTATACGTCATGGCCTTTTAAGAACTTAAAAAAAACCTTTGTATCAGACCCTCGCCGCTTTCAAAGGTTACGTGTTCGCATAGATCCTTTTACATTCTTGATCCTATATCTTGAAAAAGGGCACATTAATAAAGTATGTAGGTATATGTTATTATGTGTAACTCAGTGGCAGCGCGCTCGCTTGGGGAACTGAGTGAAGCGGGTTCAAATTCCGAGTCTCTGCGATTTCCAACATGATTACCACTTGTCTTACGGTGAACGAAAACATCGTGAGGAAACCTGCACGTCTGAGAGAACTTAGTATGTTTTTAAAAGACATGTGTAGAACGACCCGCACTTGGCTATTGTGGAGGATTATGGCCTGATCCTCCTATTAGAGGCCCTTGCCCAGCAGTGGGACGTTAAAAAAGGCTGAAAACATGTAAGGGCTGAATACTATATGATATATATATATATATATATATATATATATATATATATATATATATATATATATATATATATATATATATATATATATATATATATATATATATATTAAAATATTGAATTTAAATAGCTTACTTTTATAAAGTAAATTTTGTTTAAATCATACATATACAACTTTCGTCTAAGTGAAGCTGGAATGGATTTTGCGACAATATACATATTTAGATTCTTTTAGAACATTTTATCTATAGTATATTAATCTGGTTTTAATTAATCGCAATATACATTTATTTATAAAATTATGACTATTTATCAGTGTCCATACAAGATGTCTTACCTTAAAATTATTTTTCTATAATTTTACATACATTTAATTTCTTTCTGCATTAATAAGTACATATATAAAAATTGTATATCTTTGGAACGGCTTACCTCTGCTAAAATTTCACCTTTCGCCACATTTATACTACTGAAGCTACCGTACGTAAATAATATGGTCATATATGTACATAGATAATATTGATACTCCAAAATATTTTCCTTCCCTCATAATACATGTACATGTTTACTCCGTTCTGGTTCTGTAGTTATTCACTGAACAGTCGTATAGAGACTGAGTGATTAATGGCGGTATGCTTTAATTAGACCGGGACATACATATTACATAGTATATTAGATATTTACTACGACTACACTGATTACATGAATTAATTCCCCCATTCCTCTTCCATCATCGGGCAACCCGACGAACGGCTGGTCTCCATCCTTATGTCGTCGACATTCCACCCGTCCGCACGAAGCGTTTCGCTACGTCATTTATTATACGTACGGCTAAGGACTGGAACAACCTGCCTGCGTCGGTGTTTCCGTCCGATTATAATATGGGTGTCTTCGAGGCAAGAGTGAATAAATAGGTGGCTACTGAAATAGTGCGACTTACCATCTACGACTGCGTTACCACTTACCATCAGGTGGAACGTAGTCAAGTTCTAATTCTGAACATTATAAAAAAAAACAACAAAATTCATTCAATGTTCTACATTAGATACATATTATACACTTTGTGAAAAAATTAGAGATTGGATGTAAGTTTTTTATAAACCTAATCTGACTTCCTACTATTATCATGGAGAAGTATTCTATTCTTTCTCGTATTAATTAGGTATAAAAATTTAATTAAACAAAAATATTTCAACAAATGAAAATGTTGTAAAACTTTAAAGTCGCGCTTATAAGAATAACTTCGTTACGCTACACGACCTGAACGGCCGTTCAAATTAATTTCTCAGTCATTTATTGATAGATTTTAAAAAAAATATCACTGATTTATTAGTTTTGAGTTATATTATAATACCATTACATTAAATATGATATTATCAACAGTATGAAACTTCTCCATGGCGATCCACACAATGTGTGCGTGTGCGTGCGTGCGTGCGTGCATGCATGCATGCGTGCGTGTGTGCATGCGTGCATACATACAAATTAAAATACAGATAGACTATGACCTGGTGTAAAACAGGCTACTATTTGACGGCCGGGTAGATCCCGAGCGAAAAGTCGCTAGTAGAATAGATAATTCTACTAGCGACTTTTCTCTAAATCAATAAATTAATTCGATAGTAGTTTTCTTGTATGTGAATGTGTAAGTTAGTAAAATTAACATGAATAAATAAGTAAAAAATTTTTGGTTAATAAAATAGGTTAGACGTAAAACTTAAAAAAAAACATCGTATCTAAAAGTTTCATGTTGAAGATTTGGTAATGTTAAACATATAAAACTATCTTCTATGGTTTTTCGCCGGTTTATTTTGATTTTTGGTTACAGACGTTTTGAATGTTACACAGAAATTACGAGAAATTATTTTTGGTAGATATGTACATATATTTAAGTAAGTACCTATAATGTCAAATGTTTTTATTATTATGACTATAGCTAGTTTTATTAAAAAAAAAAACAATACAACTTCCACACATGTATACATTACCTATTAAGACCGCAAGCTCGTATTTTTCAGCGATTTACCGAAGAAAATATCTTTATTGTGCTTTGTAGCCAATTTTATATACCTTCTTACTTATATTGAAAACCACTCTTGTTGATTATTATCGTACCATGATTTATCCTTTGTTTTATATTAACGGGGACGGGAATCCAAGAGATAGCTCAGAGATCAGGTGTATTAATCAAACCTATAGGGATATTATGGGAAATGGACTTTTTGTAAAATGAGAGTGTACAGTGTAGTGTGTTTGTGTATTACGTGCTTGTTATTTTTTAAAAGTGTGATATAGTATCATTTTGCCTCCTACGGGTGCGTTAGGCACTTAACGGTGTTCTTAGGTTATAGTCTATCTGTGTACTGAATTTAATCCAAATCCATCCAGCCGCTTTTGCCTGGAGAAGTAACAAACATACACAATACACGTTTCTATATAAACTTACAGATTCATAAATAGCTGTCCGATTAAAATATATATAAAAATATATTGCTCCTTCATATTCGAAGCAACAGACCAGCAGATTGAATTGTTTTTTTTTAATAGATTATTATAAGCTTCTTTTTGATTGAATTTAAAGAGGGGATACTCTATTTGTCTGTATTTTTGTGATCTGTGGATATGTGTAAATTATATGTATGTATGTAAAATTAAAATTTATCTTATAAGGGTTTTAATATAAATAAAATAAATAATCGCCGCCAAATGACTATCTTTCTCACTCCTATAGGTTGACAGGAGTCTGGATGAGATCTTTGTTAGAGATAAGTCCAACTTTGCCCTCAATTTTCTCCTGTATTCAGCACCTTTTTACGTCCCATTGCTGGGCACGGGCCTCCCTTCAATACGAGGAAGATCAGGCCATAGCCCACCATGCTGATCAAGTGCAGGTTGGCGGACTTCACATGTCTTACAAAAACTTGCTAAGTTCTCTCAAACGTGCAGGTTTCCTAACGATGTTTTCCTTCACCGTGAGATAAGTGGTAATTATGTTTGCAATGATTCGCACATGAAAATATCAGAAGTGCGAGACCCGGGATTTGAACCCGTTTCACTCGGTTTCCCAAGCGAGCGCGTTACCACTGGGCTACCACTTTCTAATTTTTCTAATGTACTATATTTTTATACACAATTAAGAATATATATTTTGTATGGAACTGGAACAATGTTATATTTTAATATTTACTACAACTGTCTAGACTCGAATTACATGACCATTGTACAATGTACAGCTATCTTCTATAACATGATAAATATTTAATCTGAACAATAAACTTATTAATAAGCTAAAGTGGATCTAATCATAAATCCATGTACAGAACAGATCTGCAAATAATTCATAACAAATGTATATTATAAAGCTAAAAAGATTATTTCTTTTTTAGTTTTTTTG
Source organism: Brenthis hecate (assembly GCA_951806755.1). Lineage (NCBI taxonomy): Eukaryota > Metazoa > Arthropoda > Insecta > Lepidoptera > Nymphalidae > Brenthis > Brenthis hecate. The sequence continues at coordinate 3,651,865 of OX638255.1, forward strand.
TTGAACACAGTAATGTCCAAACTCTAACGGCAGCGGTAAAATGTAGGGTTTCCGTGGGATAGATTTGTTTTTGTTTTCTAGAGGCGAACCTGAGCGTAGCGAGGGTGAGCCGCTAGTTCAAAATAATTTAACATTCAGAATGACAATATTTTATTAGCTATATTTAAAAGTTATTTTTAGTACAACTTTTTAGTAAGTACCTACTAATTCTAAATGGTAAATAATAATTTGACGACACGTTTGACTCAGTTTGTAGTGACCCTACTTGCCATGCTAGCGGTCGCGGGTTCGAGTCCCGCTGGGGGCATTCATTTGTGTGATGAGCACCAATGTTTGTACTCCAGTCATGGGTGTTTATATTTATAATATGTATGTATTTTGAGTTATATATGTGTAAAGTATCAACTATCTGGTATCCATAACTCAAGCCTCGTAACTTACCATGAAACTGGATGGTGCTGTGTGTTAATGTCTGAACATATTTATTTATTTATTCATTTATTCAATTGTATGCAGCTTCATTTCTAATATTTATCTCTAGTAAGATCATCAAGATAGATTGGATATTTAATACATTGTTTAACTAACTTTTAAAATCATTTACAAGAAAGATGAGTCAAAAAGCAAACATAGCAAAGACAAACAAGGTCTTCCGTCATATCTTCTTTACTGTTGTTGTTGGTTAGCCTTGGCTCGTATGAGACGCTTAGATATATGATAACGATAAGATTTAATGAACGAGAAGATTAATCGAGCGATAAACATTTATGAGTCTGGGATTTAGATATTCAGACACAAATTTGGGCTCCACGCTATATAGTACATACTAGCATTGCCCGCGGCTCCGCCCGCGTTCAGATGATCAAAAACCAAATTCTTAGGTTTTACATATTAGTATACTCTTATATAGCAGTTTTTGTATTTTTTCTCAGAAATGAGACATTTTTCCGCAGTAAAAAGTATCCTATATGTTGACCCGGATAACCAGCTATCACCATACCAAATTTCATCAAAATCCCTTCAGTGCTTTTTCTGTGATGCGGTAACAAACAGACAGACAAAAATTCTTAAAACTATAGATTCGGCCTCTGTATCGATAATAATGTTTATTTCAAGAAGATTTTCCAAAAAATATCTAATGTACAGATTTGGCTAAGTTACAATTTTATTACATGTATAGATAAGGTCGTTAAATTTTACATATAGCGTTATTCAGGGCTATGTCCCATACATTTTGCCTAGTGTTCTACCGGTACTATGCTTAGGCTCTATCTTCATCAATTCAATTGAAATGAAAATATTTTGCACTAGCAAATTACCCTTGCTCCACTCGGGTGCGTCCCTAAGTACGTTTGAATTTTTTTGAGCTAATACTTTATCTAAAATAAAATCAGCCTTAGTTACTTCTTGTAAATTATAACATCAGCTATCTGCCAGTGAAAGTCCCATCAAAATCAGTCCAGCCGTTTCGGAGATTGGCTGGAACAGACATACAGACAAAAATTTTAAAAATTCTGTTTTTCTTGTAATAACCGTATATATGTAATTTCATATGCATTTAGTAAAATTATTTCGACATTACAAACAGACAGTTCAATTTTTTATCTCCATAATTACATTTTTTCACTGACCTGCTCAATAGCCTCAGAAAGACTGCCAAAAGAAACCATAGTGAATCTAACTTTTTTTTCTTACGCTTACTTCAGACTCCTTCAGATTACTTTTGTTTAATTATAAAGTATTCATTTCAAGAGTATTTTGAACTAAATAACACTTTCTTAGATTTACGCGAATATTTGACATTTTAAATAAAACTATCTTTTCGGATTATTTCGCGGATTTATTTTGATTTTTGGTTCCCGACGTTTCGAATGCTTTACAGCATCCATGGTCACGGGAGAGACTGAGGTGTTACATATCTTGAATGTATAGTTGTTACAGACAGCCTACCCACAATTAACAAAATTAAAATTTTCCGAAATAATCCGAAAAGATAGTTTTATTTAAAACTAAATAACTTTAAAATTATGCTATCTTACATCTTATAGAAACCACACCATGAACGTCCCTTTTAATTATCTCTTTTCATTATTTATTAAAGTTAGCGTCCGACCAAACTGTCAGATTCGATTTAAGTTTTGGGGCCAAATTAGTTTCGGTTTCAGCAAAAAACATGTCCAAACTAGGTCTGATGTAAAAACAACGTTAGTGAGCTTTCGTGCAACTTCGGGAGCAATCGGCGTAATGTTTATTTTTCTATGTGATAGTCGTAAGTACCCACCTTATCACTTACCTATATTGCACATAGTTTTTTTAGAACAAATTTTCTACTTTTTCAAATAACTGCCTAATTAAAAGAACAGAAAATAACTAAAAAACTAAACTAAACTGTCTAACTAAAAAATAACTAGGAATTATTTTAGAAATGAAAAAAGTAACTATATAAACTTTTTTTGCCCTCAAAACTTAAACTAAACCACGGTAATCTATACTAATATTATAAAGAGGTAAAGTTTGTGAGTTTGTAAGTTTGTGACGTTTCTCTGGATCTACTGAACCGATTTAGATGAAATTTGTTAAGAAGTTAGTTTGAAACCCTGGGAAAGATATAGGATACTTTTATATAGGATACTTTTACTCCGGAAATCAGCCCTTAAGGGGATGAAAATAGGGATGAAAGCTTGTATTGGGAAACAAGCTAGGGACGAACCCGAGCGAAGCGAGGGTGAGTCGCTAGTGTAATATAATAATACATTACCGTGACTAAACTAAACTACGCAACATATTTTGAGGATGTTTATATTTTTAATCTATCTCAATGGTTATGTTATTATATAAAACAAATATTGATAGAGCAAATATCAAGTTGTTGCGAGCGGAAATAAAAGTTTATGACTTTCAACATGATAAAGCCTTTATGGGAACAGGCGCTAGTGCTGTTTTTAATCAAAAAACTATGTTTATAGTACAGATTTGTAATGTACTAGAAATAATATCTACCTACAGTATTTATATCATTATAACAATGTAAGACATAATAGTAAACGAATTTTGCTGGCCTACGGGTGTAGAGAAATACGTTTGTATTAGCGTGGTAGGGGATAATCTCTGGATCTACTGAATCAATTTAGATGAAATTTGGTAAGAAGATAGTTTGAGACCCTGGGAAGGACATAGGATACTCTTTATCCCGGAAATCATTCCTAAATGGGGACAAAAGTTTGTATGGGGAATTAACCTAGGGACGAGCCCGAGTGATGCCAGGGTGAGTCGCTAGTAAATATTGCATAAATCTATGCATTTATTATGCGTTCGGAGGATTGTTAGCTTTGGCATAATAACACAATATATGGAGAAGAAATTGATTGTTTATATTGAGAACTGGACTACAGAGATTCTGATCCAAAAACGCTTTAAATTCAAGACCATGCACCAAAATAACGAACTGGATTATCCAGTCATTCTCTTTCGCCGTCTAATGGCGATATAAAAAACACCATCTTGTTCAGGCGTATTAGGTTTCTTTTAAATTTCTATTGAATTGCTTATTAATTAATCTAGAATGATTGGTAACTAGCATTGCCCGCGGCTCCGCCCGTGTTCAGATGACCAAAAACCAAATTCTTAGGTTTTACATATAAAATACAAACACTGCAATGTAAGAGTATACTAATGTTTACTCTTACATTGCAGTTTTTGTATTTTTTGTCAGAAATGAGACATTTTGCCGCGGTAAAAAGTATCCTATATGTTGACCCGGATAACCAGCTCTCACCATACCAAATTTCATCAAAATCCCTCCAGTGGTTTTTCTGTGATGCGGTAACAGACAGACAGACAGACAGACAGACAAAAATTCTAAAAACTGTAGATTCGGTCTCTGTATCGATAATAATGTTTATTTCAATAAGATTTTCCAAAAAATATTTAATGTACAGATTCGGCTTAGTTACAATTTTATAATAAGTATGTATAGATGGTTTAATCAAAACAACAAACAATAATATTATTGGCAATTAAGTATACAATATGGATATATATTTTGTTAAATTGTTTGTTTTATCTGCACCCACAACATCCTTGACAGCTGTCTAAAGATTTACGATAGCAATAGAATGAAATTGTAATATTAAAACTCAAATGTCCATTATAAGCTAAAGAAATTGTCATGAAAGAAGACATTTTAATGAAAGTATTAAACTTGTCCTCTAAGACTTTATAAACAAGATTTTTTCCTTTTTAAAAATAACTTTTATTTATTAACTTATTAATTTAGTAGTAATCAACTTATTGGTAGGTATATTAGAAAAACGTATAGGTTCCGGTTCGTCCCTAGCTACGTTTTAACTTTTAGTATAGATTTTTCAGAGAACAGATATTTTCCCGCAGTAAAAGGTATCCTATATGTAGTTATCATCATACCAAATTTCATCAAAATCTATCCAATGGTTTTTTCGTGGTGCGTTCCCAAACAGACAGACAAAAATCTAAAAACTATAGAGTAGGACTCTGTATCGATAATAATTACTATTGCAATAAGACTTTCCGCGAAATATTTAATGTACAGATTCGACTCTGTTAGAATTTTATTATATGTATCTACCTATAGTTTACGTAGAAATATGAATGAACGTAACTTGTTCTCTAAAAGATTTAACAAATGCAAAATTGTACAAAGGTTAATCTTTTAAAAAAAAGTTTTATTCCTTAGTTAATTACAAGAACGAAGACCCAAGAAGATTAAAAAATGCTAGTAATAAACATTTTTTTCATATAATAACAGAAAAAAATATTGTACAATCTCTATTGTTTTTAAAATTCTGAAACTTATAATTTGTTTTTCAATTATTTACATGAAGTGTTGGCCGTTTTTAATTAACTTAGGATTTGTTTTAAAAATCTGTTTTTTAGAGTAAGGTGAAGCTATAATTAGAAAGTGGCGTCAAGTCTACAATAAATTTTAATTTAAACCGTAATAGTTAAATAGATACCTAAGTTTCATTACTTAATTAGTTTAAAAACAACAGCAACATTTTTTCTTATTAATGAGGCGTTGCAGAATCGCACTCAACCACGACGCCCTGACGGCAGGTCTGCTTAAGTAGACAACAACCAAAAGACTAACACACAGACTTAATAGCAAATACTAAAAATTACTTTTAAATGGTAATGCTAAAATGTAAAGCTGAAACTGAACAAAAACTAAAAAAAACTCTTTCTATTAGTGAAAGTCCTATCAAAATCCATTGCGTAGTTTAGAAGAAATAAGCAGAGAAACAAACAGAGGCAGACTGACGATCGAAAAAAATCAACTTTAAAAGAAATTTTAAGCGCGCCATCTATTATGCGATAACAACATTGACATTTTAGACCTGCAAAAAGATCATCTAATTATTGGCGTAATTTATAAAAAGAAATTAAAATTTAAGATTAATAAAAATTATAATTGTTTTTAATAAAATGAATAATTATATTTTTTAACAAAATTAAACAATACATTGGAAAATTAAAAATAAATTGTTATAACAAATGGCGCTATAGCGCCATCTGTTTCATATTTCATAATTTACAAACAAAAACATCACACCAAAGAGTTCTAACATCTGCTACAAGATGTCGCTGCTTTTTTAAGTAAACTTGTTTATCACGACACGACACGATATAAATTAAACACCGTATCATATTATTAAAACAGTGTGCTCACTGATGTGGGTGAGGGATCTCGTTTTTTTCCATAAGTAAGTTCATTTTGTTATAATTTCTTTAATTCATGTTACGTATTAATCAAAATAGACGTTTGTCAATAATATATGGGGTCAACGTTTTTATTGAGGTTTATAACGCCATCTAGTAGCAATTACATTTTTTTCAAGCGTAGTTTCCTTATAAAAACACATCGACCTGTTTGTTTATTTGTTTTCTTTTATTTATTTTAAGTTACATAATATTATAATATTATTTATAACCATTAAAAAACACCTTGTCACTCTGAGATATGCAAAAGTGGGTAGAATATTTAGTAAGTAGTTTACTTTTTATGTACATGTTTGTTTTGTTAGTATAAATAATACACAGATACTGTTTATAAAAACTTATTAATAATAATTATCAACTAATTTTAAATGTTTTGGTGTCACTGACTGATTTGCATCGTTTTTTTTTTAAAGAATACTCCGCTTTTGTGTTTATTAATCGCGATATCCTTTAATAGTTACTGGGTCGACTTTGAGTATGCTTATCTATACTAATAGGTATTATAAAGTTGTAGTTTGTGAGTTTGTGACGTTGTAGGGGGTAATTTCTGGGCCTACTGAACCGATTTAGATGAAATTTGGTAAGAAGATAGTTTGAGACCCTGGGAAGGACATAGGATACTTTTTATCCCGGAAATCATCCCTTAAGGATGTGAAAATGGGGATGAAAATTTGCATGGGGAATCGCTAGTTTTGTTAAAGTTCTTATAGTTAGACATTGATAGACTGAAAATATAAGAATAAATTAACATTTCAACCTGAAACAGCTGTTCGCTAATATACAATAATATTATAAGGAGGTAAAGTTTGTTAGATTGTAAAGTTAGACATAAGAGGTAGCCGGTAGGTGATCTCTAAAACTATTGTTACGATTCTAAAAGGTGGTTCATTTATTCAAAGCTGTATTACCTTCTAATTTTTATTTCGTAAAAAGTGTGCTTAATGTTAGATAGGCAGTGGTAGCCCAGTGGTAACGCGCTCGCTTGGGCAACCGAGTGATGCGGGTTCAAATCCCGGGTCTCAAGCCTCTGATATTTTCATGTGCGAATCATTTCTAGCATGATTACCACTTGCCTTACGGTGAAGGAAAACATCGTGAGGAAACCTCCATGTCTGAGGGAACTTAGCAAGTTTTCGAAAGACATGTGAAGTCCGCCAACCCGCACTTGGCCAGCGTGGTGGACTATGGCCTGATTCCCCTCGTATTGAAGGGAGGCCTATCCTTTTTAACGTCCCACTGCTGGGCACGGGCCCAGCAGTGGGACGTTAAAAAGGATAAAACATATCATAACTTTAATTGAACTCAAAAGGTACTTAGTGCCCAAACCGAACAAGAGGTGGGTAAGTCACTGACACAAAATAAATAAAAAGCATTAATGAAAATCAGCACGTATAAGTGTATGTTTTTTTTTTTCAATCTTTATTTATAAAGCCATACACCTATATAAGGTTAAGCCAGCAAGTGTATGTTAGATTTTCTAAAAATCATTGTTTAGTGTATACCTACTTGGCAGATTGTTTTCTCTCTCATCTATTCTTTCATTCTATGTATTATCTTGTAAGTTTCTACATAGAACAAACGTTTTGGTTGACACAATATTTATATATTTTCAGACAATTCAGCACAATAGTAAAGATGACTCGAACACCGGACCCCGCGAAAGTGCTGTTAAGAGAACAAATTGCAGCTAGCATTGCAGCTCTCTCTGCTGATGAGAAGAAACGACAATCTGAAATAGTTTATAACAAAGTATGTCAACATTTTAAGATTTTTTTACACATTTTTACTAACTACTTGTGGACCCGACAGACGTCCTGTTCAAACATACGAGTATAAATAAATTTTCTGTACGTGTGTCTATAAAAATGAAAAATCTTAGAACAGAGCCGGACTACAGCGGTATCTACTGGGTGAATAGGAATCAGTTGTGAATCTAAACCATCCAGAGACCCACGAAAAAACTCAATTTTTTTTTACAAAATCGGTCCAGCCGTTTACGAGGAGTTTAGTGACATACGCACGTACAGAATAATTATATACATATATAAAGAAGATAGTAATTTTATCTGTGTTTTTCATCAGCTATATGTTTAGTAATTTACAAACTATGTTCGTAGATCGCTATTCTTCCCATGCGAGATGTAGACTGATCTCTATCCTTCCGCTACTTACTAGATAAGTGTAATGTAATCGCATAATTCCATAAATATTATAGATCCGAAAGTTTGGATGTATGTTTGTTACCCAATCACGCCAGAACGGCTGAACGGATCTGGATGAAATTTGGCACAGAGATAGATTATAGTCTGGAATAGCACATAGGTTACTTTTTATTCTGGGAAAATGTAGGGTTCCCGTGGAATAGATTTGTTTTTGTTTTTACGAGGAACAAACCCGAGCAAATCGAGAGTGAGTCACTTATAGTAAATCATAATTTTCAAGGATTTGATTTATAGATTGTTGATTTCGTTTATTTATTAAGCCAATCGGTTAATGTAAAAAAACTTTCAATTTTGTTATCCTAATAGTCTAAAATAAAGGGGATCCCGAGTTTATTAAGAAAACACACACTTATCGTGTTATGGACTGACATAAACAAACGTTTTGGTGTACAAAGGTTATCGATCTGCTATACAACAAATGCTTTATTATATTACATAAATTTCTTGATTTATGCTTACAATATTTTAAATTAAAAAAAAAAACGAATTTTAAGCTACTATTATTATTATATTATACATATAGTCATAAATATGAAAGTGCGCTTGCTGACTTGTTTTTTTATGCAGCAATCAACGACTACTTAGCCCGACTGAATGGTCGTTGGCAGCAATGGACCAAAGTCAGTATTTTGGTGTAAAAATTAAAATCCCTTCAGACATTCTCGAGAGATGAGGGATTATAATACACAAACCAATTTGTTTTGACGGCGCTGTACCCACGAAATTAAATTACGCTAGCGTTGATCGAGCAAAAGCAAAGACCTGTCTACACTAATTTTATAAAAACAAAGTTAATTTTGCGACTGAACGTAATATAGCTTAATTCTCCGGTATATCAAATGATACATTTATTAATCTATTGGATATAAGAAAACAATAAGCATAATATAAAAGAAAATATTGTTACGTGACATTTTAGCAGACAATTTATAATTTCAAATTTTTCAAATTATCATTTCCAGATAACGAATCATCCTGTCTATAAATCCGCAAAACGAATAGCCATATTTATGAGCACAGAACAAGAGGTCAACACGGCGCCCATAATAAAGCACATCAAATCTAAAGGGGCAGCGGCGTTTGTGCCACAGTACGCCGGGGGTAAGATGAGGATGCTACGGCTGGAGACCGGGGATGAAGATAGTATGCCTTTGACCAGGCACGGGATAGCGCAACACTCGAAGGACCAGAAGAGGGAGGATGCTTTAGATGAAGGTATACGTATAGGTTTAACAGTTGTCTCGTCCTTACTCATCTTAACACCAGCAGCCGCAGGTAAATTTCTAAGAAATTAATTGAATTTCCAAGAAATCTATTGTTAACTGTAACGCTAGCGTGTCCGCGGTCGTTGAGGGATTAACGGAAATCCAGCCAAATTAAAGGGTTGTCAAAAAATATAAATTTTCATAGGGGCTACTACAATGCTTAGAGATGACACTACAACACTTTAACTTTGAAACCTCAAAGTTAAAGCGTTGTAGAAATCTGTGCCAAGTTAAAGTTATATCCGTCAACCCTAAAGCCGTTTCCCGGTTGTCATATAATTTTATGTATGGCAGTCGGGAGCCCATAATCACCACATTGTTGCCCTGTATAAACGCCTTGGTTAGATGACTATATGTTTTAGTATACTGCTAAAATTATAAACTAGCGACCCACCCTCACTTTGCTCAAACTTGACGACTTCATTATCAACAACAGCTATTTCTCTTTACTTTCTATCAATATAATGTTTATGAACTGTAAATATAAGTTTATCACAACAACTTCTCTAAATGATAGTGAAAACCGTATCAATGACAGATGCGGATAGACATTTCATTTTATACTACAAAAGTGTGTTTATTCTCCTTTCACGCGGCGAACATTTTGCAAATAAGTACTTGATGATTCGGACAGCATATAGACTCTTAGACCCCGGCACATCAACCCCTTAAAAGTGATTTTTTTAAAGAATTATATCAGAATATCCTTGAGATTGGAGAAAATCACGCGTAAAGTACCCATAAAAGGCTATAATATATTCTTAAAGAGACTCTCTTCACGATTTGTGTCTTCAGTAAAAGCCGGCAATGCATTCGCAACTCGTATGTTGCAGATTTCTATGACCGACGATAGCCACTTACCATAAGATGAATCATTTTGCTCGTTTGCCTTTTTTTATAAAAAAAATAAAAGTACAGACGAATTGATTACTCCTCCTTTCTGAAGTCTTGAAAAAAAATAGTGTGTGCTATTAGTTTTTTAATAAATGCGAATTCTATCAACAATATAGATATCCAGATTTTTAATTTGCTATGGCTATCGATTTTTCAAATTAAGTCTATTTTTTTTATTTTGTTTACATCTGCATATTATTTACTTTTTGAGATAAAGATGACTCTATAATACCTCACTTTACATCATAAATAGCTATTTATATAATATTTATTGCTCTAATTGGGGTTATATAAACATTGTAACCCAGGTATTTACTTGGTGGATGTTACAGAATTGATAATTCACAGTAATACTATTTTCTAATGACTTAAACACTAATTAGTATCTATATATTTATTTTTCAATTTCCTTATCACTTTGTCGTCTGGCTGTAAATAAAAACAAAACATGTTAGATTGCATTATTGTACAATTAAAATGTGTTTCTCAAAAGTAGACTAAAACTGTTATTGGTCTTGGTATTCTCATCTGTCTCCCTTTTTTTTTCTTTAAGGCTTTAAAATATAAGTGGACCTAAATGTTATATTTTTTTAGGACTAGACCTAATAATAGCACCAGGAGTTGCATTTTCAAAGAACGGTGGAAGAGTAGGCCATGGCGGTGGCTACTATGACAAGTATATTGCTAACTTAAGGACCAATCCAGCGACTGCACCTAAGGTAAATAGAAAGTTATTAATAAAATACAGTAACTGCCTGCCGCGCACACGAACAGGTAGTTATGTGGGACTCATTGGTCAGAAAAGCCAGTACTACCCACTAAAACCCAACAGAATCTATCCCGGCTTAATAGGGCATCGCAGGATCATTTACTCATTCAACCACGACACCCCGACGGCATCTCTGCTGAAGCAGACCACACAACCAAAGGGTTGCTTCCTCAGTCCACTCTGCTATCAGAGAAGTACCAGGAGCAACCCACAACATAACAGAAACTATTACAAATTATTTTGTTGATAATATTACCTTATTTTGTAGCTAAAACCGTCTTTTCAAATGTTTAAAACTCAAATTAATATTATTATTTTATATTTTTAAGAATCTTTCTTAGGTTATTGTATATATTTTTAGGTACATTATAATTTTTAATTATCATTTTTAGGTTATAGCAATAGCGTTCAATTGCCAAATTGTAGACGATGTTCCTATGAACGAGATGGACCAAAGAATCGATGGAGTAGTTTTTCCTGACAACTAAATATTATTTGTATGAAATGACATTTTTAATTATTATTGTTTGAATTAGATAAAATATGTTTGAATGATTAATAATAAAGACTTAAATTTTTAAAGTTTTTTATTTATGTATATGCTTATGTAATATCAGTTCTTTTAAATAAAAATTCATTAAATTCTTTTATTTATTTCTTTGATTTATTTACTTAAGCCAGTTTATTTGGGATTCTGAGTCTTAGATACGAAAACTAGATTGCCCCAAATAAATGATTGATTTTTCTGTCAAGAAATTTTAGTAGCAGTTTCAGCCCCGTACACCGGAGAGCGAATAGTCTGTCCTGCGCCTTAAATGCTTTCATTTTAGAGCCATTAAAAAGAAAATTGAATTGCATGAATAATGAGTGCACGTTGTTATCACACACATGATACAGGGACAGCAATATAAGAGTAGTTAGTGCTCTCTACAGAGCTGGCCAGTCTGAGTGACATTGGAAATTTAAAAAAAATTAACAGTTTAAATTTTTTACATTATATAGTAAAAGATATGTAGGCATTGAAAAAGATTAATTAAGGGTAGGCACTAGTGGTAGCCCAGTGGTAGCGCGCTCGCTTGGGAAACCGAGTGAAGCGGGTTCAAATCCCGGGTCTCGCACCTCTGATATTTTCTTATATGAATCATTTCTAAAATGATTACCACTTGTCTTAAGGTGAAGAAACATTGTGAGGAAACCTGCATGCCTGAGAGAACCTACCAAGTTTTCGAAAGACATGTGCAGTTCACCAACCCGCACTTGGCCAGCATGGTGGACTATGGCCTGATCCCCCTCGTATTGAAGGGAGGCCCGTGTCCAGAGTGGGACGTTAAAAAGGGCTGAATACAAATAAGGGAAAAATGAATAAGCTACACAAATATTTATTATTTTATTTTCCTCTTCACAAAACATATCACGCACTTCGATGAAATTACATTTCAATTTTCTACAGCCAAAATTTTTCATATAAAATCACAATATATTATCTACATATTTAAAATATTTTTATTTTATTAATATATAGTTATAAAAACTAACTTCATAGCATATTGTGTTAGTTGTTTTAGTTTCACTGGACTCTACTGGTTTGAGCAGAACTAAATTATAAAAAATGATCAATTTGAAAATACCTGTGTAGAGCTTTTGCTCTACGCATATAGGACGAGCTTTAAACTTATATTACTTTTTAAAAAGCTTTCTTACATGATTCGGTACTTTAATCGTTTGTTACTATCACTTGAAGATACAAAAATTACAACATACCATAGATTTTGCTAAATTATATTATTTATGAACTTAAATTATAGAAGTTGATTTTGTTTCCAAATTAAAGTTAAGTTATTGTTAAGATTAAACATTTGGATAACAATAAATTTATCCTTTGAGAAAATGTTATATATAAAAAAAGTATTCCTAATGTTTATTTAAAAAAGCAAATATTTATGTATTCCACTATCAAAGCTAAATTACACTTAATTACACAAATATATAGCATGTATATGTAGTTTTGATTAAAACTTATATTACACTATCTAGCAGATTTATGTCTCTAGGAAACTACTTAACGGTAGCCTGTGTTACTCCAGTTGTTATCTTATCTGTGTACTAAATTTTATCCCAATATGTCCAGCCGTTTCAGTGTGGAGAACACAAAAGAACAAGAACACACAAAAGAAGAGTACAGAAGATGAAAAGAAAAATAACAAAAAGGCATGCAAAGATCTTTGCTATGAGTAATATCTTACAGACAACCTTTGCTGAAAGCATTAGTGTAACCGTAATAAATAAATTGAACATAATTTATACAAATGTTGAATGGCTGTAATATATATATACAAATAATGTATAATATTTTTTTTTATACAATTTAGATTAATCGCACTACTTTAATACATTTACTTCACAACGTCACTTAATAAATTTCGCTACAATATAAATATATTTTTTGTGATAGAAACTTTACCTATATTCTATAACTAGTTATAGGTATATTTAATAAAATAAATATTATTTCGATAGTGGAATTCATACATAAAAATATATATATATATAGACGAACATAGAACCTCCTCCTTTAAAAGTCGGGTAAAAATATAATAAGCCGAATATTTTGTCACTAAAAGCAATAATTGTCTTTTGTATTCTACTACAATAATAAAAAACCATTAATTTTGTCAATTATGTTATTGGCACAGTTTAAAAAGTTACAAAATACATAAGTTTAATAGAAAAACCTATTGAAATTTTAAATTGGCTTTTTAAATTTTAATATGAAATTAAATGTTGCTATTAATAAAAATGTAGATATAATTTATTTAACATAATTAATGATAAAATAATATAATTAGATTATAGGTAGAAAAATAATTTGTGACTAAAAACAATAATAATGAGTAACTAAATCACACAACGTATATTTTTTCCCATAAACATTTCTCATGCATGTTGCTTCTTAGTGTTACTATACTTATCAACTATCTATAACATATCACACATGGCCTTTTTTGATTAACTATATTTTCTACATTTGATATACTTATTTAATCAAAAAGGTTAGCTTTCATATCACTAAAAATGATAAAAAAATATAAAATCTTAGATACAAACGGCATATTTTAAAAATATTTTGATTTGAAATTTTGAATTGTTCGTGAATGTTTATAATTCAAAACACTCCGAAAATCTTTTTTGTATTTCTCAGCATAACAATAATAATTAATTTTAAGCATTTACAATACATACTTATATGTATATAACACATAACAAACTATAAATAAAGAAATAAAAAAAATTGCATACTCAAATGAATTTTGGAAATTTTTGATATAGCGAGGATTGTTCCTAATAACAAAAATATGATAGAAATGAATTTTATCAAATCTAAGAAAATACGAGGACTTACAAACTAAAATACAAGTTCTAACTTAATATAGGTATATATTATCACATAATAATGAACCAAAATTGAGAAAGATACAAATAATTTTGATTTTTTTTGTAAATAAACATACAAACACACACACGATAATTTACACATTGTGATTAACTAATAATAATAACAAAGATATATATATGCAAAATACCAAATTACTATAGCATAGTCTTACCATTTGTCACAAAATGTGGTAAAATCAGCGGAGAACTGCCCCAAAAACTCTCTGCCCCCTCGACATAAGCAACTCAACAGCCCCTACTGCTGCAACTAGTAGAAGGACAGCAAAAACAGCCAGTATTGCCCTACATCTTCTTCGTTTTCGTTCTCCTCGTGCCAGCCTTCTAGTTAGTTCTTCTCCTCTAGCCCCATCCAAAGTGAATAGGGCACTGGTCGCCTGAAAGAAAAGTTGCAGACCTATTACATTTTTAGCTATTATAAAATCAATTACTGTATCTTATACTACATTTTTTCTTCTTCTTATATCTATCCTCTCTTATATCTTCTTCTTATATCTATCTTATACTACATTTGCTTTGTTGGTCTAGATTAAAAGTTAATGTAAATTATTTTACAGAATTGTCCACGTTATAAACTAGGAATATCCTAGGTAAATAAATACTTTCTAACTAAAAATGCTTAATGATTTCACTTTAAATGTATGTCAATATTTCATGTCAATATTAGAAGACGAAGAAGACCGTTAACTCTGGAACCTATTAACTATAGAGTCATGTAACTTTGTTCTCAATTGACAAGAAATCATGCAACATACTCAAAAAACCGTATGTACTTGAATTGAGAACTTCCTTTTTCGAAGTTGGTTAAAAATAACATCAATCCGTTAATGTGGTTGCAAGAAGTAAGATTAAGCCGACAAGCACACTTTTATTTTGTAAACATAAGAATTTAAAATAAAACTCTTTTGGGATTTTTTCATGTTTTTTTTTTTTGCCGATCGATTTTTGGTTACCGACGCGGTTTCGAATGATTTACAACAGTCATGGTCACGGGACACGGGTCACAGGTTTTCACAAATCTTAAAGAGAGGCATTAATGTACGAAACATTTTAAATGAAATTGTTTTGCAATATTACACGAACGTCGAACTCAAACATCCTTTATATAAAAGATATATATACAAAATGAATAAAATATATATGTATTATATTACCCATATTTTATTTCTATTGGATGACCTTTTTGATATCTCCTGTAAAAATCTCATGAGCAAATTCACAATTAGTAAATAAAGACCACCAAACGTATTTAAATTTTATGTGCTTAAGAATATAATATAATACAAATTTTACAACCGTAATTACAAAATATTTCGCTGTAAATTCTTTAAATGTTACATAGGCACGGCTTTGAATATAACATTTGCGCAAGAACTAAGAAAATTAAACCCTATTGAATTTACATACGTAATCTAAACTTCAAATGCCACTAACATTAATGTCGAAGATGAATGTAATCGTCTTAAAATCAAACATTCTTTTAACTTTACAATATTATGTCACTGGTCTTCACTTAACTGTGCGTCAAAAAACTAAATACTAAGTTAAAAAAAAATGTATAATAAGATTCTCTACTTTTATTAGGTCACCAAGAAGGTCTAGTGGCTAGCATATATAGCTGCAAACCGTAAGGTCGTAGATTCGAGTCCAGTGCTGGGACAAAATAGACATTGTATTTTCTATACATATAATAAAATTGTAACCCAGCTGAATCTGGTCATTAAATATTTTTTGAAATATCTTATTGAAATAAACATTATTATCGATACAGAGGCCGAATCTATAATTTTTAGAATTTTTCTTTGTCTGTCTGTTACCGCATCACAGAAAAACCACTAAAGGGATTTTGATGAAATTTGGTATGTCGATAGCTGGTTATCCGGGTCAACATATAGGATACTTTTTACTGCGAGAAAATATCTCATTTCTGAGAAAAAATACAAAAACTGCAATGTAAGAGTATACTAATATGTAAATTGTGATTTAAAAAAAAAGTGATTTTTGATCATCTGAACGCGGGCGGAGCCGCGGGCAATGCTAGTTCTCCTATAAAATACTCATTAGTAGCCCAAAGTGAAGGGAGGAGGTAAGTTGGTAGTGTGCATCCCCGTGCCTCGGAGAGAACGTAAAACCGTCGATCCTTATCTCTCACCGTGAGTGTTGAATTGTCATCCCAGCGTAATAGTATGAATATTCCAAATATCAAATTAAATATTCCAACAATCTTGTTAATTTGAAAAAATTATAACAAACAAAATATTGAAATTTTAAAAAAAAAGACATGACGTGATCTGTTTAAGTATGTATATAAAAAGAACTCCAAGAAGCAAAACATTTATAGATCAATTAATTATTTTAACATTTTTTGTTGTCTTCAATAACAACGAAGGTCCGACAAAATTTTGTTAATTAACAATCGCCCAACTTTTGGAAAAAATTAACTTACCAGCTTTTTCCCAACGCGACTAAATTCTTTAAAGTGTTTACAATAAATAATAATTTATTCAAATTTTTAAATTGGTATTAGACACTGTAAAAAAAAAATCTTTTACAAAAAGTATCTACTCGCTTTAGAGGCGTCGCGCGCATAACTCATCGGCCGCTTGGAGCCCTATTTTTACCGTTGAATTGAAATTATAAATAATGGAGGTAGAGTTCCAGAAGTCGGGACTTTTTTATCGAAAGTTTCCTCCTATTTAGGGATATTTCTTTTATTTTTAAATCATTAATAGTTTTTGAATTATTAGCGAATAAAAACTTTTTAACAAAAAATAAAACCGACTATTAGATATTCATATCTTAAAATATTGTCCGCTGGCACCGACTTCCAAAATATCTGATTAGGTATCTATTCTAAATGAAAGCCCCCGTTTAGTTATTTTTTACATTTTAGTGCCTGGAAGTCGGTTTTTAAAAGTTTTAATTTTTAAATTTTTAGTGTAGACGTAATAAGCAGGTAATTTGTAGGAAGAAAGTTTTTAATAACATATTCGATTAAGCCATTTGCCTAAAAAATATATTTATTGTTGATTTTTTTAAAAACTGCTCGACCGATTTTGATTAAATTTATATGGGACCACCTGGGAAGTATACCCTTTCAAACAAAACAAAAAAAAATTCAAATCGGTTCAGGCGTCTTTGAGTAATCGGTGAACATACATAAAAAAAAAGATTCCGACAAATTGAGAGCCTCCTCGTTTTGTGAAGTCGGTTAAAAACTAAATATGATGAAAAAGAAGTTTTCATCTTTGTTTATGACTAAAATAATCTTTTCGTATTGTTTCGCGACTTTATTTTCATTTTTGGTTCTCCAAAACCTGATTTTTGGTTGAGGAGCAAAAAATCTAAATAAATCCGCGTAAATCTATGAAATTATTATTAATTATAACTTTTGTAATTTTTTACATGCCGAAAAATGGTCTAAACATATTTTTTTGACATTATTCCGGATCCAATGAGATGATCGCACATATTTTTACGAGCTTTATCTCTAATTTTCCCCATTTTTAACTTGTGATCTAAACTTTTATTTGTCATCCATGATCTAGACTATAATAAATACTTATGACAGTTGACTGTTGAAAGTATAGATTATTTACATTTTAGTATAAAAAAGTTTAGCATTGTTTAGTTTATGTTAATATTATTTATTTATAACATTAATTTACATATATTTAAATGTAAATTTATAATGTTAATGATTTTAAACCTATAAAGCCACTTACGTACCTCCTAATCGCATAACTCAATACGTAATTAGGACAAGATCAAAAGGGCTTCTTGTATTAAAATTTAATTATAATCTACTAATATTATGAAAATCAAGTGTTTAATTACAACGAAACCTCATAAAATAGTAATTTATTTAATTCTATAAGAACATACCTCAGGGTCTCTTTTGTGTCGTAATTTAATTTAGATCGATGTATGATTTCTTAAATTTATTATCTGTAATTTAATGTCAAATTATGTTTTTTTATGCTCCATTGGTAAAAATTAAAAACTCATTAAATATAATATTTATATTTATATAATTATTATTACATATTATGATCTTTGATTTTACTTACATTTGTACTTGTACCAATTTCTATCTTAATTGAAAATTAAAAAAATAAATAAAAAAGGTGTTCGTGTATGAAGATTTTATTGAAGTCAAGGTTATAAAGTTACATAACTTTATTTTTTTTCTATAAGTATGGTTAAAATAAGTAGACCGATTAAAAAAAAAACATTTTTGCTTATACAACACTATATTATAAAATGTGAATTATTTAGGCAGATCTAGTTTAAAAAATATATATAATAACCAGGAGCTAAATGAAGTATAAAAATATTATGCAACTTTGACAGTATATTACCCTTTTAAGTTATGAATGAGAACATGACTATAAAACGATAAGTATAATATCGAAATCACATAAAATTACAATAAATGTTAAACGTACATTCAGTCACATATGATATATGTAAAAGTAATTTAACTCAAATAAAATAATGTTTTAATTGTTAATTTTATAGCAATAACCCTCTTGCAAAAGAATATTTGGCGCCAATACTTGCGTAATAACTTTATTATATTAATAAAAGGACACAATTAAAACCTCTTTAGTCCAAAATCTTTATAAAAACACTTTAATTAATTACTAAGATAGACATACATAAAATCGAACAAATTATTGTTATTGCTTTTTGATAAGTAAGCATTTTATTATAAAGATACGCCCACTGCAAAATACAATTTGGAGATCTTTCATTGACACGGGAGCGTAACGACTAACGACTATAAGTAACTATTTTTTATACAATACGACGAATGAAAATTTAGTTTTTTTAGAATCTATATTTTTTTTCTTTTTAATAAATCAATATGTCAGGGTTGTGTAAATTGTTTTATTTGGAAGTTTCAAATTTGGATTTTTAATAATAATAAAATAATAATTGTAAACATATTAAAAATAGTTGGCATCATATGAAAAACTAGTATTGCCGGCGGATCCGCCCGCGTTCAGATGACCAAAAACCAAATTCTTATGTTTTACATATTAGTATACTTTTACAGTACACAGTACACTTTTTCAGAATCCCTCCACTAGTTTTTCTATGATGCGGTAACAGACAGACAGATACACAGTCGGACAAAAATTCTAAAAACTATAGATTCGGCCTTTATATCGATAATAATGTTTATTTCAATAAGATTTTCCAAAAAATATTTAATGTACAGATGACCACAAACCAAATTCTTAGGTTTTACATATTAGTATACTCTTATATAGCAGTGCTTTTTCTGTGATGCGGTAACAAACAGACAGACAAAAATTCTAAAAACTATAGATTCGGCCTTTACGAGTATATCGATAATAATGTTTATTTCAATAAGATTTTCCAAAAAATATTTAATGTACAGATTCGACTTAGTTACAATTTTATTATATGTATAGATATGTTTATGCACTTTAGGTCATTAGGGAGTTTGATATAATGTATCTGACTATATAATATATTAGACTATCTTGGTCAAGGCTATTATTGGCCTAGGTCATTAATTAAAGTGAGCAATAACTCAATATTTATTTTAAAAAAATAAGAAAGAAGGCTATAATTTATCAAGAGCTTGAGGGATTTTTTCCAATAGAGCTTAGAATATTTTCGATAAACTAATTTAAAAAAACCCTATTTGGGAGAAAAGATGAAGAAATAGATATACACATCAAAAGACACACAAATGCAGTGGTAGCCCAGTGGTAACGCGCTTGTTTGCGATACCAGGAGAAACGGGTTTAAGCCCTGGGTCTCGCAACTCTCAATTTTCACGTGTAAATCATTTTGAACATGATTACAAAATCATCGCAAGGAAACCTGCATATGTGAGAACACCTGCTTCCCCTCGTACTAAAGGTGGCCCATGCCCAGCAGTGGGACGTTAAAAAGGGCTGAATACTAATAATTAAAAAAAGGCAAAATAATTTAATCGCAATCGTATCGTTATATATAAAGTACACCTAATTGTATTCGTGGGAAGTAAATGAAGTTATTGAGGCTTACGTTCAATTATTTTGAAATTTTTTTTTTTTGATAAAATACACTTAAAGCTTTTTAAATGTAAATATTAATTAAAGATTTCCATTCAGATATTAGTATTTGATAAATAGAAATTAGGAATTGTTATTTATTCTTTATTGAAATCGTCATTGGACTTCTTTTTACCCGACTGCAAGGAAAGGGTTATGTTTTTCGCGCCTATCTTTGTATGTTTGTTTGTGATATTCTTTATTCCCTCATATCCTCCAAACCACTCGATGGATTTCTTTAATTAAGGTATCGTTAGATTCGTCTCATTAGTCCAATGTTTAAGGTGAAATTTTTTTAATCTTCTTTTTCTGCAATATGGGTACCAAATTGAAGGGCTCATAACAAGGATTCCAAAAAGGTGTAATATCCTTGTACATATTTTAAATAACAATTTAGGTTATAAAATGATTTAAAGTTGGTTAACAACCATTCTCAGTAATTTTCCTACTTAAAAATACTTATAAAGCTGTAAATAAATAAATCTATACATATAATAAAATTGGAACTAAGTCGAATCTGTACAATAAATATTTTTCGTAAAAACTTATCGAAATAAACATAATTATCGATACAGAGGCAGAATCTATAGTTTTTAGAATTTTTGTCTGTCTGTCTGTGTCTGTTACCGCATCACGGAAAAACCACTGGAGGGATTTTGATGAAATTTGGTATGATGGTAGCTGGTTATCCGGGTCAACATATAGGATACTTTTTACTGCGGGAAAATATCTCATTTCTGAGAAAAAATAAAAATACCGCAATGTAAAAATTTACTAATATGTAAAACTTAAGAATTTGGTTTTTGGTCATCTAAACGCGGGCGGGGCCGCGGACAATGCTAGTATATTATAAAAATAAAAAACCCGACTGCATAAAAGCTGCATAAATATAGTATTATGCAGTCGGAGACATATATACGAGTGCGAAAATCTCGCGGCAAGGATGAAAAGTTTATGTATGTCTCTAACTGCATAGTACTATATTTCTTAGTGAACTTGTTTTCATCTTTTTAGTTAGCTTTTATGCAGTCGGGTTTTTTTATTTTTATAATATACTAGCAGAACCCGCGGCTTCGTTCGCGCTAAAACTACAAAAACTCTAAAAAGGTTTCATGCAAACTCTTATCCCCTATTGTACCTCCTTATAGAATGAATTTCGAAAAATGCTAAAACGCCTATTTATTTAATTTTATTGAAATGATAAATATTATTTTGGATTGTATTATAACGTGTTTTCCCGTGGGAATTAGATGATGTCCCGCGATAAAAAGCCTATGTCACTCTTCAGCCCTCCAACAATCTTCATACAAAAAATCACGCCAATTCGTCACTCCGTTTCGACGTGAAAGAAGAACAAACAAACAAACACACTTTCACATTTATAATATTAGTATGGATTTATTTTTAGGTTATACTATAATTAAGTCCAAATTTTCACTTAAGCTATTAGAAAACTGTTAAACAGTTATTCTCTGAAAGAACGGTCGTGAATGACGTTATTTCTTAAATACTTGGACTTTTTTAATTTAAAACTCGTAAGCCGTATATTGCACGAAATCTTGTTGATTGGGAATCAACGAAAAATTTTTATGAATCTTTTTTAACGAAATGGTTATACCTTAAAGTATCTCATGATCAAAGAGTGGATAAGATCACCATACAGCTTCAATCAACTTGAGCACTTTTACTAATATACCTACTTTTTTAAATTGATTTTAAAAAGCTCAAAATTATACAACAAATGAAACTTATTTCAATAGCCTTTAAGCCACCTATCCAGATAAAATGACTTTTCAATGCTATTATTGTCAATATAATAAAATAAACAATACAACTATTTATCTACATTCAAATTGTTTTTAGTTAACATTGTGACATCTTTATGTCCCAGAGGCATGTGTGCAATTAAATTTATCTCTAAGTATCAATGTTAAAGTGAATAAGCATATTTCTTTAATAAATAAATTACTTTTTGCATATACTTGAAAACCAGTTACTTGTTAAGTTTAAATTAACCAAAGGGGGAGGAAGCTATTTAATATACAAATATATTATATAGAGGTTATTAAAATAATAATTTTAATTTCTAAAAAAATCTGCTTTGAAAGCAAAATGTTCTAAAATATTTAGTTATATTGTAAAAGCTGTCATATATGCAACTCTAACGAAACTAAATGTTTGCACTTCAGTCATGGGTGTTTATATTTATGATAATAGTATGTATTTAAAGTTATATATGTGTAGTGTATCAACTATCTGATATCCATAACACAAGCCTCGTAGCTAACCATGGAACTAGATGGTGCTGTGTGTTAATGTCCCAACATATTTATTCATATTTATATTACACGAGTATAAGTAGCCTTAGTAAGGTAAAACAGTTCAGTACCATTTTCCCCTCTGCTTGTAAAACGATTTTCCTTTTTTAAAAGAGCTTTAGTGTTGTCATTAAAAAAATATCGACAGTAGCTTGTAAAAAAATATCGACAGCAGCTAGTAAAGATAATAGTTAAACATTACATCGCGTGTAGATACAGCCTTGGCGTCAACGTGATTAGTGAATACATCAATTTAGTATCGATAACTCCATTATGGTGTAACCTCAGGCGGGAGCTAATGCAATATATTGTTCTGTGAATCTATACTAATATTATACAGAGGCAAAGTTTATTTGTTTGTTAGTTTGTTTGTTGTTTTTTGTTTGTTTGTTTGTTTGTTTGAACGTGCTAATCTCAGGAACTGGTAAACCAATTTGAAAAAATATTTTTGAATTAGATAGCCCGTTTATCGAGGAAGGCAAAAGCTATAGGTATATCATATAGTATATAATCTATCTATTCTATACTAACCGTTAAAACGTTCCGAGGGACCAACCCGGCTGAAGAGACTCTCTGAGACTGAGCCAAACGTGTCGTCTAACTCCAACAGCAGAGCAGAGCTTTCATTTTCGTGTTTTACGTTTAATTTGATCTTTTTCAACATTTATTATTCTGCGCTTGCGCAATTTAATGGAAGATCAGCCGATAACTCGGTTACAGCGTGCAGTGTGATTATAATTTTTCTTCGGACGGGGCAAAAATTATTTGGGCTGAATATTAATAAGTTGAACTAATACGTATTTATTATACTCTAAGTTGTTTTTAGTGTTGATAAATTTGGCATTTTTTTCACAGCCACATTTTTTACACGAAAGTATTCTAGCAGTGCTTAAGTATCTTGAATGATTTTAAGTAACATTAAGTATATTATACAAAAATCATATTTTATATTAATATTATAAATGAGAAAGTGTTGTCCTTGCCAGTTTGTTGGTTTCTTTTACTAATATGCAGTAATTTAGCCGCGAATCAAAATGATTTTTACGTGGAGACTCGTCGGGAGTATCATATGCATCGTTGTATTTAGTACATGTTATTTACTGAGTATAAGGTCTCTGTGCTATTATCAAGATATCATTATATAGTTAAAATAGGTATTTAATAATTTAAATTAGTAATATTTTCCCTCGTGTGTTGATCGCGCTTATTAAGTCAATTGTCAATTATAAGAATGATTAACGGGTTTCCCGTTCTACACGTCATTGTCGAAGTAATCTGTGTCCAACTGGCACGCCTAAAAAGCAAATAACAAATAATTGAATTGAATTGATGATTAACAAAAACAAAATATTTTATTGATTAATAAAAAAATCTTACAAAATGTAGGCCAAAAGAAATCTTGTGAGAATTTAGTTTAAAAAGGTTAATCCTAGATTAACATGAGACGGTACGGCTACGTTTTACAAAACACTGATATATCTTTACCATGCACCACACAACTTTCACAAGAATTGAAATGTCAATTTGTATCACTTGTTAAATCATTAGATAGGCTTAGGCTGCCTACATATGTACATTGTCCTGATTTGTTATAATAATTCAAGCAACGTGAAGCGCTCATTTCGTACAGAATATTTTAAAAATATATTCTTATAGTAAATACCTGTTTGGGAACAATTCCTAAAGTTACTTTAGGAAACTAGAACGTGTGTTCGGAAATCGAATCAGAAAACGGAGCGTGTGCAGCCAGCCTTAGAGAATGTGGCCGGTGACATTTGTGACAATTGACATACCATGATAACGCAACGCGATGTCATCACAGATAATATTATTATTTTTAACAAAAGTACTGCCTGTCATCGAAATTCGACTATTATATTTTTGTTATCAATAACTACACGAGTTGTAATTTGTGAATAGCTCCTAAACAAAAAAAAAGATATAATTGGTTGACAAGCACAGAATAAAAAGGTACTGAACTATTTCGTCTTCACCTATCTATAGGTATAAACAAAATAACAAAATCTATCTGTTTCCGAATTTATTTATTGATGACACTAAAGCTCGTCAATACCTTCTAAACAAAATTAAAGAAAATCGATTTACAAACAGAAGAGAAAAAAATTATTTTGTTTTTATCTATTTATATTTAGACACCATACATTAAAAATATCTTCTGATTCAAATGATATTATACTATCAGTAGACTCATTGATTACGAAAAGAAAAGAATTTTAGATTTTGAAAACTGTAGTATAAAAAAAGTAATTTTAAACAACTAGGTATGTCAACATAAAGATCCTATCTAAGGGCGCGTACACATAGAACGTCCGTTTTACAGGTCCGTTTAAACGTATATGTTATTAGCGTATGTAGTTGTATGAGCCAGTTCACACACATGACAGTATTACGGATCCAGTAAAAAATCCTACACACAACGGAAATACTAACCCGTTTTATCGGATCGAAACCGCGCGATGCTCGGCACGGGTGCGGGGGGTTTCCTCCAGTTTGAGTCTTTCTTTTTTAAATCCTTTTCCAATCTTTTAAGAAGGTCATCAAAAGTAGATGTCGTCATTCGGAAATAAGTAAAACATTTAGATTCGTGTTCTTGCAGCTGATGCACAAGAGCACCTCGACAAAATCTTTGCAAAAATTGATGTATCCAATAACGTAGGGGCTTCCTCCGACGCAGACGACGATAGTACCAATACAACACGACAATGTCCATAGTCGTAGAAAGTAGGCGATACACTGAATAAAATCGGTCCTGTAAATGCTGTGTGAATATTACCTCCAGTAGCGACGGATCAGTTAAAAAGGATCCTGTAAAATCGGACGTTCTATGTGTACGCGCCCTAAAGCTCTCATGTCGTGGAACCATAAAATCACCGTTCAAGGGTGAGTCGCGAACAAGGGTTCCTTCCAATAATCGTTTTTTTTTTTAATTTGCATAGCAGCCATTTTCAAATTCGCCATCTTGATATAAAAAATCAATATCTCATCAATCAGTATTTGCTGTACTCGTAATAGCGGCAATAAAAATACACACTCTGTGAAAATTCCAGCTCAAATTATTAGTAGGGTCCCGTTAGAAACCTTCGAGTACGGAACCCTAAAGATAGTGGGATAAAAAGATTTTGTATTGCATGTGTCATTCAAAATAAATTATTGTTATTTTACAAAAATAAAACAAGTTGTTATTGTAACAGATTTAACTATTATCATTTTAATTCAATATATAGGCATTAATGAAATTTAATACTCTACCAAAATATACATTACCTATAATAAAAATTGGTATGAAAAATCGATATGTACTTTAAAAATATGACTTTAGTATTTATTTAAAATTGAAGTTTTATGGTTTCTTAGTAAATTGACACTAAATGCGGTTTGTTAAAGTATAATGTTACCAACCGGATTCATTTTAATCAGCTTAAGTTGAAATACTTTCTTATAACCGTACCTACTCAAATATATAGCAAGGTTAGAACAGCACATAAGTTGTATATAAATGTAATTGTTATTTAAATATATAATATTGTTATAATTTTATTTATGAACCGATTGAAATAAAACAAATACTAAATGTTAACTGAAGCTTATCACAATACATTAGTGAAAACCGCACCCAAATCGGTTAAGCCGTTTCTGAGATTAGCGTGCACAAATGAACAGAAAACAGACAAACATTGTAAAAATTCATTGTTTTGGGTTCTATTGCGTTAATAAAAACCACTAATAATAGTTTTTCTCAAATATCTTCCATGTACAGACAGCGATCAGTTACAATTTTATTATATTATTTCCATTTCTATGTTAATGAAACCACGATAGACTTCAAAATACGCTAGTATACTTATTATAAAAAATGTATGTCGACGAACTAAGCGGCTTTGCGTTCCAAATATACAAAGTAGGTATCTTTACCCCAAAGTAGTTTCTTTAGCCTATTAAATGTGTGTACTTGTATGTATATAAACAAAAAATCACGCGTGACAAACTCACTTTCGTATTAACATATTATATTAGTACGGATAGATAAAGACTTCAATTTTAAATCTTTGTCTTAAGACAAAATTCAAAGGATTGTAAAACTAATGTTATGAGATATGACCACGACTGCAAACTGCTGTGTCAAGAACGCTAGCATTGCAATTATGTGACCCTACCGTCGTAAACATTATAAAAACAACCAATAATTATTATTAGTATAACCATAAGTTACTAATCAACAATTTAAAAAAAAGATACACCGAGTTCAGAAAATTCTTTTAAATTTATATGATACTAGCGACTCATTCGTCCCTAGCTTGATTCCTCATACAAACCTTCATCCCCATTTTCACCCCATTAAGGGATGATTTCCGAGATAAAAAGTATTTTATGTCTTTCCCAGGGTCTCAAACTATCTTTTTACCAAATTTCATCTAAATCGGTTCAGTACATCGAGATCCAGAGATTACCGTCTACAACGTCACAAAGTCACAAACTATCCCTCTTTATAATATTAGTATAGATAACCTATGAGATAGGCAGTGGTAGTCCAGTGGTAACGCGTTCGCTTGGGAAACCCCGAGTACCACACCTCTTATATTTTCATATGCGAATCATTTCCAACATGATTGCCACTTGTCCTACGGTGAAGGAAAACATCGTGAGGAAACCTGCACGTCTGAGAGAACCTAGCAAGTTTTCGAAAGACATGGGAAATCCGCCAACACGCACTTGGCCAGCATGGTGGACTATAGCTTGATTCCCCTCGTATTGAAGGGAGGCCCGTCCCCAGCAGTGCGACGTTAAACAGGACTGATTACATATACATACAACCCATGAGATATAACATATTGTTTTCATTAAAAAATAAATATATACTAAAGTCAATTCACAGTTGGTGACGATACAACGTACTTACGTATATACATACACAAAAAAATGCAGCCGAATTGAGTACCTCTTTCTTTTAGAAGTCGGTCAAAATGCTAAACGCTGTAACATAGTAATAATGGGAAGTACATACAAATTAGGAATATCCACAATAACTACTACAAATTGTAGAAAACGTTCACTTATTTAAAGTTACACTTACTATTTTTTACACTGTTTATGGGGTTCGAATCCCATTAAAACTGTTGAAACAAGGTGTGAACGTCAGAATTTTAACACAGAGAAAGAACTTCTTGCCACATAATTTGCTATGCACACGTACATATTACTCCATAAAACCTCTTATTTTATTTAAATAATCTATACATATAATAAAATTGTAACTAAGCCGAATGTGTACATTTTTTTTTATGTGATGGGACATTAATACACAGCACTATCTATTTCCATGGTAAGCTACGAGGCTTGTGTTATAGATACCAGATAGTTGATACACTACATACATATAACTTTATATATATATATATATATATATATATATATATATATTATAAATATACTATACATTAAATATGTTTTGGAAAATCTTTTTGAAATAAACATTATTATCGATACAGAGGCCGAATCTATAGTTTTTAGAATTTTTGTCTGTCTGTCTGTTACGCATCACAGAAAAACTACTGGAGGGATTTTGATGAAATTTGGTATGGTGATCGCTGGTTATCCGGGTCAACATATAGCATACTTTTTAGCACGGGAAAATATATCATCTCTGAGAAATATACAAAAACTGCAATGGAAGAGTATAGTAATATGTAAAACCTAAGAATTTAGTTTTTGGTCAGCTGAACGCGAGCGGAGCCGCGGGCAATGCTAGTATATCAATATTTATTATATTTACTTATATGTCGTACATATTGCATAGCTTAATGGTTTTCAAATGTTTGTTGACGACACTCGTTTGTTTAATTATATTTAAATCATACATAATATTGCCTAAGAATAAGTAAGCGTGGGGTCGCTTGGTCAATAGCATACGTCAATTAATTTTACGTTTTAATATATTGTAATGGTCCATAATGGAGGATGCTGTGAGCTTAGAATAAATGCTGCTGAGAGCCAAAGGTTGCTTGGTCATTTGAAAAATCTAATTTTGCTATTTTGGTATAACTATTAAAACATAACATTAAAAGTGCGAGTAAAGTGTTTTTTTTCGGTTTACACTTTTAAATATTTCTTTCCTGCGATATAGAGTGACATATATTTTCGCCTGAAGGCTATAACTCAATTTTATACGTAAGTGGAAATCTCCTAAAATATTTACAATCGTTTCAGTTAGTACAGTTTGTCGATACCTTGTTGTCTATAACATGCAGTGTGTTTTTATGAAGATAAAAACTTAACTATCATATCATATAGGTTCAATTATTATAAAATTATATTATCAATTATTACTTTCTTAGATTTACGCGAATATTTGAAATTTTAAATAAAACTATCTTTTTGGCTTTTTCGCGGATTTATTTTGATTTTTGGTTCCCGACGTTTCGAATGCTTTACACCAATCATGGTCACGGGAGAGACAAATCCAAATAAATCCGCTAAAAAATCTGAAAAGATAGTTTTTTTTTGAATATTAATTATTATATTAAAATAATATTATAAAATTATCGACGGACAGATATACAGGCAGACAAAAATGAATATAACAGTCTTAACAGAAATTTCCCAAGCCACACGACAGTTGTTTGAAGTCATGTTAAATATAAGCTAGTGGAGCGCTACTTCCTGAAAGAGTAACTCATAACATCGGGTTTCTTATATAGGTATAACGTGAAACAGAAAAACTCGTCCCGGAACACAAATCACTTGCACTTACGAGTGTAATAGAACAAGTTTGTTTCACTTGTGTACATCATTTATTGTTATCATTTATCTTTATTATGTATGTATATATCTAGCCCTTTTTTAACGTCTCACTTCTGGCCTCAAGTCTCCTTCAATACGAGGTCGATCAGACCACGTCCACCGTGCTGGTCAAGTGCGGGTTGGGGAATTTACGTTTTTTTTCGAATACTAGCTACATTTTAAGGGACGGCGAGGAAGAGGACGACCACGTGCCACCTGTAGGTCAAATATGCAGATGCAGTGAGTCAACCTGAGTAGACAGAGAACCAGAGTATTCACTGGAAAGAGGAGTGGACAAAGAAAAGAAACCTCAAATGGTACATCCATACTAATATTATAAATGTGAAAGTGTGTTTGTTTGTTTGTGTGTTTGTTTGTCCTTCGTTCACGTCGAAACGAAATGATGGAGTGATTTTTTGTGTGAAGATAGTTGGAAGGCCGGAGAGTGACATAGGCTACTTTTTATTGCTTTTTATTACAAAAAAATATTTATGATCAGAATTACTTGAAACTTGGTATTAATACTCTTCAATAAAATTAAATAACTACGTGTTTTAGCATTTTTCAAAATTCATCTCATTATAAGGGGATGAAAGTTTGTATTGAACCCACCTTTTTAGAGATTTTATTCTAGATTTAGCGCGAGCGAAGCCGCGGTTTCTACTAGTTATATTATAATTAAGATAACTTCTTTTATTAGACATTTAATGACACAAACTGATATTGATGTGTTTATTATCATAAAAATATGATTGACACAATCATTATTAATTTGAATAATGCAGAAAACAAAGTAGTAAAACCATTATATAAACTTTACATTACCCATAATAAAATGTGATTTACACAACATTTTAAAGGAAAACAACTTTTATCTGTAAAAACTAATTAAATAAAACAACCTTAAGCTTAAATAATGAGGTAAAACATAATTTTTGACTTTTATGTTTTAATATATCTTCAAACATTTAGCAGACAAATCGACTATTAAGCATTTTACGAGCTTGAATACACAATCTTACACATAAATAAGGAATGGCAATATAAACATAAAAATCATTTTAAACTCGTAATAAAGTAATATAAAATGAAGATCACGGCACAGTAGCGCATTTTGTCAAAAGTCACAGGTTCGACTCTCGCAACGACAATTTTTATTAAAATAAATTGAAAATATGGATAAATGTATCAGATGCAAGTGGAACAAAGCTAAGAATATTACAAGTTGAGTAACTCTACACAGATGTTATCTATTGCGCTATGATCACTTATTTGATTAAGTAATTATTGAAATATACATATATTAGCACTATAAATGTCATAATATTATACTTGTATAGATAGAAAAAAAAATGGAACAAGTTAACGAAGCCTGCTTATCCTCGTTGCGAATCTTGCTACGTATGTAGGTATATTATATATATGATCGGACATATATACATATAAGTCAAACTCATAACCCTTTTGAGATTTGCCGCAGTTGGGTAAAAAGAATAAATAAATTAGATGGTCCTTTACTTTAGACTATTATTTCGTTTTGCTTAAATAGACGATAGATGGCGCATATCCGAAAACTACCAAGCTATTTTATTTTATAAAAATGCATGAAAAGTAGAAAAAAGTAAAAAGAAAATATTTTTTGTTGTCTATAACCGTTTGTAATCGGGTGAAAAACTAACATGCAAAGATCTCCACCATCTGTGATTACGCAGGAAACTTATTGTCGAATAACTGAAAATCAGCGCTGCTTGAGATTTATATCTTAGCAGCATTAGCTGAGTTATTACCCTTTGCCATAAGTTACTTTAAGCCTTACTGATTCTGTTAACATTTGTTACTGTTTTTATGGCAATAAATACTATTTATTATTATTATTATTATTATTAATAGCTGATTTTTCAATCATTAGTAAAAATAGAAATTTATGAAAGCCAAAAAAGAATTTAATGACCCTTTATTTCATTTCCTTTTGGTTTCATCCACTAACAATCATTGCAGGTGTGGAAGAGGTTTTTTTAAACTAGCGACTCACCCTGGCTTCGCTTCGGGTTCGTTCCTAGACAAAATCAAATCTATCCCACGGGAACCGTTCATTTTTCTGAGATAACAAGTAACCTATGTGCTATTGCCTATACCAGACTATAATCTATGTCTGTGCCAAATTTCATTCAGGTCCATTAAGTCATTCTGGCGTGAAAGATTATTATCAAACATCCGCCCATCTGTCCATCTATATTTAAAAACTTTCTCATTTATAATATTAGTATGAATTATAAAGGGATTAGTCAAATTACCTATAAATGCAATGAAGCTAAAATAGTCTGAATGATTAGGTACACATAACAAGCATTAATATAAAAAAGGCAGTAGTAGCCCAGTGGTAACGCGCTCGCTTGGGAAACCGAGTGAAGCGGGTTCAAATCCCGGGTCTCGCACCTTTGATATTTTCATGTGCGAATAATTTCCAACATGATTACCACTTGTCTTAATAACGGTGAAAGAAACCATTGTGAGGAAAGCTGCATGTCTGAGAGAACGTAGCAAGTTTTCGAAGGACATGTGAAGTCCGCCAACCCACACTTGGCCAGCGTGGTGGACTATGGCCAGATCCCCCTCGTATTGAAGGGAGGCCCGTGCCCAGCAGTTGGATGTTCAAAAGGGCTGAATACATACATATGTCATTGCATAATTTTGACACTCGCGTTAATGTAAAGTTAAAAATGACGAAATAATATTACCTACTGGTACATTTAAAAGCTATCAAGAAAGAATTGGGTCATAAAATAAAAGAATAATATTTTTTTTTTCAAAATATTGGCCAAGTGCGAGCTAGACTCACGTATATGAGAGTTCTGTACATATGAAATTTTCCGACTTTTAAGGCATTTTTCATATTTTTTTCTTAACAATGGACATTCTGTTGTATTTTTAACCCCCGACGCAAAAAGAGGGGTGTTATAAGTTTGACGTGTCTGTCTGTGTATCTGTGGCATCATAGCTCTCGAACGGATGAAGCAATTTCAATTTAGTTTTTTTGTATTAAAGGTGACTTATGTGCGAGTGTTCTTAGATATGTTTGATGAAAATGAACTTAGGTTTTTGTGTCGGGGTTTTTTTAAAATTTTAAATTTAATTTTTTAACACTCAATGGTTTAAAATTTAAAATATAAGCGCGGAGTGTGTCTAGTTGTTACGTTTTGCAGTTATATTTGTTAATGATGCAATTTAAAAAGATAAAAGTTAAAAGATAATTCTCTATACATATATTATGTATAAGGAATCAATTGATATGTCACATGATGCTCTTACATTTTTTTTTAATTTTGCCTTCCTAATGAGCTCATCATAGGGTTACCTATGTATACAATATGCATTCATGTCGAATGAATTTTGACAAAAAAGTCTTGATCTGGATCCCAAAAGGATTCGGATTTTTCACCGAACCGATTGTTTGTATATACACAATTTCATTAAAATTCAAATAGACAAATATCTCACTCTAGAACATAAAGCATTACTTATGCATTTAGAGTGACTTGTTAGTAGTTACTATCGTCCATTAAGAAAACGGGCGGGATGTTCTTGTTTTTCAGTAGACATACTATAGAATTATTTAAAAAAAAACACAATGTGATGTATTGTGGTTTATGTGTATGTATGTATGTATTTGTTGTATATATAAATAATGGTGGTAACAACCAGATGAACAAGAGAAAATAACATATTTAAAAACCACTGTGCACTGACTTAATTGAAAGTGACGGATCGAAACCTGCCGTTGGCGCCAAGAATTGCCAATAATCAAATATATCGAAAAAGGTAATAATAATTGCCTTGTTAAAATAAGAGAAAGGAAAAGTGAGCTTTTGTGCAACTAATATTGCAAATTAAAACGTACCATTACACTTTACTAGATTTCGACTCTATTATACAAGATCACGAAGTGTGTATGTATTCAGCCCTTTTTATCGTCCCACCGCTGGGCATGGGACTCTCAGGGGATCTGACCATGGTCCATCACGGAACACCACCCATGGCCAAGTGCGGGTTGACGGATTTCACATGTCTTTCGAAAACTTACTAGTATCACACAATGTTTTTCTTCATAGTAAGATAGCGGTAATCATGTTGGAATTGATTTGAAATTGGTTCGAACCCGCTTCACTCCGATTCCCAAGCGAGCGCGTTACCAATGAGCTACCATTTCCTTTGTTTGCATAAAGTAAAATTATTATATTACTAGTGTTTGATCGCGGATTGTTTGCTATATTTCGCTTGTACTTACTAATATTATAAATGTGAAAGTTTGTGAGTATGGATGTTTGTTTCACGCCAGAACGGCTGATCTGGTTGTAGGTGATACTTGGCACAGAGATAGATTTTAGTCTGGCATAAAATATAGACAATTTTTTATCCCAGAAAAATGTAAAGTTCCCGTGAGATTTGTTTTTGTTTTTCAAGGAAGCGAGTTGAGCCGATAATGTATGTATAATTGGTCAACTTCGAAGGGTCATAGCGTGTAGGTTGCTTATAATCTTAGAGAATTATTCAAATCAACTTTGTGTAGAGATATGCGTATTCAAACAAACTATTCAACTATTACATTAATATCTTAAAATATTAAATGAGCAATTCTTGTATATAAAATTATTTTGTATATCCCGAAAACGACTCTAAAGATTTGGATCATTTTTTTATTCAGATAAGGTTTCGCTCTTTAAGATTATACAAGTACATATAGGTGACTTTTCTGAGAATATGCTTTTTTATATCAATTCTGAAAAATGCTGAGCGAAGCTTGGTCGTCTAGGTGCTAATGATAATAGCTGACATATTTTACTGTGATTGTTTAGACTTCAGCTTACAGGTAACCTTCGAAACAACTGTACCAATTCTAACGAGGCTTTTGAATAGATTCGGGGTATTTAATTTTGAAAAAAAAATGCACTCAGTATTATATTTAGGATTATGGAAACCTCTAAATATCTAACATAATTCGTAAATCGTAATTTTATCAAATAAACGTAAGCGAAAACGCGACTGGCTATATTAACTTTTTTATACTACCCTTTTTTTAAATAAAAAAAAAAAACAAAAAATTTAAATTTTAAAATTTCTTTTTAACGCAACCAATAGATAGCCTTACAAATGGCATGATTAAATATGTTTTTTACATTACTTAAGTATATTAATTATTGCTAAGTGTTTTTAAGGCTAGGCCACTTTGCGCTGACAGCCTCAAATTAATTATAATACATACTTTGTCTATATTAATTACTTTTCCATCATGATCCGAATGTAAATGTCATTCCGAAACGAGGTAGTGCGACGTTGTTGGTATTCCACAAGAATTCCATTACAACACTATTATTGGCATAAACAAATTTTACGATAAGTACACTAAAGTTAGCTTCTCAACGTTGTATAGCCTATCATAGTATAGCGTAGCGCTGTATTTACAAAGGTATATTGTTTTTGATAAAAAAGCCATAATTTTTTAAATAAACATTTAAAAAAGGGAAAGGAGAAAATTTAATTGTTTTCTTCATCCATCATAAGTCGAGAAAAGATGAAAAACACATAAAGATAGGCAAGTATAAGAAATACAACCGATATTTTTCTTTAGATACCTAATTAAAATTAAAAAAATATATATTATAAGAAAGATGATTATTTATAAACATTGTATAATTTAAAACATAAACTTGAGTACATTTTCTCAATATAATTAACGCAAAAATTAGAATCTAGCATATAACACATAGTAATCAAATTAAAGCACGCCATCGCGCTGTATCTCTTTGTATTTGATGAATTACCAGCTTTACAAGCATTTGACGCTCTCTAAGAGTCGAATCAATTAGAACCTGCAATTCATTAATAATGAAAAAAAATAACATTTTATATACATTCCTTTAAAGAGTAATAAATCAGACCTGACATTAACATATCTTCGGTCCGGTGGTTATTTATTTTGAATATAAACCATTATGTACAAATAAAAAAACATTCCTATCGTTTTGTAATTAAGCAATAATTGTATCGTAAAAGTAGACTTGCTGTATTTATTAAGCTTTCTTGACAGATAAAGGTAGTGTTATTTAACGTATCCACTTAACATTTTTTTATTGCCTTGCGAATAGATTACGCAGACACACATGTATGGAATTTAGCATAAAAATAGTTTTTATATAATCTCTAGTTAAGCATTAATAAAGAAATTAAAAAAAATCTTTATATTGGTTATGGCAGTTTGTATAGAAATTCGTCATTATCCCCTCAACTGTCGCTGTCATTTTACAAGAATATGGCGCATCTGTCGGCTACTTTCCGAGGGCCTGCGCGAAATATGTCCGCATCATTAAAATAACAATATTTCTTAAAATTTTATATATAAGCTATATATAAAGGTTATACCGTTAGAATCGTTTTAAAATAAACTACGAATATATATATAAATGAGTTCAATTATATTTAATAATATATAGTTAATTCTAAGTTGAAATTACTGTAAGTGATTTTTTATCAGTATATAGTATGAAAACAGGAATTATTACAAAATAGAACTATTATTTAAAAAAGTTATTATTTCCTTTAATAATAGATACAATATTTTATATTAATTTATTAAAACAACACAACTCACTGTACATTTTTTTTATACCACAAGCTTTTACAATAACATGTCTCAATCATAGCGACTTAGCGCTGGATAAAAAAGAGGTATTTTTTATACTTTAATTCTGAGAGCATTGAAGATCGAGAGATTTAGGATAATCATTTATATTATAGTTTAGTCCACATACGTAATACTGACATAGTTTGAGTTCTTATGACTATTCAGTTTACGAGAATTAAACAATAAACCAAACACATTAAAATAAGTGCTAAAAAACGTCATCTCGAACTTTGGATCGCTGAGCAAATTCTGTTTAAAATTTCATTAAAATATATTAACATCTTACAATTTAGTGATATTTAAAATAAGAAAAATATAATAAAAATACATGTTGCCTTATTAGAATATTTCAGAAATCAATTCTGAAAACTAACAATTTCACTATAAGAATTACAAGGGGCAGCTAAAAAAGTATGGATACGACCAATTCCATCACATCTGAACAGATTATGTTATGGAAATAAAATGATAATAAAAACATCAATACAAAATAAAACAACTTCAAATATTAATTCGGACAGGAATTATTTTTATTCTACTGTTTTTAACCTCCGACGCAAAAACGATGGGGAGTTATAAGTTTGACGTGCTGTGTATGTGTGTGTGTGTGTGTGTCTGTCTGTGGCATAGTAGCTCCCAAAGAGATGATCCGATTTTATTTTTCTTTGAAAGGTGAATTATTCGGAAGTGTTCTTAGCTATGTTTGATGAAAATCGGTCCAAGATGGCCGCCGCCACAAAATAGCGGATTACATATTTTTTCACAACTCCCTCAATATGGGTCTCAAATGAATTAGGCTTGACTAGTATAATTCTCGAATCCAAGATGGTCGCCACCACAAAATGGTGAATTACATGTCAGGGTTACTTTTAAACTTTTCATTTATATTTTATAAGATTGAAGTATTGTGCCAGTTACTATATTGAGTATTTGATGGACTCCATAGTTATAGTAGTAAAAAATAATATAGTAGAGTATAAAAACTTTGTAATTAGTACTCACAGATGTTTTAAATCTGAAGTTAAAAATTTTGGATGCCTTTTGTTAGGTAAAGGATACTTTTTAATGAATATTGCTTGCAGGTAGAAGCTTTTATACATTTTTTTTTTTAAATGAAAAAAAAAAAGATGAACACCTATTCTAAAAGGAACAAATTCTAATTATTACTAAGTAAAGAT
Source organism: Brenthis hecate (assembly GCA_951806755.1). NCBI lineage: Eukaryota > Metazoa > Arthropoda > Insecta > Lepidoptera > Nymphalidae > Brenthis > Brenthis hecate. The sequence goes on from OX638255.1 coordinate 3,689,266, forward strand.
ACATACGTAACTATACTAACCTCCTCCCATATAATGTTCACCACGTCTTCGATGTTCAGTCACGTCGTCGAAACGAACAAAGGCGTGGTATAATATATAAATCAGATATTTTCGAAGTCAGTTCCAGCCGATGCAAAGCAAATCTAATATATTTCGATACATAAAATTCATATTTACGTATTAGATATTCATATCTTAAAATATTGTCGGCTGGCACCGACTTCGAAAATATCTGATTAGGTATCTATTCTAAATGAAAACCTCCGTAGTTACTTTTTACATTTTATTGCCTGGAAGTCGGTTTTTTTAAATAAATAGTTTTTTATACTACACCCTTGTTCGCTTCCGCTCTATGGGGTACATTGCCTACAATTGGTTTTTCTTGTTCACCCTCCGATCATAATATTGTAATCTAATAAGGCATGTTTTAAGCAATTTTGGTGCAGCTACAATAAACATAAAATGCAACATGATACTAGTTTAAGAGATGCAAATAAACTTATTTTTTACCCGACTGCGCGACGCAAAGGAGGGTAATGTGTTTATCAGTCTATGTATGTATGTATGTACATATGTATGTATGACACTCTAGAGGCCACACGCGTGGGCCGATTTCTATAATTCATATGTCGTTAGTTTCGTATTTACGCGAGTGTCATAAGCTATATATAGCCTATAATACTCGCGTTATAGTTAAAAATTAAAAATAGTTAAAAAGTAAAATGGCGGATATCAGACGCCAATTTGTGTGTCTGTAAAAAAATCTTCCAAATCAATCGAATGGGGTCTCAAAATAAAGATTTTTGAAAGAACACAACTTACATGTTTAAAGGTAATTTGGGATAAGAAATTGCTAAATATTAAGTCTTTACCTATGAAATTGTCGTTTAATATACAGAAAGTTAAAGTATTGTATTTTTATAAATATTTTTCATTTCTATTAATCAAAATATGCACCCATGCTATTGATGCAATTTGATGCAAATGGACCAATATTGTTTTGATTCTAACGTTGAAAGCTGCTGCTATCTCAGCCACAGATTGAGTATCGTCAGCTTCCACTATCGCCTTTAATGCGTCGTTACTGATTTTAGTTTTCGGGCGACCACGGGGTTAATTTTTTAAGATAAAATTTTCGATGTTGGAAGTGTTCAGACCAATAACGAGTTGTGCGTTCGTTTGTAGTGTTCACTCAGCACTCCGTACGCATCATTAATGTTGCGAGCCGTTTGTGCGGGATTGCTACCGCGATGGAACTCGTATTTCATAATTACTCGTATTTTTATTGTGTTTATATTGATGAAAAACAAACAAATGTAGTGAAAACAAAACACTAATTAATAAACAAACGACTGAATTCAAAAATAGAACTCCATACTTTTAAAATAAAATTCATTTGAATTTAGAATTTATTGCCGGCCAATCATAAATTACGTTTCCAATGGCCAGTAAGTATTGTAGAACGGCAATTTCAAAAGACCTATTATAACTTCAAATTTCTAATAAAATTAAAAAGCTGTTAATAAAAAAATACATTTCATCCTTGTCGCGAGATGTACATGTGTATGTCACCAACTGCATAATACTTTATTCCTTCGTCAACTTGTTTTTATCTTTTTAGTTAGCTTTTATGCAGTTAGGTTTTTTTATTTTTATAATGTTTTAAAGTAATGTGTAAGTTGAACTTATATCTGTAAAATAAAAATCGTACTGTTTTAAAAAATTCAATTTTTTTTTTAGAAAAACAGTTAAAATATTTATAAAATATTAGATTTCAAATAATTCTAAAATGAAAATATTCTAATGAATATTAAAGAAGCCTTCCCCATACTATCCAACGCCGTCAAAAATGGCGGCTCGAATTTGGGTTACGTGTTATTATATTATTAATTACTTAAAATCTAATAGAAAATTTACAAATTCAATTATACGTAGTTATTTAGTTATAAATTTAAATCATGTTAATAAAAATATTATGCTATCACTAGTGTATTTTTTATTCAGAAAAAGTGAAAATATAAGGACTAAGCGCGCGTGAATGCTTACGATGTTTGACAAATATAACAATTTCTGTATAAAATCTCTATTCAATACACATCCTATGAAATAAAATCTGTTAATTACTTACCCTTCCATCATATTCCAATCCTTATACTAATAATTTTACACTATTTTGTTAATTTTTTACTCACAAGTATTGAGTTTAAAGATCGCCAAAATTTAAATAAATTGTCTGCACAAATCACAAAAATTTATGTTATTGGAGTTATTACTTTTTTGATATGTAGTATGATATTATTGCTTATATTTTTCTTTACACGTTACAAAAGTTAGATAAAAATAAATATAGTTTAAATACGAGAAATCACATATTAAATGACATCGGGACCAATCGACCTTTAAAAGGTCGCTTGACAGACAGGGGTATTTTTGACATAGACCTTTAAAAGGTCGATCGACAGACGAGGTATTATAGTTCTTGGAAATGTGATAATGACTTTACTGTTTATGGCTGTATAATAGATGCAGTTGATCGAAATTTTCATTTAAAAAAAATAACATTTTATTGTAAAATTTAACCTTAAATATTATTAACTGGATATGAATATATAGTACAATAGAAACAAAACTCATCAATTCAAGACTAGTGAGTGGAAATCATCAAGGTAGCCAGCAGATGGGTAAAGTGGTTACATTCGGCATCCACTCTCTGGAACGGCCTTCGCTTTGTTACATTCACGTACATCTGAAGCTAGGTTGTCTTTATGTATTTCCTAATAGCCGTGATTTAGGTGACCGTCTTAGTGTAACTGTTTAAGATTTTGTGAAATTCTAAAAACGCGGAGAAGTTTTAAAAGATGATAGGTTGTACTTGTTTTAATTAATACACATAATTAAGTATTACATTGTCACATACTAGTATAAACAACTTATATGTCAAAAAAAATGTTTGATTTTCATAATATTTTGATATTTTTAGTACCTGTCAAAAGAGGCTGCTGGTAAATTTTGAGATTTTTTTGATCACTGATTGAAAAATATCGAATTTTCAAAAAAAACGATCTTTTTTTGGTTTTTTTTCTCAAAACTTTCTTAATAATGGACGAAGTTCAATTTTTTTAAAACTTTTTTGTTTTTCGATAATCTTTACATAAAAAAAATATAAATAAATATTTAAAATGTTTTTAATCGAGATTTTTGAACTTTAAGTTTTCAATCGTGTTTTAAAACTGTGTGTATCCTTCGATTTTTTTTTTAATTTTATATTTCTAAACTTCTATCCATCATGCAACTTTTAAGCCGGGTCCGGTAGTGGGTCATCCAAAATTACATTTTTTTTCGAATTTTAAAAATGCTAAATAAAATTAATTTTTATTTAATGTCATGTCACACCACATTGAATGAAAATACATCATACACACACATAATAAATCATAACCCCACTGTAACTTCTGTTTACTCGACTGCGGCGAACTGCGGTGAATGAACATGGATAGTTTTTAATATTTAATAACTATATAATCAATCATAAGGTAGAAGTGCAAAAAAATAACGGTAAAGTTGTTGATCAGTTAGAATTTGTTTTTTTTTTCTTAAAAATCTCTTTTGTGGGGGCCCTCCTCTATCCCCCCTGCCCTAAATCCGGCCCTGGACGGAGGTATGCCCTAACAGCTAACATACATAAAAAAATTATAAGCATTCGTATTCGTATTGAGAACCTCCTCCTTTTTTGAAGTCGGTTAAAAATGTGAATGTAACTCTGTCTGTTACCTATTCATGATAAAACCGCTGAACAGATTTCGATAAAATTTGGCAAAAAAAAGATTGCATCCTGGGGACGGGCAATAGCCTATCCTTAATTATTATATAAACAACACAGAAACTAGATATATATATATATATATATATATATATATATATATATATATATATATATATATATATATATATATATATATATATATATATATATATAAAGAAGTCACCAGTATGTATGTATTCAGCCCTTTTTAACGTCCCACTGCTGGATACGGGCGTCCTTTCAATACGAGGGGGATCAGGTCATAGACCACCACGCTGGTCAAGTGCGGGTTAGCGGACTTCACACGTCTTTCGAAAACTAGTATTCTCCATAAACTAACAAACCTATTAGCTATCAAGGTGTCGGTATAAAACGGTTTTAATTCCATTTAATGCCACAATTATAATTTCCAAACCGTCGTAACTTTCCTTCATATGTTGTATAAAAATTCTGATAACGATGTCGTAACATTGCCGGCGGCAAGGCAGCGTGGCGGTCACATGTAATACGTAAGTACTATGTATATTGTATATTATTATGGATATGTATTACACAAACAAAAATACAATGTACAGAATTTCTTGTATACCTACCTGATATTGATATATTACTGAAGTTAAAATTAAACATTTGAAGGAATCGATGTTTAACCGACTTCAAAAAAGTAGGAGGTTCTCAATTCGGATGTTTGTTTTTTTATGTATGTTCGGGCATATCTGCGTCGTGTAGATGGATTTGCAAAATTCTTTTTTGGACATAAATTGGTTCTATAAAGTAATAGAAAGTTTTCCACATAAATCGATTTCTTAGGAAATTAATCTCCGAGACATTTTTTTACACTCTTGAGGTAGTATATGTGTTACATACTAGCAACTCAGTCTCGCTTCGCTCGGGTTTGTCCGTTTCGTTCCGTTCGTCCGTCGGTAAGTACGTTCTGATAGTATGGAATAGATGGACTTTAATATATATATATATATATATATATATATATATATATATATATATATATATATATATATATATATATATGATGAGTTGTTGTAGGTTGTATTGTAACGTATTTTCCCGTGGGAATGAGATATGTCCCCCGGTAAAAGTAGCCTATGTCACTCTATAGCCCTCTAACTATCTCTACACAAAAAATCACGCCAACCCGTCACTCTGTTTCGACGTGTTCGTTGGAAATTATCTAGAGATTACAGTGTAACTGTCTATAGTTCATATATAATTTAAAATATTATAATTCAAAGACATAATGATAGAAAAGCTATAATATCGTCTGTACTTTATTACAACTCTTGTTCTAATAAAGTACATACGACAAATATTATCAAAGTACAGACGCTGTGTGACTAATATTACGTACATGTTTAACATAAATTCTTGTATATAAACGGTAATATGGCGCAAGTCCTCGCGGCAAGGCGGTTGCTATCTCCGCTTATTGCAAATTCATTTGAAAGTACCTGTAGCGAAGTTTTGTTACATATAGATATAACATATTACTATGAAATTTGTCTACCAACAACTATTACGATAATATTTAACGACTAAAATGTTTTGACCGACTTCAAAAAGAAAGAGGTATTTAATTTGTTTGTATGATCATAGAGAAATGATATAACGAAATGTTTTCGTGAGTTGTAAATGGGTTTGCTTTTTTTTTTAATAAATAGTTTATAACTCAAGTATGACTGGATGATCCCAAAAATGGCTGTGTTTTTCATTTTGCTATAAAACGTTTACCCTATTTAGTAATACTTAGGAATAATCAATTGCCTCATAAACTAACAAAATGGCGATAGGAAGCACGTTGCCTGATCTTAGCTTTAATATTGTCTAGAAGAAAAAAAAACTATTAAAATAAAAAAAACAATAAACAAGTCATCGTTAAAGAAGCCACAATAATATGATTCAGTACATAAATTCAACAACTTAATAGAACATCAAAGTATAAATTACATTACATCAATAATGATAATGAAATATGAGCGAAATAATAACATGTTAGATAATTGAATGTGATAATTTAATATGTTTACACTTTATATGGGAGCTAGAAACAATTAGGACTCGAAGTGCACGATTGTGCTTAAAATATGTATATTTTGGTTGTTATGAAATGAAATAAACTTTATTCAATTAGACTTATTACACCTAACCGCTAACTGAGTACCTACAAAATGTTTTCTAGTAGGGAGAGAATTTAAAGAATCATTTCAGTCCCAAGAACGTAAAAACAATTTTTTTTTGGAGGTTTTTTAAAATTCTATTGAACTAATAATGGATATTATAATGACTTCACTACATAGTATAAAACAAAGTCGCTTTCTCTGTCCCTATATCCCTATGTATGCTTAAATCTTTAAAACTACGCAATGTATGGTGGAATTGTGTATCTTATATAGGTCTACAGAAAAGTCCGCGATGGCATATGTCTATCTGTTAAGGATAACATACTATATGCATTTTAATTCAAAACGTACCTAGGGACGAACCCGAGCGAAGCGAGGGTGAGTCGCTAGTAAGTAATAAAAGTGTTACATTATACGTGCGTTAGTCATTCATTAGCTTCCATTATTCTGCAGAGCTTAGCTTTGGGCTCGCTTATCAATTTAGACGCCCACATTTAATCATATTTACAAGTAATTGAGCAGGCGCCAAAAGAATCAAAAAGTCTACACGAGTGGGATTACGATCAATATTTTACGTACACTTTTAATGTCATTTGTTTTGTTTAAACTAAACTAGTCAGAAAGGAAATTTTACAATTAAAAATTGACTTAGTGTCAAATATGATTAAAACAAGAAAAGAAAGAATTTTGTGCTATTATACCAGGCATAGACGTAGAATGTAGACTATTTCTTTGCCAGCCGCCAGCTAAAAATGGCGAAAAAGCCACAGATACAAAACGAACGTGCGTTCAGAAGTCTTCTGTATTTATTGAAATACGATTAATGAAGATATTCATAACAATTCACATTAAAATTTTCAATTATTATATTATAATTTTTTCTCATTCCATTTATAAATATAAATTGGAATAAAAAACGGGTATTGACCGCACGTTCATTTTCTTTCCTTGTCAACTTTATGACAGTACTAGCAGAAACCGCGGCTTCGCTCGCGTTAAAACTACAAAAAAAAATCTAAAAAGGTACTTACAAACTTTCATCCCCTATTTGACCCTCTTATAGGATGAATTTCGAAAAATGCTAAAACACGTATTTATTTAATTTTATTGAAGAGCATTAATGTCAAGTTTTAAGTAATTTTGATCATAAACATATTTTTTTTGGATTGTATTATAACTTATTTTCCCGTGGGAATTAAATAATCTCCCGCGGTAAAAAGTAGCCTATGTCACTCTCCAGCCTTCCAACTATCTTCACACACAAACTCATGCCAATCCATCACTCAGTTTTGACGTGAAAGAAGGACAAACAAACAAACACATTTTTACATTTATAATATTAGTATGGATATGGATTGCTCAGTCCATTCTCTACGTCTATGATTATGTTCCAATGGATGACACTCCTTCACCCTTAGATATTAACTCTAGAGATTTTATGTCTCTATGGAAGAAATCTATCTAAAGATAAATCCACCTTTGTCTCGATTATTCTATGATTATGTATGTATGTTTTTATTATTTTTTAAGTCCAATAATAATATATTTTGTTTTATTTTATAAGCAAAATTTGGGCGTTTTGGGATATGAATATGATATTCACTTGATTATTTACATAAATCTGGCAACGCTGAAAATGAGCCGATTCGATAAGAAATATAGGTACATCATAAAGTTGTCATAAATTGAATGAAGGATTAATATCTGATTATAAATAAATAAATATGTAATACATAAATATGTTGGGACATTAACATACAGCACCATCTAGTTCCATGGTAAGCTACGAGACTTGTGTTATGGATACCAGATAGTTGATACACTACACATATATAAATTTAAATACATACATATTATAATACTAGCGACTCGCCCTCGCTTCGCTCGGGTTCATCCCTAGGTTGATTCCCCATACAAACTTTCATCCCCATTTTCAACTCCTTGATTTCCGGGATAAAAAGTCATCTATCCTTCCCAGGGCCTCCCTCAAACTATCTTCTTACCAAATTTCATCTAAATCGGTTCAGTAGATCCAGATATTACCCCCCTTACAACGTCATAAGCTCACAAACTTTATCTCTTTATAATATTAGTATAGACTAAAAACTATCTCTTTTCTTGAGGGAACTAGTTCGATTCTGATAAAGAATTTCACATTCGTTTTGGCACATTCCTAACAAATTTGTACGTAAATAGCTAATTTATGATCTGCGTGATAATGACCAAAATCATCTAACTGGTCAAACAGTTGCCCAACTACCACCACAAAATGTTTCTGCATTTGTAAGTGAATGTAGTTCAAGAGCGGGATTTAGCAACCGTGTTTTGCATATCGAAGAGCAAATTTACTTATACACTATTCTTCAACCTTATTTCAACGTGATTAAGCTTCATTTCGAATAAACCAATTGCAATTTTTTATTGTACTTGAGCATTTCGCTCGTAAAAAGTATATTTTTATTGACAAGAGATATGGACTTTATTGTCAAATAGAAGAGTCGAATTTTAATCGCAAATTTACGAGTTTTTTTTTATGTTTGTGTAAGGATAGCATAGTGTTAGTATCGATATCATGATTAAGTATCGAGTAAAGGCGATTTTAACAAATTGTACACAATCAACGTATAATTACGATGTGATTTGTTTTAAAGAATTAAAAATAATGGCAACACAAATATTAATGTTACATAATAAATTCTGTAAATGAATGCTACCAAAATGTTCTCATAAATGATTAAGTTATTTTTAAGTACCCTACCGTGAAGAGATTTTTCTTTCGACATAATGACTTGGCGGTTGACGTTTCCACCTTAAAAAAAAGGTGAATTCTATAGTTCCCATGACAGAAGTGAACAGACAGAGAGAAAGGTGTTGTTTTTATTATAAAGAGGTTGTAAGTTTGTGAGTTTGTAGGAAGTAATCTCTGGAACTACTGAACCAATTTAGATAAAATTTGGTAAGAAAATAGTTTGAGACCCTGGCAAGGACATAGTTTTCATCCCGGAAGTCATCCCCTAAGGGGTTAAAAATGGGGATTAAAATGTTTTTATCGGGAATATAATATAAGGATCCAGTTCAATTCACTTCTCTTGTTACTGGGTTAAAAGATATATAAATATTGCTCGGGAACCGTTTATTTTTCTGGGATAAATAGTAACCTATGTGTTATTCCAGACTATAATCTGTCTCTGTGCCAAATTTCGCCCAGATCCGTTCAGCTGTTCTGGCGTGAAAGATTAACAAACATCTATACTCACAAACTTTCACATTTATAATATTAGTATAGATTACTGGCTGAATAAATGGAGTGGGCTTATTATTTCTTCACGTTGTCACGGCTGAAAGAACTTAAGTCAATATAGAATAGAAATAGAATATATCTTTATTTACACAATTGTTTATTATAAAACTATCTTTTCAGATTATTACGCGGATTTATTTAGATATTTATTTCCATAAAAAAACACATGTTTCTATTTGGTTTCTCATGTTTTACAGCGAATATGGTCACGGGAGAGACTTAAGGTTTTAGATATCTCTAAAGTGATTACATAGTTGTTACAGACAAATCCGAAAAAAATCCGAAAAGACAGTTTTATTGAAAACGAGAGACTCACCCTCGCTCCGCTCGGGTTCATTCTTAGGTATGTTTTAATAGTTAGTATAGTATAGACAGAAAAATTAAAAATATTATAAAAATAAAAAATCGACTGCATAAAAGCTAACTAAAAAGATGAAAACAAGTTCACGCAGGAATATAGTAAGTAGGAAGTAAGTAGGAATATATTATGCAGTCGAAGTGTATAGTCAAGCCCTTTTATTTGATACCTATATTGAGGGAATTGTGAAAAAATATGTAATCCGCCATTTTGTGGCGGCAGCCATCTTGGACCGATTTTCATCAAACATAGCTAAGAACACTCCCGACTAATTCACCTTTAAAACAAAAAAAAAAAAGAAAATCAAAATCGGTTCATCCGTTCGGGAGCTACGATGCCACAGACAGACACACACAGACACGTCAAACATATAACACCCCGTCGTTTTTGCGTCGTGGGTTAAAAACAAAGTTCTTAACTCTACATACATTATCTTTGCAAAAATTTGAAACCATGCATCTACAGATGCAGAATGGCAATATAAGTCGTGATGCAAATGCAAAACAAAGCTCTCATTACCATTATCATTATTACTATTATTTCCACGCGTGTCGACAGCAATGACCCACTTGGCACGTAATTGAAAACAGTTAAATTTTTTTACAATGATAAATATGAAGACACGAAGCCATAAAACATGGTGTATATTTTATGTGGTACAAAGTTGTTTTATGTACACTTGCTAATTAAGTATCGTTTGACAATCTATACATCAATACCTCCATACTACGAATAAATAATAAGTCGTGTTTGTTTGTTTGTCCTTCTTTCACATCGAAATGGAGAGACGGATTGGCGTGATTTTTTGTGTGGAGATGGAGAGTGACATAGGCATACTTTTTACCACGGGAGATTATCTAATTCCCACGGGAAAACACGTTCTAATTCAATCCAAAAAAATATTTATGATCAGAATTACTTAAAACTTGGTATTAATGCTCTTCAATAAAATTAAATTAATACGTGTTTAAGCATTTTTCGAAATTTATATCTATATTTATATAATAAAATTGTAACTAAAGCCGAATCTGTACATTAAATATTTTTTGGAAAATCTTATTGAAATAGACAGTATTATCGATACAGAGGCCGAATCTATAGTTTTTAGAATTTTCGTCTGTCTGTCTGTTACCGCATCACGGAAAAACCACTGGAGAGATTTTGATGAAATGTGGTATGGTGATAGCTGGTTATCCGGGTCAACGTATAGGATACTTTTTACCACGGGAAAATGTTTCATTTCTGAGAAAAATACAAAAACTGCAATGTAAGAGTATACTAATATGTAATATCTAAGAATTTGGTTTTGGACATCTGAACACGGGCGGACCCGCGGGCAATGCTAGTTCATCCTATAAGGGGGTAAAATAGAGGATGAAAGTTTGTATGAAACTACCTTTTTAGAGATTTTTTGTAGTTTTAGCGCGAGCGAAGCCGCAGGTTCTGCTAGTATGTATATAAATAGGCAAAGACAAAATAGTTCAGTACCTTTTTCTGCTCTGTTTGGCATGCGATTTTCTTTTTTTTTTTATTTAGTAGCTATTGACAAACTTTAGTGCCATCAATAAAAAGAATTGGAAACAGTTTTTGCTTATATATGAAGATAGGTAAATTTTATTCATATTTTCTCAAATTTTCAATAATGATTATGGTCGAATTGTTTAGTACATTTTGTATCTCTTACCAAATACGTAACAGGTTAGAGGCTTTATTGTGAAGATCATAGGTATTATAAGCAATATTAAAATTTATTTGTTAGTCTGTCCCTCTTTTTGCAGCATAGTATTTAATATATAAAGATTCGTATGTCGTAGCTAGTTTTAGCCGTAATGATATTGGCTTTTTAACCCCCGACACAAAAAGAGGGGTGTTATAAGTTTGACGTCAATGTCTGTCCGTGCGCGCGCGCGCGCGCGTGTGTGTGTGTGTGTGTGTGTGTGTGTGTGTGTGTGTGTGTGTGTGTGTGTGTGTGTGTGTGTGTGTGTGTGTGTGTGTGTGTGTGTGTGTGTGTGTGTGTGTGTGTGTGTGTGTGTGTGTGTGTGTGTGTGTGTGTGTGTGTGTGTGTGTGTGTGTGTGTGTGTGTGTGTGTGTGTGTGTGTGTGTGTGTGTGTGTGTGTGTGTGTGTGTGTGTGTGTGTGTGTGTGTGTGTGTGTGTGTGTGTGTGTGTGTGTGTGTGTCTGTCTGTCTGTGGCATCGTCGCTCTCAAGCGGATAGACCGATTTCGATGTGGTTTTTTTCATTTGAAAAAAACTAAATTTTTAATTTATAATTATAATTCGAAAAGCTTATTAAAATAGACATCATTCTTGGTTTGTTTTTATTCTAGTAGGCGTTCTATTTCTAGTTTAGGTCTACTTTTATTTCGATACTATATTTACTTTTAGTTATAATTTAATACTAAGTTTGCTCCTTTTCTCTACCGACAAAAAATCTAAAATCTATAGATACAGCCCCTGTATTCTCTATCTCTCGATTATTTCAATAAGATTTTGCAAAAAAGATTTATTGTACAGAATCGAATCAGAATTTTATTAAGTATAATATGTAGTATAGGTTTGTGTTAGACATTTGGGTTATTTTTTATTAACCGACTTCGAAAAAAAGGAGGTTATTCGATCTGCAAATAAATAATTACGTCAACTTTTTAACATTTGAAGAAGATTTTATATAATATATTCAAGTGCAATATTTTAAGTGTTTGACTGACACACTCCACTTAACCACATTCATGACATTTAAAATGTTGCTATTTGTAATTGTATTTAAAATACAAAATCATTGCCTACCTTGAAACTATAATCAATAATCGCTAGTGATCGCGTAAAATTTGTTTGACAAATAGTACAACATCCCGCACAATTTCGTAAGCAGCTTATCTATACATATAATAAAATTGTAACAAAGCCGAATGTGTACATTAAATATTTTTTGGAAAATCTTAGTGAAATAGACATTATTACAGATGCCAAATTTATAATTTTTAGATTTTTTGTCTGTCTATCTGTCTGTCTGTTACCGCATCACGAAAAAACCACCGGAGGGATTTTAATGAAATTTGGTATCGTGATAGCTGGTTATCCGGGTCAACATATAGGATACTTTTTACCGCGGGAAAATATCTAATTTCTGAGAAAATATACAAAAATTGCAATGTAAAAGCATACTAATATGTAAAACCTAAGAATTTGGTTTTTGGTCATCTGAACGCGGGCGGAGCCGCGGGCAATGCTAGTTAAATTATAATATTCTAAGTTTGTTAGATCACGCTTCTAAAGACAAAAATGAAAAAATACGATTATGGTGGATTTGTATGGATGAAATTTAATTATGCGGAAGGAAACCTAGATTTTTGTACCAAACATGTACCTACTCCTTTTAGCTTTACAACTTACTCTTCAAACATTCGAATTATTGTGGCAATATAACAAGAATAAAAGCCCATTCGTAGCCTATAATATAAATAAATATAAATATGTTGGGACATTAACAAACAGCACCATCTAGTTCCATGGTAAACTACGAGGCTTATGTATGGATACGAGATAGTTGTCATACTACACATATATAACTTTAAATACATACATATTATAAATATAAACATCCATGACTGGAGTACAAACATTCGTGTTCATCACACAAACGAATGCCCCCAGCGGGACTCGAACCCGCGTACGCTGGCACAGCAAGTAGGGTCACTACAAACTGAGTCAAACGTGTCGTCAATCATTAATAGCTTTCTTCACAATAATTATTTGATTATGACATATAAGAAGCTATTTACCAAACCGCTTAACATATTGCTACACGATTTATCTTACAGAAGTCGTAGCTAAGGTCATAACGCTACGTTTGGCAAACGAATTGGTATGTACATACTCGTAAGTCTGTTTATACATACTTTAAACTTAAATTTGTCAATGTAACGCTCTGTAAAAGGATTGATGATCATAGTTATTTAGAACAGTATTCAAGTATTTTTAAATTTAGAAAAAAAATGACAACGTGAAAACAAAATTGATTGTGCAATAAAAATTTATTTTAAAATAACATAAAAAATTCAAGTAATAGTATAAAAAATGTTTCAAAAGACAAAAAAAAATCGAAAGTGCATACTACATATAAGACTTCCGTGATACCATCCAGACAAAGAGAGACAATAGCATTCACAAGGAGGGTTGACGTCAGGCAGGCGGCCGGTCGTAAATTTTTTGAAAAATCCTTTCAGCAGTACAGTAGATGTACTGCGCCGACCCCAAGTGATTGGGAAATGGGCTGCCATCGGGGCGTCGTGGTTGAGTGCGTATGCTATCCTGCGATGCCCCATTGAGACAGGGGAGGTTCTGTTGGGTTTTAGCGGGTAGTACTGGCTTTTCTGGCCGGTGAGTCCCACATACTTGTATGTATGCACGTGGTATGCGTGAATGTATTTCCTCGTTAGGTAAAGCGTTTGTAAAATTTTTCCTTAAAGTATAAAAAGTATTTGAAATATGTAAAACCATGTTATTATTGTACCTTGGAAAGGACAAGTTTGGACAGGTCACGAGACCTAATATAGATTTAGTTTCTTAATTCTTTATCATTTACTGAGTGGTACAATTTTCCTTAACTTATTTAAAAGGTTCGACTCTAGGTTCGACCAGTAGCGGATAATTCCGATCTCCAGTTTGTGAGATATTACTTATTCATTAAAATCTTAGACTGAAGACGGCTAAAAATCGATTTCTCTGAATCTGAAATAGATTTTTACCCGACTGTGTTTTAAAATAAAATACCGCTAAATATCTAGTTAAAAACAATGACGATCAAGTACTTCTTATGTTATTTGCTTAATTATCATGTAACAACTCATAAACTGAGCAGCCTCAGTACGTCGTGACTTCTGGCGGTACCATTCTTTGTTTCCATTCGGCTTTTACATGGTAACAACAAGTGTTTTGCAATTTGAACAATATTTATCTAAGCATCGATACACATGTACGGCCACATTAAGTAGTCTTCACTTGATTGACATTAAGAGCGAACTCACGTAGCGTAATCACTGTTTTAGACAGGTATCTAGTTTGCGATCACTTTGATTTTCAAAGCAATTTATTTTTTTATATATAATAGTTTAATTATGTTAACTTACAATTGTACAAGTATACTATGTTTGTATATATATATTAGTTTTATTTTGATTTTTTTTGCTGTAAAGCATTCGAAACGTCGCGAACCAAAAGTTTTATTTTAAAATGTCAAATATTCGCGTAAATCTATTAAGTAAGATATTTTTGACAAAAAATCATGAAATAATTTTCACTTATTATAGAATCCGCTAAAACATAATATACTTCGCTTCGCTTCCGACTTAGTAGTAATACATTATCTTATAATCAGAATCGGATTTGACATTCAACACTGTAGTTAGGAGTGTTTTCTTTATTTTGGAAGGCTTCTTTTATAACTATTCGGACTTCCCACTCCCAACGTAGGTTATCATATAAAGTATATCGTCCCACCAGAGTATGAGAGTGACAGGAATAGAGAGTGTACTTGTGTCTGCGCGTACACTTGTGCACTTTAATATCTCCTGCGCAGTTGGCTAGTCTCAATGAGATTGGCCGCCGTGGCCGGAATCGGTCAGGAGAACATCATCATAGAAACTTTCAGAAACGCCTTATTTCATCTTCAAAACTTGTCAGTTTTCCACAATGATATATCAGTAACGATGACCATTTAAAATATCGCTCGAACTACACGATTTCACGATATATGAGTAAAAATTAAAGTTAACACCGGTTTGTTTGTAAAATGTTTTGCATATGTATATACATATAGAACGTTATAGGTTCCTGTAGAATAAGAAAGATAAAAATTGGATATTTCAATGAAAACTTTTAATTAATTCAATCAGCAAGAAACAAAGGATCTATATAGCAATTACAAGTCGTAAAGATTAGCATCAATATTTTCAGTTGTTCTAACAAACGAGATGTTATCTAAATTTCGCAACGTAATATTTTATTGTTTGTTATGCTTTACGCTAAATGCGTGATTTATTAGAAATGCTTACAGCTTATATCTTAATTTAGAAGTTTAAATAATATTAAACTGATTTGTATTTTTCCGCTACTGTTCGTTTTTAATGTCGGCATCGTTTAGTATACTAATTACATACTATAGATAAAGAGTAAGTTAAACTTACCAAAATGAGAAACATTTCTGACTTCTGGTATTGACTTAGAATAATAAAAAAAAATAAAAAAAAAACCGACTGCGTAAAAAAATAAACTGAATAGATGAGAACGAGTTGACAAAGGAACATAGTATTATACAATCGGAGGCATTTTATCTTGGCCGCGAGTCTTGTTAAGTGTATAATATACTAACACACAAATAGGTCAAAAATATAACCCTCCCTTGGGCTTTGCTCCAGTTAAATAAAAAGAACTATTGTTATTGTAGAAGTAATAAAGAAGTAATTTACATAAGTTTTTAAAATAATTAAAACCATCTCTAACGGCTTTTAAATGATCCTAATAAAATTATAACCTGTAAACTAACGAATTGAGGACTACACATAAAATTTAGATGTTTGACAGTGTAGCAGTAAAACAATCAAATGGTTTTCATATTACGAGAGACTAGAAGGCACTATTATAATCGCGTGTAAAAGTTTTACACAAAAACTACACTTACCAATAGAGACATTTCATTCTTGGGCATCATGGTCACATCTCCCGGTCTGACTCCAGGTCCACAGTATGGCAGACTGGGTCCTCTATGCACTTGTGGTTCGTGTAAAGCAAGTAAAGCGGCGTGGAGTCGAGCTCTAGCGGCGCTGATACCGCCAGCCCCTCGGATAGCCGCCTCGACGACGTGACCGACGTCCTTCTCCCATCTTATAGGTGGTTTTTCTGTATATTCCCTATAAAACATTTTTTTGACATTTAATAAAAACCTTGTATACATATACGAGTACAATTAAATGAAAATAATGTGAAATAGAATAGACAAGTCATGTACAGAATTTGTTGCCGAAATTCTAATTGGCAGCTTTCCCCCGCGGAATAAAAATATTATCTCAACGTTAAAATAGTTATCTTCAATATAAAAAAATATTATCTTAATATTAAATTACCTACTAAAAGATAGTACAATAGCCACGAGAGCTTCTACGGACCCTTCTACCACACGGAATATGTATATATTAAATTATTTGATCTATACTTGTAGATTCAGAACTTAATAATCAGAAATAATGAAACCTACTTGCACCCTCCAAGACATGCTCGTATGTCTTCTTTCAAGCTCCTCGACAACGTACACGATGGACTTCCATCAGAATCCGACGTGCTTTGAGATCCATTCTTGTCCGAATCGGAGAGCCCATGGATTGGCTCTTCGAACTCCTCACTCTTTGGTAAGTTGGGTGACACCCGACCATGGCTGCCCCCAGCACTGCCATATCCTAGATGCATAGATAATGTTTAACTATAGTTAACACCTCCAGGTAAATTTCTAAGAAATTAATTAAAATTCTAAGAAATCTATTGTTAACTGACTCGTCGCGTCGGCGTGTCCGCGGTCGTGGAGGGATTAAACTAGTGACATGTTGTTGTTGTATTCAGCCCTTTTTAACGTCCCACTGCTGGGCACGGGCCTCCCTTCAGTACGAGGGGGATAAGGCCATAGTCTACCACGCTGGCCAAGTGCGGATTGGCAACTAGTGATATTCGAGCAAATTTTGCAAGTTGATTTAAAAACAAATACTTTTTTCTAAAACATGATTTTTGGGTAAACTTTAGTAATAACATTTACCAAAAGGTTTTGTTAGTAATATTAAGCTTATATATTATTCCAGGTAATTTATAGATGCACTAAATTACATCTAAATCCGTCCAGCCGTTCAGCGTGATAACAATATGGGAAACGGAGTTGAGAATATTTCTCCTTCTACTTACTCACTAGAGATATTGCCAATTATTATTTAATAAAAATATGATAATGATATAATAACACCTTATTAATCATTTTCTTGTTCTTTGTAATTGAGCTATTAACGTCACTAGCGTCCGTGCAATCAACGCGGCCTCGAGGTACTGTTTTTACTTTTTCTATTTGAAGGACAGTCAAAGTATATATACTAAAATCAAATATAATCATAATACTTTGTCTAATTTTCAAAGGGAAATTATTTTAAATATTTGTTTTTTGGTTCAAAAGTATGGCTAAGTAATATTTCAAAAATGGTCGTGGTATACATATGTACGTCATCTATACATATAATAAAATTCTAACTGAGTCGAATCTATACATTAAATATATTTTGGAAAATCTTATTGAAATAGTCATTATTCTCGGTACAGAGGCTGAATATATAAATTAATATTTAATTAATATTTGTTTTTAGAATTTTTGTCTGTCTATCTGTCTGGGAACACATCACGAAAAAAACCACTGGACAGATTTTGATGAAATTTGGTATGATGATAGCTGGTTATGTGGGTCAAAATATGGGATACTTTTTACTGCAGAAAAATATTTGATATCTGAGAAATCTATACTAAAGGTTAAAACGTAACTATTAACGAATCCGAGCCGAGCGAGGATGAGTCGCTAGTCTATATATAATAAAATTGTAACTAAGCCGAATCTGTACATTAAATATTTTTCGGAAAATCTTATTGAACTAGACTTTATTATCGATACAGAGGCCGAATTTTTGTCTGTCTGTCTGTCTATCTGTTACCGCAGCACGAGAAAACTACTGGACACATTTTGATGAAATTTGGTATGGTGATAGCTGGTTATTCGAGTCAACAACATATAGGATACTTTTTCTGCGGGAAAATATTCCATCTTTGAGAAATCTATACTAAACGTTAAAACGTAAGTAGGGACGAACCCGCGCGAAGCGAGGGTGAATCGATAGTGATCTATATTTCCATGATGAAATGTTTTTGTCTTAATTAATTACTCACGAAACCTCAGAATTATAACCGTTGGTCTAGTGCGTATTAATCAAGATAGATAACATTACAAAAGGATTATAATTAATGATCTTTTATCGTATGACACAGCTATACGCTAAGCTAATGCATCAAGAAATTGGAACTTAAATATAAATTAAAATAAACGAGGAATATAATTAAATTAAAAGTTACATAAAAATTTTGTACCTTAATATTGGGGGCATCCCTAAAAACTAATTTAAAAATAATGATATGGCAACATTGGCAATAAGTGCATAGCGGGAGAAAATAAAAGTAGTTCAGAGAAATGAAGAATTAGATTTGGCTTATAATAAATTTTAAACACAGTTGTCGCCAAATTGCCACAAGTAGGCAAGATTGCAATAAGCATGGGCAAAGTTTTACCGTTATAAGACAAATATCTAAACGATCAATAAATGTAAGTATTGAACTTAGGCAAATGTCTGTCAGTGTCGTCCGTATGTCTGTTTCAGACTGCGGTAGAAAACAAGTAGTATAGAAATACTAACTAACAGATATTATAGTTCATTGTTTAAAATTGTAGGAAATTGGGGCATATCATAAAATTTTACAATTTTTTGTCTTAGTGTAGCTTTTAATTTGATATTTTTCGAATATAACGAATTGTGTTTTAATATTAACTCTTGAGTACGTTATTACTTTCCAAGTAAATTACCTTAGAAAAATATTATTTTAATAGTATTTTGCGATGCTTGTAAGGGAATAGGGGATGAATTTTCTTAGTAACTAATCGCACTTAATTTATATTATATTTTTAGTGTAAAAAAGATTACCGAAACTAGTCTCTTTAGTCCATAGGATATTATTTCGAAACAGACCGACTGTCGCCAAATACCCTGTTCATTGGTATTAGACGAATATAACATGATACGTAGATACAACACATATCATAATAATTATATGTATGTAACTGTTAAACATATGATTTACTGATTGCTGGTATTGAACATATACTGATTTAATGTACGAGGGTCTGGTCCCTCGCTAGTGGCCTCCAACCTCCCCTATAGCCACCCCGAGCCTCGCTAAACTGATAACTGTTCTGATTTAATAAACTGATTTAACTGATCTCACATCACTGGTCTGATTTATCTGATAACATGTTAACACATACGTTACAACACGTCTATACTGAATAACAACACGTCTATACTGAATCGAATACTCTGAATCTGATTTCTGATCAAGCAATCTGCTCACACGCAATAACATTGAATATTCACAAACTGGTAAAATAAATCCACTTACTTGAGAACACACGGTGTTACGCCTGATCTGCCTCGCTCGCGTCTCGACCGCGTCTGTGTCAAATCTCAATCTATCCTATCGAACTCTTTTCGTACTACCGTCACGTTAATGACAAATAATAATTTGAATGATTAAACATTTATTTCGCGATTACCCTACGGTATTCGCGACACTCCCCGCCAAAAGGAAAATAAAATTGCTTTGATTTAACTGATTACAATTAGTCTTTAATTTTCATAAACTGATTACAAATCTTAACAGAAACAACAATCATTTGATTTAAAATATCTGAATAAATTATAATTCATCAAATAAAATTAACATAAGTTGAGAAGTCCATTTTCTAACTCTGTCCCTGGCTTTCGTAGCTGACACTCTGCTTGGTCGTTTGGAATTACTGGGCGCTGAATTTTTAATTTCACTGGTTGCTATTTTACTTATTCCAGGTTGTTCTAACTGATTTGCCTGTATTGATTCCCTTTCAGGAACTGATACGGTATTCATGTTATCTTCAACTTCAAGAGGATATAGATGACTTATTGATCGAGTCAACGTTTCTCCTGTCGTTGTATTAATTTTTGCAACTCTGATATGTCCATCCGAACCCTTAATCAGCTCTTTTATCTTGCCAACTTTCCAGTTTACTCTACTACCTTCTGCTTTTATCTGAACTATTTCACCGACCCTCGGTACCCTGTCAACTATAACTCTTCCTTGTCTATGTCTGTTTCTTCGTTCACGAAGGCTACATAAATATTGATTACTAAACATTTTCACAAACTCCTGAATAATAATCTGACCACGTTTCCAACTATCAATTAAGTTATATTTAGTAACTGAAGAGGGCTCTAGAAGGTCACGATCCGATATCTCGGTCGTAGTTGTTCCTCCGATTCGTAAAAAATCTGATGGCGTTAAGACATGCTCTAGTTCAGCTCCTACTGGTGTCAAGGGCCTAGTATTAATGATCGCTTCAATTTCTTTTATAACTGTACACAACTGATTAAAGTTAAGCGAATGTTTGTCCACCGTTCTTTTAAGACAATGCTTTACTAAGCCTATTAAACGTTCATAAAAGCCACCAAACCACGGAGCTAATTCAGGTATAAATTTCCAACGTATCTTATTCAAGATACAATAATCAGACGACAATACCTCTGCCGTAAGTTTCAACTGTGTGGCGTTATCGGAAATAATAAGTTTGGGTAAACCTCGTACTGCAACAAACCTTCTGATTGCTAATAGACATTCTTCTGCTGATAAATCTCTAACAATTTCCATATGTATTGCTCTGATCGTCAAACATGTAAATAAACACACCCAACATTTCTCTTTACTGTCATTTATTACATAAAGCGGCCCAAAGTAATCCATTCCCGTAAATGTAAAAGGTAAATTAAACTTAACTCTTTCTGATGGCAAATCGGGCATCGCTGGTAATTTAAATGGACCACCTCCGTATTTTAAGCAATTTTGGCATTTTCTAAGAATCTTTTGTACGGTTGATCTACCATGAGGAACCCAGAATTTTTTTCGAAGTAAAGCCAATGTATGAGACACTCCAACATGATAGTTTTTTCTCGTGTAAATCAGCTATTATTTTATGTGTAAATTCTGAATTTTTTGGAAGTAATATAGGTTCTTTATGACAATGCGTCCAATCAGTATGTTTAAATCTACCTTTACATCTCAATATCCCATTGACATCTTTATATAGGCCAAGTGATCTTGCAAAATTAGATACAATACCTTTTATTTCTTCTGGAAAATATTGAGCTTGTACTTTCAAAATCATTTCTAACTCACTATCACTATCGCCAATTGGTTCTTTATCTAATTCGGTTGTACTTGTCATATCTAAATTATTTATATTACTTCCATTCTCAACTAAAGTGCTTTTATTATTTGTATTTTCATTCGAGAGACCCTCCCCGACAGAAGAGATTTGCGTTTCCACTTGATATACACAATTAGTAGGCATAGAAAACCAATTTTCAGAGTTATCTAGTAAAAAGTCTGGACCTTTGAGCCACCTATCATAATGATCTACCCGGTCAGATCTCGTACCTATGTCTGCTGGATTGTATTGACCAGGTATATACCTAACAATTAAAGTTTTATTTTGCTTGATTTCATTAATCCTCCGCGACACAAAAGGCAAAAGAAGCTTACTAGAATGGTACCAACCTAAAACTATTTGACTATCGGTCCACAAAACCTGCGCCTTAATACTTAACCTTAAATTTTTATTTACGTACTGTAATAGTCTATTTCCAATAAGTGCTCCAAGCAATTCTAGTTTTGGAATCTGTAAATTAACTTGCTCCTTAATAGGTACTAATCTAGACTTGCCAATAATAAAAGTGACAATATTACTAGTACCCCAAGAACTACGTAAATATATACATGCAGCATATGCTTCCGTAGAAGCATCAGTAAAGCAATGTAATTCATGTCTCATTTTTTCACTAGCCCTGGTGTTACCTACACTTTTTAAGAAATATCTGTCAATGCTGATATTTTTAAGATAACTAAACTTCGATATTATTTGCTTCCACTCATTAAGTAAATCACTATTAATCTTAGTATCCCATAAAATCTTTTGTTTCCATAACTTCTGGAAAAATAATTTAGCTGGAAGCACTATTGGAACAGCATAACCACAAGGATCATAAACCGAAGCAATAACTTTTAAAATACTTCGTTTTGTGTAAACTGATTCTAAATCTATTTGACTAGTATCATATTTCAATAATAATTTATCATCCCTCGTATTCCATATTAAACCTAAAACTTTAACTGCCTCAATATCTGTACAAAATTTATCAGGTATACGCGAAAGAAAATCTTTTGAATTTGAATTCCACTCCCTTAAGTTCATAGACAAATCGTTAAAGGCTAATTTGGACGTATTGTACAAGTTTTGTGCCTCTAAAAACCGTTTTAGCACCAGTTATAATATTATCTACATAAATATCGTCAGCTATCTGGTTTAAAATTGAGTTATTAGATTTCATTAAATGGTATTTTATTGTAGCATTGAGGAGAAATGGACTAGATATAACTCCAAAAGGTACTCGACAGAATCTTAAAGTTAATATATTTTCTTTGTTAACTGGATCATTGATATTTTTCAGCCAAAGAAAGCGCGTCACGTCTTTATCTGGTTCTTGAAGACCTAATTGTAAAAATGCCTTTTCAACGTCTGCTATAATGCCAATCGCATGTTCTCTAAATTTAATTAATAACGCAGTAAGATCTTCTAGCATTAAGGGACCTTTATATAAGCATTCGTTCAAACTTTGATTTCCTATTGTTTTGGCTGACGCATCATATACAATACGAAGCTTATTGGGTTTATCTCGATTAAAAACACAATGATGTGGTAGATAGTGCACAGGATGACTCAGTGAAAAGGAAGCGTTATTGACTATCTCTATTACACCATTCTGTAATTGTTCTTGAATGACTTTATCATATGACTTTATAGTTAAATTATCTAAGCGTTTCAATAAATTACTTAGACGACCATAAGCTAAGCCTAAATTATTAGGTAAATTAGGAGGATATTCGGCCCAAGGCCATTTAACGTAATATCTATTGCCTTTGTACTGAATAGTTTTATTAAATTGTTTAATCGCTTCCTCATCACGAGAACATTTTGGAGAATCTACTATTCCTATCGATTCTAGATCCCATAACCTTTTAACATCGTCGGTCTTTAATGGAAGATCCGGTTTAGGTAATTTACTATCATAAATTCCTGCTGATTGAAAATAGGTTAAAACTGATAATTGATCTACCGTATTTGTTTCGTTTACTCTACCTGACCATACCCACCCAAAATCTGAACTTACTAAGAAAAGATTATCAGAAATACATAACTTTTCATTCGATATAAATGTATGATAATAATCATTACCTATTAAAATGTCTATTTTATCTCCATAAGAACCATCATCTGCTAAAATGAGTTTGTTTAATCTACTGTCTTGTAATAATTTCGCTGAACTATTAAATACTGGCGCTTGTACGGAATTAGTAATATGAGGTACTACATTCGCGTATATAGATCGCTTTACACCGATTCGCGTCTTAATCATAAAGTTAACTACACGACTTTTTATATATTGTGGAGATTTCGTACCAAATGTAAAAATAGACAAATCTACATTTTCTATAGTGGGCAGGTTTAAATAATTTGCAATTGATGACGTTATATATGAACGTTGGCTACCAGAATCAAGTAATAATCTACAAGTTTTCTCTTTAGGCTTGTCACTCAAATCACTAACTTTAACAAGGCAAGTCTGAAGTAAAGTGGTTGTTACTGCAGAACTAATATGCATACTATCAGTTTGCGATGATTTTATTAACGGGGCTGATCTATTGGGACATAAAGCACGATTATGGAGGCCAAATTTATTACAATGCCTACACTTTCGTTTAGAAAAGCAATTCTTAGATTTATGTCCTTCACCAAAGCAATTATAACAACGATTGCCTAAATATGATTTTCTATCTTGTACAGTTTTAAAATTAGTACACTCGTCATTAAAATGATCTTGTTTACAGAATACACATCTTTTCATTAACTTCTTTTTAGGTGGCTCATCGGTTTGATTAACTAGATCACGGGTACGTTTTCGTGAGAATAATTTAAATTTATCATTAAATTTATGTCCTACCCTAGATCTTTCCCTATTCATAGTCATAAAACGATTTTTATTACTTCTATTGTCTTCAGTCCTTACATGTAATGAACCTAATGTAAATTGCTCTGCGTTTAGCTTGTTTTCACTGTTACTACCTTCTATGCATGAACTTTCTATTTCTCTTTTTAATCTGTTGGACGTTTCTCTTGCAGATATTATATACTCTAAATACTTTCTTATAACATCAATAGATTCATTTTCGTCAGTCATTTTTAACCGTAACTCATAAATAAGATCTTCTGGAAATTTCTCTATAATCATTACTCGAAGATGGTTATGATTAACATCTTCGCCCAAAGAGCTAAGAACCCTTAGATGCCTTTCAATCTCATTTAATACCTGTCTACACTCTTTTACTGTTTTACTTGCTGATTTAATTCTATATAATGCAACATAATGAGCATCAATAATAATGCTTGGTTTTCCATATCGTTCTTTTAATGTTTTAACCGCTATTTGATAATTTTTATTAGTTGTATCTAATCCTTCAATTGCCTGCTTAGCGTCACCTTCTAGAGCCGATTGTAAATATAATAACTTATCAACATCACTTATATTCCTAATATCAACGTTTGATGAAAATTGGTCCCAAAATTGATACCATTTAAGTACATTACCATCGAATTTTGCTAGTTCCATTCGCGGTAACTTACTGACTATATTTTGATTATCATCGGACTGTGGTACTTTTGTTCTATACCTATTGTTTAGACAAACATTTATTTCTGCTATCAAATCTTGAGCCTTAATTTGTGTCGCTGTGTATTGACTAATTTCTTCTAAGTTGGATTCATTAACTGATTTACAATAATTATGAATTTCTACAACAAATCTATCAACTGCTCCCTTTAATTTAGATTCAATTAACTGTAATCCATTTAAATTAAAATCACTGTCCATTACTCGCGTATACGCACATTGAGCTGAATCTATATATGTAAGAAGAGATTCATGAATAATTCTAAGTCGAGTTCGGATGACTTCTTCCATTATGAATACAGTATTTAAAATTCAGTATCAATAATCATATTATATTGGAAACTGTAACAAGACACAAAATAATACTAAATAAATAGCTCACAAAATCCTAGCGTCGTTAAATATTAGCCAGTTTTCATATTTATTATAACTTAAATTATATGAATAATTTTGTATTTCATTTATCATGTTTTATTTTATTTACAGTTTTATTCGACTTTTTTTTTGTTTAATAGTGTAAACTTTGAGAAACACTGACTTTTTTACTACAAGTACTGTTTAATTTATGTAATCAAAAAAAGGCATGAATATTACAATATAAAATAAAATCATTAATAAAAATAGGTACTGTTAAATAACAGTATAATACATATTAACTAAATATTTCATATACCTACTAATTACTTTTTTTTTTAATATCGAGATTATATAAATTTAAAACATTTAATCTCTGTAGAATCATAACTGCTTTTAAAATTAACTATTTATCATTTTAAATTCTTTAGAATTAAAACTTTCAACGTTCAAATAACAATTATTGATTATGCTTTATATATAGGTACATAATATATATACCTCATTCTAATTTCTTCTTTCATTTTAAATTAACTATTATATATAAAAAATTTATGAACATGTAGGTATTAGAAAACGATATTCATTCGATATTATGCGGGTAAACTGCTTTACTTATAACCATCACGCGATACTATTTATAATTATCAACCGACATTTGAATTTTAGAGAATAAAAGTTAAAATATAATATTCTATTGATTTACTATTATCACTTTAGAATATAATTTTTAAATAATAATAAATGTCAGATCCCAGCACCTCCACCATGTCGCCAAATACCCTGTTCATTGGTATTAGACGAATATAACATGATACGTAGATACAACACATATCATAATAATTATATGTATGTAACTGTTAAACATATGATTTACTGATTGCTGGTATTGAACATATACTGATTTAATGTACGAGGGTCTGGTCCCTCGCTAGTGGCCTCCAACCTCCCCTATAGCCACCCCGAGCCTCGCTAAACTGATAACTGTTCTGATTTAATAAACTGATTTAACTGATCTCACATCACTGGTCTGATTTATCTGATAACATGTTAACACATACGTTACAACACGTCTATACTGAATAACAACACGTCTATACTGAATCGAATACTCTGAATCTGATTTCTGATTAAGCAATCTGCTCACACGCAATAACATTGAATATTCACAAACTGGTAAAATAAATCCACTTACTTGAGAACACACGGTGTTACGCCTGATCTGCCTCGCTCGCGTCTCGACCGCGTCTGTGTCAAATCTCAATCTATCCTATCGAACTCTTTTCGTACTACCGTCACGTTAATGACAAATAATAATTTGAATGATTAAACATTTATTTCGCGATTACCCTACGGTATTCGCGACACCGACCGGTAATTTCATATAAATGTATAGATCAGAATTTAATACCTGACGATGTCGAGGGAGCTCTGCGAGGCACTCGAGAAGCATCTACAGATTCATCTGCCACCTCCTCATCCACGATGATCACTACCTCTTGCTCTTCCTCCTCCGTGTACAGAGGATTTGATCTGGAAATAATACTCAGATTAGACTAGCGTAGGTTCTTATTGTCTCTGTTATTGAAATATTCTGTCAAATTTTTAGCTTTAGGTAGTGGTTTTAGTGAAAACATGTATGGGGTCTGGCGTAGGTGGTTGCAACAATAAGTTATATTAAATTTTAAGATGTGATGTAATAATATAATTGCCCACGAGTAACTTACAAAGTGAAAATATATAAAAACTGCACTTCTAATATAAAGATATTAAATAGATATTAATCATCATCATCTCCCTGCCCATTTCCCAATCACTTGGGGTCGGCGCAGTACATCTTCTGTACTACTGATAGCATTTGGCAAAAGTTTTACGACCGGCCGCCTGCCTGACGTCAACCCTCCTTGGAAATTAAATAGATATTAATAAAGAAATTAATTTAGTCTATAATTTTAACGCTATTTTTTCTAAGGTTACTACTTCAAGTTGTTTGAAACGACAGTAACACGGGTGCGTGATACAATGAAATAATCATAAATGAATCATGATCTCGTCAACAGTATGCCCGGCATACTTAAGTTTATTTTGCAAACACCTGTCTAATGCACTCACAATTCGCTCTGCAGCGTGCATTACATATGATACATTATCTTTTATCACGATTATTCGAAGTTTTACGTAAAAACTATAATCAGGTACTAAATCTAGATACGCATGATGCATGCGAAATTGCCTCAGAGTCATTGTCAAGTCGTTGACCTTATAACAGGTTTACAACAATCTAATTATTCATGCTCTTGTAATTTCGCTCTTATTTGTAAGTTATAAGACTGAAGTGACTGCATTTGGGAGTTTGTAAGTAATTTCAAAGTTGGTAATCTTCAATGAATCAGTGAATTCCTATTCTATGTTGAATCGTCCATTGTTCGCACTTTGCAGTGTCCTTTCTCCTTTGTTAGAAGGGTTTGTGAAATTTATGTAATAATGTCATAAATTCCTTAAGTTACGAAGTAGCTAATAAATAATCTGTGCCATATAAGACAACTATCAACTATATAAGACAACCATATAACAGCATTTTGTGCATTTCTTTACTTTCTCAACAATTTATTCGTAAATTATCTCCTGTCTTGGTGAGAATTTAACATTATTTCAAAGGAAAAAAATATTAGTTCAATTATGTTAATATTATTACTTTAACTTTAGGAAAAAGAATCCGGATCCCGCGCAAAAAATTAAAACCCATGAAATTATGGACAAAATTCACGTAGATACCTTAGGGACGCACCCGAGCGAAGCGAGGGTAACAAGTAAAGAATAAAATAAAAAGTCAACATATTGTTTAACAATATAGGTACACATACACATTTAACCTGCATCGAATATCAAAAAGGACATACATACATTCATATGCATATATATATATATATATATATATATATATATATATATATATATATATATATATATATATATTTAAGTAGTACATATTAATAAGTACCTGACTTAACGGAAAATATTAGTAGAGTGGCACAGCACCTCATGAATAATATTAGATATATGTATGTCTGTTGAACTATAACTAAGCTCTTAAACACATTTATGTAAGAACGTAATATATAATAAACGAAGAATAAGGCCAGTTGGTGCACATTAATTTAGGAGCATGATTGGTTTCCACAGCATCATCAATATAAAGGAGCGTACCTCTTCGTTTTTCGTCGGTTAAATTATTTCATAGTATTAAAAATGCAAACTCATACTGCACTTAAATTTCTCTTTGACATAACAATAAGCTTATTTAACAAGATTTGCGTCTAGTCCTATAGAATACCATGACGAACGTCTTGTGGTGATGTCAAGTAAGTATCATGTTATGAAATTTTGCATTTTGCAATAACTTCTTATGCAATAAAAGAATATGTCAGCTTAAGAACTTCCTTATTATCAGGATAAACTATTGTTACATTGATACGCGTATAATATGGGCTAGAAATTTCGCATAAATTTAATGGTACCTACTATACCTATTTAATTTAAATTTTTATTACATATACAACGGAAGAAAAATCTAAATGAATTCGCGAGAAAATTCGAAAAGATAGTTTTATTTATAACTAACGAATCAGGTACATTTTAACGTTTATTATAGATTTCTCAGAGTTGAGACATTTTCCCGCAGTAAAAAGTAGCCTATGTATATGTTGACCCGGATAGCCAGCTATCATCATACCAAATTTCATCAAAATCCCACCAGTGGTTTTTACGTGATGCGGTAACAGACAGACAGACAGACAGACAGACAGACAGACAGACAGGCAGGCAGATAAAAATTCAAAAAATTATAGATTCGGCCTCTGTGTCAATAATAATGTCTATTTCAATAAGATTTACCAAAAAATATTTAACTAAAAAGAACGAACGAACTAAAGAGAACATACATATATACAAACATACAAACAACATAAGGCCAACACATAACCCCTCTTTAAGCTTCGTCGTAGTCGGATAAAAATTAACGTTATATGTTAATAGAAAGAAGTACAAAAGCAGGAATTTCTTATACAATGTCCAAAAATCAAACAAACCTGAGCACCGGCGGCATGTCATCCAGGGCGCGTAGAGGATGGGGCGGCGCGGGCGCGGGAGGGACGCACGCGCAGCCTCCCGCCTCGCTCTCGCGGCGCCCTCCACCCTGCAGAAAAAAAAAATCATCTATATAATAATACTTTCTTACAACTTAATATACACACAACACTATATCTTATTTAAGTTGTATTTTCTTTATTGAATTTTATCAGAAATATTGACATTGGACTACTATTATGTAAGCGAAAGTTTGTGTATATGTTTGTTGGTATTTCAACGTTTTTAACCCTTTTTTATCATCCCATTGCTGGGCACGGGCCTCTATACAAGGGGGATCAGGCCATAGTACACCACACTCGCCAAATACGGTTAGCAGACTTCACTTTCGAAAACTTGATAGGTTTTCTCAGACATGCGAGTTTCCTCGCGATGTTTTCCTTCACCGAAAGACAACACTGACTTGGTTGGACGGATTCGGATGAAATTTAGTAGGTACGCAGATAAAATATACCACATTATTATAATAAATTATACCTAACTATTATATATTGCACATAGGCCTTGTAATAATAAATTAATATGAGAAAACTTTTTTTATATATGTCAGTTTGTATAATACAATACATGTAATTGCTCTACTTTGAGCGATATTTGAATAAATAGTGTTTAGTAATCGTCGCATTCTCTTCATTAATATCAGAAAACTCCATTCACATGTCACGACTTTATATCAGTCATAAATATCGTAACCCGTAAAATGACTTCTACTTACAAATAGTAGCCAATATATAATTATAAATGCGACTTATGCTGATGAGATGGTCGGTTGAACAAAGCATTCCATATGCACATCGCAAGTGTTCATGTTACGAATTATTAATTTTAAATTGACAAAATTAACATAATTAAATAATAAAAATATATATTTACGTAGTATATTTAAATTTACAACTGCCATTGTCGTTATTAGTAAATAAAAATCTAACTTGTTGTTGTTGTTCTCATCTTTTCATTTATATAAATTCGAAATTCGTGTAATCTGTATTTGACTTATAAAAAGTCCAAGCAAGACTAAAATAGACCAAAACCACCACGGAGCTGTTCCAACAGTCCACTCTGCTATCAGAGAAATATCAGGTGTGCCAGTCGTTACCTCCGGTGCGTCTCTCACTTTACGCTTCTTTACATATGGCTTCACACCCGGCTTGGTTGGCCACGCTCTTAACGATCTTCGCCATGCCAGATAAGATACCAGTCAGAAATATCAACCCACGATATAACAGCGGTGAACATTTATGGCTGCTCCAGATTATAGTGCAGGTCAGTGTCCGTTCTCGGTCCGATATCGGTGTGGTAAAGTATATACAAGAAGCAATAAATACATTCACACTATCAGTAAAAGTCACGTTTTGGTCGAATCACACTCCAGCAACGTTTCTTGTATAAAATAATACCAGACCGATATCGGACCGAGAACAGACTGTGATCGGCACTATAGTGTGGTTCGGCCCTTACTTGTGACAATTAATTCTTACACCATTAACCCATTTGTTAGTCACAGTAGAACAAAGATAAAGTTTTAACAGCAGTTATTAGAGTCATGTTGTCATTGCAGTCAGTCAACAAGCCGCGACGGCCCCATTACGTCGTCACACCATAGTTAAGTAACGCAGAAAACATGTGTTACAGAGTTAACTAAATATATTTAACTTATTCATTTTCTAAAAAATTTTGCAGTTATACTTCTTTCGGCACGTTTGGAAAAAAATAGACACAGAAGACAGTAAAATTTTTACGATGCGCGCGCACACCGATAGCAAAAAAGCGACATGATGAAGTTAGCTGCATTCCTACAAACAAAGAGTTGTGACATACGGGATGAAATCTTTAGCTATTTTTGTTGTGTTACGCCAAAGAAGTATAACTTCTTACTTACGGTAGTACACACGTTTTTTTTTGTATAGGTTAACTAACTACTAAGGAATTTTAATTACAGACCTTTTTAATGTTTCAAGTCGTATAAATTGTTCTAGCAAATTATGTATATATGAGTGTTACGGTACTCTGAGCGGCATCAGAGTTAAACATTTTTTTTTATTATTGTAACATTGATACAGAAGAAATATCCAACAATTTTCAGAAAAACTTGAGCGGAATGAAAATCTTACTATACAATTAATAATATAAATGCGAAAGTTTAGATGGATGGATGTTTGTTACTCAGTT
The DNA here is from genome assembly GCA_951806755.1 of Brenthis hecate. Classification (NCBI taxonomy): domain Eukaryota; kingdom Metazoa; phylum Arthropoda; class Insecta; order Lepidoptera; family Nymphalidae; genus Brenthis; species Brenthis hecate. Next base: position 3,721,189 of record OX638255.1, read on the forward strand.
ACGCCAGAACGGCTGAATGGATCTGGATGAAATTTGGTACAGAGATAGATTATATTTTATCCAGGAAAAATATACGGTTCCAGTAGGATAGATTTGTTTTTATTTTTCACAGAGCAAGGGATCGACAATCTATGCCTTATCACTCTTTAGCCCTCCAACTATCTCCACATAAAAAAAAAATCACGCCAATCCGTCACTCCGCTTTGACATGAAAAAAGGACAAACAAACAAACAAACAAACACACTTTCACATTTATAATATTAGTATGGATTTCAATTAGTTATTTCGTCTAGTTAGTTTAACTGCAAAAAAACAATTTCCTGTAATCGATTAATGGCAATCCAATAAAGAGATCAAATATTTGAATATATAATGCATATTCCATGTTTGATTAATTAATATATTAAGCTGAGTAAATACGCATTTACGTGCAAATTTGGATCATATGTCAGTGACATGGGTTGACCATGGCAACCAATATGAGGGACTAGTTTTTAAAATTACAAATACTATTGTAAATGCAAAAGTTTGTATGTCTATGTGTATGTTTATTACTGCTTCACGTAGAAACGATTCGATGAATTGGGATGAAATTTAGTATACAGGGTAGAACAAATCGGTGGGACATGAAAGAAAAGTACCTTAAATATTGAAGTTATCAAGATTTACTCAAAGGAAACATTTATTTATTTTTGAAAATTATAATAGCTGTATTTCATATTTTTTTAAAGAGCTTACCTGAAACGGGAATCGAACCAAATAAAAATGCAAAAAAGGACACCGTCACTTTTTAATCGAATTAATCGATTAATCTATGGGAAGGATAAAATTTCTCAAACAAACATTATATATAATCTTACAAATTATACATATACATATTGACTCTAACAACATGGAACAAAAGCACAGGAAATGAAAGAAAAGTGTCTTAAATACTGAAAATATCAAGTTTCACTCAAAGAAAACAACATTTTATTTTAAAAAATAACATTAACTGCACTTATTTTTTTTTAAAGAGGTGACCTGAACCGGTAATCAAACCAATTGAAAATGCAAAAAGGTACACCGTCACCATTTTGTCGAATTAATGGATAGAGTCTATGGTAAAGATGAAATGTCTCGAACGAAAATTAATGCCCGATTTCAGCAACGTCACCTAAGTTGAAAGGATCCCCTAAACATGGTTAGGGGGCTGTTAGCGGACAGTTTCTGTTTCACCGACAGTTAGGGGTCACCTAAATATTAAAAGGCCCCCTAAATTTAGTTACTCGAAATATGGGCTTAAAGACAATCGTAAAACGAAATTTAATTTAGGGGCTAGTTTAGGGGACTTTTAAGCTAGGGATTTCATACGTAGGTGGTAGCTTATAGGTTGTTGGTGAAATCGGACATTAATCTTACAAATAGCTCATATCAAACGTAAATAACATCAGAGTATACGCTATTTATTATCCACGAAATATTTATGTATTTAGCCATTTTCAAGCAACTTCTTCAAAAAGGTGGAGGTTCTCAATTTGGCTATTTTTTTTTTCTACCGACTTCTTCAAAAAGGATTCTCAATTCAGCTGTAATTTTTCTTGCATTGGAGGGAGGGCCTTTGTCCAGCAGTGGGACGTTAAAAAGGGCTGAATAGATAGATTATTCTACACTACAGTAGATCATCCGTAAACGTTAATTAGTAACCATTTGTTTACTATTTTCTTATAATATTTTTCCTTCTTACTTCCACCAGATGAGCTTCATATCCATATAACCTTATGTACAATATATTACTCAAGTAGTAACAAAAAATAGCCCGACCAAAGTCATTATATCTGACAAAGATCATTGCGAAGTAACACCTTTTAGCCTAATGCAATTATTTTAATACTTAAATTGATTGAGGGTTATTATTACGAATATCTTTATCGTACTTGTCGAGTGAAAGGTGCATAATCATTCATAAATTATTATTGTTTCGTGATAGAGCAATATTTGCACTAGTTAGTGTTAGCGGATATACTCGTGCCTTTTTATATATTACTAATGACTCACCCTCGTTTCGCTCGGGTTCGTGCTTCCCAGTACAAACTTTCATGCCCATTTTCACCCCCTTAAGGGATGAATCCCGAGATAATATGGTATGTCCTTCTCAGGGTCTAAACTTTCTTCGTACCAAATATTATCTAAATCGGTTTAGTAGATCCATACATAACCCCCTACAACCTTACAAATTCACAAACTTTACTTCTTTATAATATTAGTATAGACTATAGACTAAATGTTTTCCTGAAGAATCACTATGAATCTAAACACGTACTTTTTATCCTGTCTGTCAACTTTTTCCCATAGAGTCATTTGCTCAGGGAAGAGCAGTTTATAATATATGAAGTGGACGCGAAAAAGTCCGCTGAGTGAAATAAATTCTTTATTCAAATCGAAGCCGCATCTAGTGACTAGCATCTAATCAAACTAATGTGAAATATGCATAGCAATCATCGAACTGCGACCGCTTGCGTTAAAAGCAGTGCTTATACCCCACTGCACCACAAATACTTTATAGTACGGTACGGCTGTAAATAAATATTTGCACCTTACTTATGTATATCCAGAACCACTTATATATATATATATATATATATATATATATATATATATATATATATATATATATATATATATATATATAATAAAAATCTTCAAATCAAATATAAACGATATGTTCGAGTCATATTCGCGATCTCTGGCCAATTGTTACACATTCTAAAATTAAAAAAATCTTTTAAAAATGAATAAATGAATCTTTTCATGAAATTATTGTTTTTTTTTTCGGAAAAAATAAAAAGAACATAATATATAAGGGTTACATATTAACTTTATAAAGATTTTCTCTATAGGCTTTAAAAAAAATTGTAAGAAAATTACTTATACACAAACGCACATTATTTTAATATATAAGTAGTTGGTATTTAAGTGCACATTGTAATGTATTTGTGCGATACAATCTTATTTTGTAACATCGCATTAAGATAATATCCACGACCATATAAGCTAATTTAGGCAATAGTTCAAAGATGCACTTAGCAACTTAATAATATAAGTGGTAAACGTATTATTGCACTTAAGGACTTATTGAATATTCTCATATATGCTCAATATCACATTTGAATTGCTCCTTTTTGTTTAGTATTTTTAAATTTACTCGAATATCCGATGTTTGAAATAAAGCTATATTTTCGGTTTTTTCACGGTTTTCGTATAATTTTTTTTTCGGTTTCCGATTTTTCGAAGGCATTAAAAAAATAAAATAAACCAAGACCATGTGTCTTGCTTTATTTTATTTTTTTATTAACACCTCCAGGTAAATTTCTAAGAAATTAATTGAATTTCTAAGAAATCTATTGTTAACTGTAACGCCGGCGTGTCCGCGGTCGTGGAAGGATTTTTGAACATGGCGTTAATTACAGTATATAAATAAATGTTTATAAATAAAAAAGTCTAAGGTAATTTTATTATAATTAAAAAAGAATTAAATAAGCTAATTGTATATTATCTCCCTTTCAAGGGCAAGAATAGGTGCTAATGCTTAAAAAATACATAAGAATATAGTATTAGTTTTACTATTTCTTTAAATAAAGTAAACGATATGTATGGCTAACGCGAGAATAGTAGTATCAACAGCAAAATCACGCTACTATTTTTGATTTTGATATTTTTTTTACGGGCTCCGGGATTTTTATGGGATATACATAATTATTTAGACTGAGGTTATGACACAACACACTCTCTGTCTACCTCGTAAGGATTAAAGCTTCGTTCATATTTTATGAATTCATACATACTTTACAATAGGTTACATTAGAGATTTACTCGTATTTCAGATTAAATAAAATATCTTTTAAATAACAAAAAGTCTGTAATCAGTATATAATGCCTTTGAGTCGTCTAATACCTTAGTCTCTCCCGTGACGATGATTGCTGTAAAGCATTCGAAACGTCGGGAACCAAAAATCAAAGTAAATCCGCGAAATAATCCGAAAACATAGTTTTATTTAAAATGTCAAATATTCATGTAAATCTAAGAAAGTATTATATAAAATACCTTTATACAATGTAACATTAACCAACAAACACTGACTGACCTGTTAAAGGCGTCGGCGTCGCACCAAAAATGCTCACAAAATCAATGTCGGCCTTAAATAAAAAAGATAATCTGACATTTTTACATTACAGCACCCATAAACTGTAAACCTTCTTCATTTTAATATTTCAAATACAAGATAACCAAATATGGAGGACAATATGGCTTGTAGTCGGACAATGATATCGATTTGTCTCGATAAATAAATTGTTGATTTTATGTAAATGCTATTCACTGAAAACTATAAAAGTGTAAATATATTCATTTTTTATAAGATTTTGCTTTTTATGATAATTTTTATTCTTCATTACTTTTTATTTCTATGTACATCCTATAATATCTCTATAGATAAAAGATTCGATTCTAGTTGATTTATCGTTTTTCCGTACAAAATGTATAAGAAAAGTTTTCGGCTATTTCTGTCATTTCTAGTACTCATACCTTAAATGGTCCCATAGAGTCTTCTTTCTGATCCCTACATGAATTAGGATCGATTGATATAAAAAATTTTTTTGGTACTTTAGCATTTTTTTCGCTAACTGTACATTTTTTCCAAAATCTGTGAATGCAATTCAAAATATCTCAATAAGTTATGGATAGTCTCGTAGGAATTTTTTCCTGTAACTATAGCAGTTAAGGTACCTGCCCTTACTGTCCCGTCTCAAAAATCTTGTATATACTCGTAGATGACAAATAACAAAAAATAATAATAATGTAATAAATACTATTTGATTCATCGTAATTTATTCGACATATTTTTGACCCATTTTACTAGCATTTCATAGTTTATTGTAATATATTTAAAAAAATACTAAGAGATTAAACCTTGGATTAGGCCTCCCTATTTCTAAAATCAGATTATCTTGATGTATGCCTTTTACGGCGTATCTACGACAGATTCAGACATACCTCGTTTGTTTATTTCAATGTCAGAATTCCCTCTATGTTTGCAATTGCTTCATTTTAATACTAAAATATATAATACTAGCATTGCCCGCGGCTTTGCCCGCGTTCAGATTATCAAAAACCATTTTATTCTCAGAAATGAGATATTTTCCAGCGGTAAAAAGTATCATATATGTTGACCCGGATAACCATCTATCACTATACCAAATTTCGTCAAAATCCCTCCAGCTGTTTTTCTGTTATGCGGTAACAGACAGACGGACAGAAAAAATTCTAAATACTATAGATTTGGCCTCTGATCGATAATAATGTTTATTTCAATAAGATTTTCCAAAAAATATTTAATGTACAGATTCGGCTTAATTACAATTTTATTAGGTATATGCATAGATTCTAAGTCGAATCTGTACATTAAATATTGTTTGGAAAATCTTATTGTAATAGTCATTATTGTCGATACAGAGGCCGAATTTATAGTTTTTAGAATTTTTGTCTGTCTGTCTTTGAACGCATCACGAGAAAACCAGTGGACGGATTTTAATGAAATTTAGCATGATGATAGCTGGTTGTCCAGGTCAACATATAGCATACTTTTTACTACTGGAAATATTTCATCTCTGAGAACTAATACTAACCGTTAAAATGTAACTATAGTAGTTTTTATAATAAATTAATATACCATGGAAATCACATAACATCCCGTAATAAAAAACTTTATAAATCAACCCAGGACATAGTCTGTTGAGACAGGAATGTCTTTATTTTTAGATTTCTATGATGTTTTATTATATGTATAGACGTCTGAAACCAATGCCTTTGCGTAGTCGTATTATGTCTTTACTAGTTTTAAATATCTTACACAAACATACATACACAACATATCGCTACATCCCTACGATCTCTACATACGAGTATATTTCACTGTCATCACTATTTTCATTCGTGCTAGTCATGAGGTCTTGACTCTTGACCTGACCAATGACCATATTTAAGTATAATAGTCTTAAACATCTCCTCGAGGTCTCCTATTCTGTATTATAACTTCTTGACCATTCTTTCATCATATAATCTATACTAATATTATATAGAGACAGAGTTTGTTTGTTTGTTTGTTTGAATGAACGCGCTAAGGTTAGGAACCACTAATTTGATTTGAAAAATTATTTTTGTATTAAATATCCCGTTTATTGAGGAAGACTATAGACTATATCTTCATCCTACCCAATTAGGTATACTCAAGGGAGCGGAGCAATAATCATAAATGTCAACAAATGGGGCAGAATTCCATATATTATTGTAAAACTGATGTTTATAATTAAACAAATTTAAATTTAACACGGGTAAAACCGCGGGGCACAGCTAATATTTTAAATAATAATATTATTATAAAATATAAAAGATGACATAAGTTATGTACTGAATTTAATAAGGTTCGCTTGAATGCTTGAATCGCGAAAGTGGAACGGATAAACAAACTTACTTTCACATTTACAATATTAATTGAAATTGAAATTACAAAAGATGGGATGACCTAGTGGTAAATTGTTGTGGGTTAAAATTTAAAGGTTGCGGGTTTTAATATTTATACTTTTGTATCTTAGTGTAGTTTACCTTAGGGCTTAGGTCTTTGTTATGGTAATTATTTAGTTGCTTAACTGTCTCGTTTGTCTAGTGGCTACCATGTACAGTTGTAGGTTTGAAGGTCCTAGGTTCGAGGCCCGAGTCGGGCCTAATATATGTAGTTATTGAATTTTTTTATTATTCTCAATGATAGCCCAAAGTCGAGAAGTTGGCAGTGTTTCACACAGATGTTTTGGTGACCATGTAAAGGTGGATCCAGTTCCTGATCTGTCACTAGTCCAGTAGGATTTGGTCGCGGTTTTATTATATATTTTTGTATCCGAAGTTTTGGAGTCTCTCCCGTAACCGAAATACGGGAACTAAACTATAAAATAAAACCGCCACAAAATCCAAAAAGACCTCAATTTCAAATGTTAAATACTCGTAAATCTAAAACAGAAGGCATTGCTTAATAACAGACACCAAAGATAATTATATCGACAGTTTCTTCAAACATTAATTTGGGAGTAAATTGTTACATCCAATTATATATTCTATCTGATCTAACAATCGGGGACGGGACTTGACCTCAATCACCCATCACGAGGTCTAGACGTATTGTGATTTAAAATTTATTAGAATGCATATTACAAAATTAATTTGAAGAATCAATATGTAATTTGTGATTTAAATCACATTAATAAAGACATCTCATTGGACTTTATATTATTAAACGCTCTGCATTCAAGGTTTTGAAGATGAGACGCTGAAGTAAACAAGAGGTAAAATATGGGTCACTGTATATTTTAACTATTGATGTGTGTTTTTGGAAGGAAGAATGTCCGTTATATCACGTTTAAAGCATAGGTGTTAATATTTTACACTATTATCTAGTATTGTAAAGAAGTGATTGTATGTTGTTTCTTTGAACGCGGCAATCTACAGTATCAGTCAGATAATACTTCCTTAGATTTACGCGAATATTTGACATTTTAAATAAAACTATGTTTTCAGATTATTTTGAGAATTTATTTTGATTTTAGGTTCCCCAGCATTTTGGATTTGGATATTTTACTTTGGGGAACCAAAAATCTAAATAAATCCGCGAAGTAATCCAAAAAGATAGTTTTATTTAGAAGTATTAATCAGATTTGGAAAATTCTTAGACTGATTTATAACCTTTATTAAGCACTGTAATAAGCTCTTTAATATCAAGCTACGACCCTTGCACGACTATCGTACATAAATAAACTAAGTAAGTAGACCCGCGGACAAAAGTAAATTAAGTTAAAAATAGTTTTGCTTGTTTGTATACAAAAAAATAATTTCTGATTTTTAAATTAACCGATTTTAAAATTTCTCTATCTAAGAGCCTCATACTAGTTTTTTTGATACGATTGAATAATCAGCAACTGAATGCTATGTATGTAATTAGTCAAATAAATCATAGATTGGATGATCACAGATGGAGGTGGAGATGGTCACATAACGCATGTCTACATCCTGATTTGATCACGAATAAAATCCCTGAGAGGTACATCCCAGTACCTACTACATTATTTTCACTTAAAAAAATGCAAATCGACTTCAAGACACTTATAATAACGAAATAATTAATTAATTGAACGGGGTTCTCAAACGACTTCTAAAATATCTGATTAGGTATGTATAGTAAATGAAAACTACCAATCAGTTATTTTTACTTTTTAGTGCTTTTTTTTAGTCGGTTTTTATTTTTTTGCAATTTGCAAGGTACCAGGTACTTAATTAGATATATTAAGATTGGTGCCAGCTTCGTTTATGAAAATGAATCGTAAGTATATTTTTGTCCCTTACAGGCCATATTGTCTGAGATAGGTATATACTAATTAAACCTATCACCTCTAAATATTAAATTATTACTTTAAAATCTAAAATTTTAACATCCCAACAAAAAAATACATCTGAAGAATATCTTATAACTTAGTCCACAAGACAATTTGAGTTATTTTATAATTTTGCTATAAAACCGCATCATCATCGGAAGTGGGGGTCAAAGCAATAGGATATTTCGTAACTTGTAAATGGCAACGTCGGTAAGGAATAAATTATATATTAAATTCTAGATGAAGTTTAGATAAAAAATAATGAAATTTAAGATGGCAAATGCGCCTAATGATGAGTGACATATTTAGATATGTCACTCATCATTAGGCATAGTGGCTCGAAAAAGGTTAATAAAGATTTTTGTATATCTATCTACACTTTATATAATAAAATTCTAACGTCGAATCTGTACATTAAATATTTTTTGCAAAATCTTATTGAAATAGTCATTATTATAGATACAGAGGTCGAATCTTAGTTTTTAGAATTTTTGCCTGCCTGGGAAGGCATCACTAGAAAACCACTAGACAGATTGTGATGAAATTTGGTATAACGATAGCTGATTATCCGGGTGAACATATAGGATACTTTTTACTGCGGGAAAATATTTCATCTCTGAGAAATCTATACTAAAATTTAAAACGTTGCTAGTCTATATATAAATAGGTACGGACAAAATAGTTCAGTACCACTTTCTCCTCTTTTTGTCAAACGATTTTCTTTATTTTTTTTTGGTGTAGTAACTATTGAAGAGTTTATTAGTGTTATCGATAAAAAAAATCGATATAGTTCGTTTTTTATATATAAAAAGTGATCTTTAATTTTTCCTGATAATTCATAATCATTTACATAGAAACGAATGATATTGCATTTCATCTAATTAGATACAAGGAGATCTATTTGCATGTCTAAGAAAAGCGCGTAAGCTTTCCAATTTACGACGTCAACTATGTTTACCCAAAGCAATGAAGATATGATCGCTGTATAAATAAATCTTGAACTATGTAATACATATATATGCACGTAGTAAAGCAGGTCTAATTGGCATGACCGGAGGAAATGAAGTAAAGAGATTCCGGGTTCCATTCCAATTTCTAAACGATAAATCTATATATACAATAAGATTGTAACTAAGCCGAATCTGTACATTAAATATTTTTTAGAAAATCTTATTGAAATAAACATTATTATCGATACGGAGGCCGAACCTATAGTTTTTAGAATTTTTGTATGTCTGCCTGTCTGTTACCGCATCACAGAAAAATCACTGGAGGGATTTTGATGAAATTTGGTATGGTGGTAGTTGGTTATTCGGGTCAACATATAGGATACTTTTTACCGCGGGAAAATATCTCATTTCTGAGAAAAATACAAAAACTGCATTGTAAAAGTATACTAATATGTAAAACCTAAGAATTTTGTTTTTGGTCATCTGAACGCGGGCGAAGCCGCGGGCAATGCTAGTGTTATATATTGTCACCAATCAAAATGTATTTTCAAAGACTTTACCGAGTTAAGAAATTGTTGTAAAATATTAACAGTCTACTTACTAAGTCATAAACAACATAAATTATTATATTGTATTCATTTTTTTGTAATTAGTTTAATTAATGCTTAAAGTATTATTGTTAATATTCACGACCCCTTGGTGTAAACAATTTTTTAAAATGTAAGTTTAAATCTCGAAAAAATATGACTGTTTTTTTAGCCACCCTAATATATAATACATTATTTTCAATATTGATTTATTTTTTTACAATCAACAAAATTTTTGATCGACTTAAAAACGAGGTAATTTATTTATTTATTTTATTGGGTGTGGTGCCAAGGTCGGCCCTAGCTACGTCGACCAGTTATGGTCCATAGCTCCCTTTGGAATGAATTAAAGTTCTCCGCTTAGTCCTGTTGACTTCACGAAGTTTTAGATTTTCTTAGCGGGGAGCATCTGTATCTCTTCCGGTTGCATAATATAATAATAATAATACTTTATTACACAAAAATACATACATATTGTAGTTGAAAAGCATATTGAACAGTACATTTTGAAATAAACAATTTAGACTATCAATACAAATAATACGGTTGTCTCTGCTGTCGTACTAGGAGACCTGTATTACGGCATACAGTGCCAATCCCCCAAAATATTGTCAGAATTAAATTATCTGTTTAATTTGCGAGTGTGCCATTTTGAGCTGTTGGTTGGTGCTATATGTATATATGTATGTGTCTGTGATGGGTGTGTGTGTTAATGTGTGTGTGTGTGCGTGAGTGTGTGTGTGTGTGTGAGAGAGAGAGTTTGTTGTGAATGGGAAGTAGTTATATGAAGAAAAGTAGTTCTTATCTGGAGTAGATCAGCAGTGATTCTGTGTTCGAGTAATCCTGTTTTAGAAGCCAGTCCGTACGTACGTACCGTAAGTACGTTTTAATTTTTTCGTCCGTAAGTACGTTTTAATTTTTTTGAGCGGTACCCTAATTGTTTTTCTGAAATAAAAGTAGCCTGAGTAACTCTTTATAACATCAGCTATCTAATAGTAAAAGTCCCGTTAAAATCAGTCCAGCCGTTTCAGAGTTTAGCTGGAACAAACAGACAAACAGATAGACAAAAATATTAAAAATTATGTTTTTCTTATAAGTACCGTATATAATTTCATATGCATTTAGTAAAAAGCTGCCATTCCGAAATTACAAACAAACACTTCAATTTTATTCATCTGTACCTATAGATGTACCTATACTCTATAGATTTGTGAGAAGGAACTATTTTTGTATCTAAAAAAAATGTGAGTAAAAAATATATTATTATCATATCTCGGATGACATGATAAAGATAACATATAAAATGTCATAACTTCACATTGCAAACAAAAAGGGGAAAGTGTACGAGCAAGCTGACCGCAACTCGCAAGTTGGTGTTATGCATTAACTATCAATTCTTAAATAATGTTTTATAACCAGAAGGTCAAAAGATGGTTTTGTTATACTAAAATATATTTTAGCAAATTTTAACAATATCAAATGTTAATTAAAATTATTTCAGCAATGTATCTTTAACATTAAAGATATTTATCTTACTTTATATTGTAAATGTGAAAGTTTAGATGTTTGGCTTTTTGTTATTCAATCACGACAGAAAGGCTGAACGGATCTGGATAAAATTTGGCATAGAGATAGAGTCTAGTCTGGAATAGCACATAGGCTATTTTTTATCCCGGAAAAAATGTACTGTTCTCGTGGGATAGATTTGTTTTTGCTTTTATAGAGGCGATCCCGATTCCCGAGTGACGCGAGGGCAAACCGCTAGTTTACATATAAAACGGAAAATATGAAAATGTTTCATACCACTAACACCGATTTATTTAGAGGTTCTAAGTTTACCTTGTCTCAACTATCTCCCATGAATCCGGCTAGCCTAAATGAAATTTACCGACATGAAAAAAAATCCGTTAGAAAGACTAAGTATCTGTAATTATCCATAAAATTTTAATATTAATCGATAACATCACAGTATCTCTTCGAATATATTATAAGAGTGCAAAAATTTGTAAAACAATTATTGCGAAGTGTCAAACATTCCGCATAAGGCCATCCAATGACGCAACTGCTTTTCTCTTATATTGGATAACCGACATTGAGACCGACTGACCGCGTTCCATACACCCTAGTGGCCTAAAATAGCTTATTTGTTATGTTATTGGAAAAAGTATCTTTCTTGTCAAGGTTAAAGTTAATTTCATATCGAAAACTATACTAGTACAATGGATTTTGTAACTGGTTCCCCTATTGTGATGGTACTACGTTCGATTTCCATTCTAGGCAAATTCGTAATTGCTGTTAAGTATCAATACTACTACTACAGAAAATATGTAGAATGAAGCACTTGAAATCACTGTATCACTATTACTATCCCTCAAGTAACGGCCAATAATTTATACCAACTCAATTTCTTATAATATTAATAATATTTTTAATATGAGTTTTTTTTTAAGTTTTGCACATGAATTATAATAAAATAGAAGGCAGTGGTAGCCCAGTGGTAACGCGCTCGCTTGGGAAACCGAGTGAAGCGGGTTCAAATCCCGGTTCTCGCACCTCTGATAATTTCATGTGCGAATCATTTATAACATGATTACCACTTGCCTTACGGTGAAGGAAAACATCGTGAGGAAACCTGCATGTCTGAGAAAACCTAGCAAGTTTTCGAAAGACATGTGAAGTCCACCAACCCGCACTTGGCCAGCGTGGTGGACTATGGCCTGATCCCCCTCGTACTGAGGAGGCCCGTGCCCAGCAGTGGGACGTTAAAAAAAAAAAGGGCTGAATACAACAACATGAATTAGTTGAATTCACAGCCTTGCAGGCTGCAGTTTTAATTCAACTTGCCTTTCAATCAAATATAAGTTTTATCTTGTATGCATTTATTTAATCAAACTACACCAAACTTTTAAAGTTAATCTTTAATTTTGTAAAAGCCATTTTTACGTAAGATCACCAAGTCAAGCATTTTATCATTTTAACGAGAAACTTGATGAGCAAAAGCAAGCTATGGTTATGAAATTCGACCTCATTACCGAATACGTCACTTATCAGCTCTACATACTTTTATTCAAGCTGGTTTTAAAACATTTCGAAAAAAGTATAATTCCGTTTTCAAGACATTTTGATTTTTATTTCTAAAGAGATTTTAATCACAGCCCCAGTATCTGAAAATTTAAAAACTTTAATATATTTTAAGACAAGTAGCGCGGCTTCGCTCGCGCTATTACTACAAAAAAACTCTAAAGGGTAGGTTTCATAAAAACTTTCTTCCCCTATTTTACCTTCTTATGGGATGAATTTCGAAAAATGCTAAAACACGTATTTATTTAATTGCATTGAAGAGCATTAATACCGAATTTAATGTAATTTTCTCATAAATAATTTTTGACTTGTAATAAAACGTCTATTCCCGTGGAAATAAGATAGATAAACTACCGCGGTAAAAAGTACCCTATGTCACTCTTCAGCCCTCCAACTATATCCACACAAAAAATCACGCCAATCCGTCACACTGTTTCCTCGTGAAAGAATTACATACAAACAAACACACTTTCACATTCATAATATTCGTATGGATATAAATTCTCTCATATATGTTTAATCTATATACTTCATTGTAATTTGTTATTTAATAAGAAATTATATTATAAAAATATTTATATGTTGTTTTTCTTTCCCCATCCTTAACGATGTAAAAGGTAAAGTGTAAATCTTAAGCCACAATTTCGAAATCTTATTGAGAGAAATCAAATAATTAATGTGTGAACAAATTTTTAGATAAATGTGTTTTAGTGTAACATGAACGAATAATATAAAAAGTAAAAATACTCGTAAAAGAAGACTCCATAGAAATCTATACCTACATATAACAAAATTGTAACTGATCGCTGTCTGTACATGGCAGATATTTGATAAAATCTATTATCTTTATTATTGTGATCTTTATTAACGCAATAGTACTCAAAACAATGATTTTTAAAAATGTTGTCTGCCTGTCTGTGAGTTTGTGCGCGCTAATCTCAGAAAGGGCTTAACCGATTTCGCTGGTTTTCACTCTTCAAGAGAATCTTAATAAGGTTCAGTCAATTTGACCATGGGTCGATCACTAGTTTCAAATTAAAATCCATCAAGCGAATATACGAGTATATACAGAGCATGTCAATTAAATAGGCAAACACTCAAAAATTCTACAAGTGCAAGTTTGACACACGCAACAAGGTTACCGTAGCACCAAATATTTGCATTAGGTTATAAAGATAAATATAATATTTATGTATACAATTAAATTACATTATTTCTTTAATTGATATCATAAACAATACGTTTACTATGCGGCTACTAAACTAACTATAACATATCACGGCTTAAAACTAGACTATAACATATCATAAAAAATTACTCAATGTAGCATCCCTAAAATGCTTTTTGGTAAATCTTTTGGTACCTAGTCCTAATTTGTCTTTTTTTTTCAAAATTATTTTATTATACCTACTTTAGTATAGATTTACTTAAAAAGTATTTAAGCACAATTTTACTTCAGTAGCCCTTTAAAATACTTAAATATCTCAAGATTTCACAAGCTTATTTGTAATAATTTTTTTTCAACCCTTAATTACTCATCAGTGCCACGTCTCCCTTTTCAACTCACCTCATTTTACCCGAGACATTTAATTTCGTTTCAATAGGCTAATTGTGACATACGGACATACGAACATAACGAACCTTTATTTACAATGTTTCTTTTTGCTTTTAGTCTACAGAACCCCAAAAATATAACCTTCTGGGAGGGAAGCACAATATCCGTTGCCAAATTGGTAATTATAATTCTTGTTATACATGTCTAGGTGCATATAATATCAATGACACAGCATCCTTTATTAAAACATTATCTTTCACTATCTACATGCAAGTAAGCTTTGAGCAACGATGTTGCTCAAGCTACAGGAAATGCGGCAGACAAATAATTCAGAAAACTCCGTCATATCCGATGTCAATAAATCACAATTACTACTAACTGTTGACCTAAATTCTTTCCATGGGTAAAATAATAAAATTAAAGTACTTAAATTTAAATGCTAAATTCTTATCAATGATCAATCAGTCTTCAAAAGATATCAAAACTGATCCATGCAATTATGTATCTTTCTTGTGGATTAAACAGAGATAACAAAGTGGTTTTTTCATTAATATCTTCAAACCATGCGATCGACACGTCGTTGTTTGAAGGGAAATCATTGTACATACAGTAAATGCAAATGTTGACCCTGAACAGAAATCAAACTTACAACCTTTCGAGTAATAGTAAAGACAGTCTGATGTATAATCCTAACATGAAACCCTAAATATTTTGATTTTTAATGCCAAGCATATCGTCTAATTTACGAACAAACTGATAAAATTAAATTTACACTAACTTTTAAATAAAACTATCTTTCCAGATTTATTTTGATTTTTGATTCCCGACGTTTCGAATGTTTTACAGCAATCATGGTCACGGAAGAAACCACGGTTTTAGGCATTTCAAAGATAATTTATATAGTTGTCTATAACAAAGCTGTGTGTAACAATAAATAAATAAATTCGCGCAAAAATCCGAAATGATAGCTTTATTTAAAATGTTATAAGGCTACATCCGTAGGTCAGATTACTTAATATGACGATCCAGCATTTGATACTTGAACTCGATCTTTGTGGAAACCAGCTCAAACAAACCTTACATGATTTATATAACAAGGTAATATGATTAGCTATCTATTGATATGCTGTCATTTGACGCCAATCGGAAACTGATCTAACTGTAATGTAACTTAGGCTTACTTGACCTGCACTGTACCTGTAGTTGTCCTTAACCTTTTTTTATTTACCTTTAAGCTTTTATAAGAAAACCGTTTATGGGATCTGCACAAGCTAAAACCACCAATTTATCTTTATTTTAGCGTTAGTGGGACATTTTAGGATTGCTCGCGCATGCACTTGAACACCATTTATTATTTATTTCTTTAAACATTGGCTAAGATAACTTTATTCTTAGTGTTATAATAACGAATATCTTCGTTTTGGTTTTACAGTTAATAAATGCTTTTTATCCATTCACCAACTTAGTAGAGAAGCCATCTCCAAGAAAGTATATGTGTGTATTCAGCCCTTTTTTGAACGTCCCAATTCTGGGCACAGGCCTCCCTTCAATACGAGGGGGATCAGGCCATAGTCCACCACGCTGGCCAAAGTATATAGTTCCTACAATAACCCAGAGATATCATCATACAATATCTTGACGATAGCCTTAGTTAAAAATAAATTAAGCAAAGTGAATTCATAAAGTAAAAATAATTGTGCTAAAAATGTGACGCTCTTCATGGTTCGATTTTTGTATATGTATGTATATTGAATATTTCTAAGTAAGCTTCAAGCTCGGACCTTTCGCAAGGTTACATAACTTGCAAAAAATAATATAAACTATAAAATACCACTTAATTTTACTTTTTTGACTTAGAAATTTAATTTTTGCTTGTTCAATAATATCTTGTATATGGTCCCTTGTTATATCTACAAATCTGTTTTATTTTTATTAAATCTAACAGATTAATAATAGCAGAACCAGTACTCGAATTCAAATACTTATGCATTTTTCGACCTTCGTCCATAGTTTCGCAAGATGCCTAAACTCGATACTTATCGGCTTTACCGTATTTGGTGGTAGTGGATAAATCAATTGTTATTAATCCCTTGCAGTGTTATTTTCGGACCTGGTACAAGTAGGGACGAGCATCATGTGATATATCTGATTGCTCGCTGATGTCCTTGGGTTTGCCTGACTGTACATAAATCAACTTTTTTTGTTTATACCTATATTCATTATTTCAAAAAGGCAGTGGTAGCCCAGTGGTAACACGCTCGCTTGAAAATCCTAGTGAAATGGGTTCAAAGTCGAGTCTCGCATTTCTGATATTTTCATGTGCAAATCATTTCCAATGTGATTATCATTGTTTTACGGTGAAATTTCCTTCACCTCGTTAAGGTCAGAAAACCTGCATATGTGAGAATAACTAGCAAGTTTTGAAAAGATATGAACCAAGTGCGGTCAGCGAGGTGGCCTTTGGCCAGGTCCCCTTTGGACAGAAGGGTGGCCTGTGCCCAGTAGTGGGACATTACAAAAGGACTGAATACATTCATTATTTCTTAGCGAAAAGGTCGAAGTAAGTTCTTTTATATATATATATATATATATATATATATATATATATATATATATATATATATATATATATATGACGATATATCTATATAAGTATATAATAAAATTGAAACTGAGTCGAATCTGTACATGAAATATTTTTTGGAAAATCTTATTGAAGATGCCGAATCTATAGTTTTTTTAGAATTTTTGTGTCTGTCTGTCTATCTGTCTGTGACCGCATCAAGAATAAACCACTGGACAGATTTTGATGAAATTTGATATGATGATAGCTGGTTATCCCGATCAACATATAGATACTTTTTACTGCGGGAAATTATCTAATTTCTGAGAAATATACACTAAACGTTAAAAAGTAACTAGAGACGAACACGAGCGGAGCGAAGGTGAGTCGCTAGTGAGCTATAATAATATAATATATTATAAAGATAATAAGCATTCCCATTTCCCATTATATTTATATTGATTAAATCACAGTCAATCGACTTACTAATTGAGAAAATATAGTATTGGTGCTATATAGCAAACGAACACTATTTTCTATAAAAAATAAATAAATGTTAGTTACGTATAATTTATTACATTTTCTATATTAATTGATACCAAAAAATGGTAAGTAATATATATTTTATACAAATATATAATCGTTTTATATATTTTTATATAACTTACCACTTTTGTCGTATGGACTAATTAATAAAAACATATTTGTTATACAGTCGTTTTTATTATACTCTGTAATATGTTACAGTCAATTACGGTAATATTGGATAATTATGGTCAATTTGGACATTTTACATTAAACTATAACTTAACATTGAAGTGCAATAGCTATGATCCTATAGAACCGTTCTTGAGGAGTCCATGATTGTTTGCTCATAAAATATTGTCTCTATAATGTTTTTTTAGGAAAAATAATAAATATATACAAAAAGTGTCTTCTCAAATAGATATGGCTTAAATTACCCTGGCTTAATACATAAAACTCCGTTTTTCTTAGTGAGAAGTTTAACATGGTTTAATGTTACTGCAAAATCAATATAATTTTGGGTCACGCAAAAATTTGTTAATTTGGCCACGTCCTCTATTTTTACATTTCTTTTTTCATTTAATTAATGGCAACAATATAATATAATAAAACAACATGACTCAAAATAGATCAAAAAATGTCCCAAAAGTCACCAAAATTTTCTGAGATGACAATACTGTAAGAACTGCTTAACACATAACAATTTTTACCAATTAGCCGCATATTTGTCGCAATCAGAGATCATAAACTAAAAACGATATATTAAAAATATATATATTTACCATGTACACAGTATAACATATATTTTAAATGATATGATAAAAGGACATAACTACAACTTTACATAAAAAGAAATAGTTTTAAAACTTTATTAAAACTAGTTCATATGGAGTTGTGAGCGTAAAAAAGTAATAATTACCTACTTATACACTTCTTACAAATTTCGAATTTATAATATTAGTCTTTAGTTTATACAAACATTTAAATGCGATTTCAATAATGAGAAGCATTAGTTACGCACGAGACAAGGACCTCGGCGCAGGATTACGGGTCCATGTATTATTAATGCGATAATTTGCAGAACAGATTCTGTAATATTTCATGCTTAACCCTGTAATCGGTAATTCACGATTAACCCCGTAAAATTCTTATGAGTTATGAGTGACTTCATTGGCATTGTTCTTTTATTATTATGTTTGTATTTTTTACAGCAAATAAAACAGCGATATGTGTAGGCAATATTGGCACAATTTTTTTTTATATGGCAGCAACGTGAACGTACTAGATGAAAAAAAAGATGCAGTCGTTCAGAATCAGCATATCCGCAACGAAGAAATTCGCGGTACGATACGTTTAAATTGAATTGTGATTTTGAAAATATAAAAAAAACGTTTTCAGAGGAATAGAAAGAAAAAATATACAACAGAATTGTCAAATAGAAAAATAATAAACGAAAAATAAGCAGGCAAAATTAAAAGTCTAAAGATCCCGCCACTAACATTTATGAAGAGAATGATGACCAGGGCTGCCAGATCGTATAATTAGATACGAAAATTGTAAAATATGTTTATTTTATGTGTATTTCATTTAAAGTTATTACGTATTTTTATTGAATTTTTTTATTCGTCACAGAGTATTTCTCAACAGTTTTGTTAATTTGATTTGGTATAATTTGAGTGACCCAGCGGTATAAAATAAGTTGGCAGCAGTTGTCTTTTCTTGTAGGCAATGACGATTTCCTCCCAAGAAAAGCATCAAGATTTGCTCAGTGAATATTTTTTCTGTCCATATAATCATAAATCTTAACATTGAGCAATAAAAATTAAAATTAGATATTTTATAAAATAATTTATCAATATAAGAAATTCGATATTGATTCCTTCACCCTAAGGAAGATGGAAGAGTTCGTTTTTATACGTCCATAAACCGCCAGTTGTCCATCTCTTTTTTACCCGACTGCGGCGAAGCCCAAAGGAGGGTTATGTTTATGTACTTGTTGCAATAAAGTATCCATCTATCTAAAAAAAAATAAACGAGCAAAAACAAAATGTTTGCAAATGTTTGATATCTTTGGTATGTACTCATACATATGATAGAGCTAATGAAGTGTTCCTAAAACGTAATCGTAGAGTTACGTAGGTATAATGTAATACTTGTATAATACAGAAATAATATTAAAAAATACTAATTTGTACAAAATATAAAAAAAATATTTATTGTTCTTAGTATATAGTATAAAAATGTACAGTCTATATATGTACTACAAAACTATGATTCTAGCCTACTCCACTCTAAAATCTTATTTTGATTATAATGAATATTTAATTTCGTCTTTATTCATATTCTATTAATATTTTGTTAAAAATGTTCGTTTAAAAAAATTTACTCTACATTTAATATTTTTAGGCCACTGATAAAAATATCATTTTGGAACTCTTCAAGTAAAAAAAAAAATTGAAAAATAAAATTGATATGGTGTTGTTTTAATATAATTAAATACTTTAAAATCTTACTTATTAGATTTAGATAAGTATTAGAACATGAGGCTTAAAAATAATATGTATAAAAAGCACCAACTTGTCCAAACTTAATTACTATTGTAAGTAAGTATTAAAATGAATCATGTTTTAGATCACTAAATTACGTGAAGTATTACTTACTTTTCGACAGATGATGCTTCAGTATCAATCACAACACAAAACACTCACATGGCACTTGATCACAAATAAAATACACTGCGTTCTGATCATATTAATTTAAAATATTAAAAAAAAATCACAATTGTTGTGTTTTTCACTCTAAATATTTTTCTTAAATTAAGAAGTATAAATGTTTTCAAACGCATCCAAGGAATAAAAAAAAATACAATTGGCGGGAAAGTTTGTGGTAAATATATTTTTTTATCTGTAAAATATTCGAAAAATTAATTTCTCTTTAAATTATGTTATAATTAATTCAAAAATGTTTTCGTGTCTTTAAATAAGTAAGTTTTGTAAAGTGTGTCATGCGGGTCAAACCGGGCGTTGCGTAACACGTATTCGCGGTGCAAGTGAGCTACAGAAACTGAAAGTGGTTCCCGGCGTTACCCCACTCTGTCCACAGTTAGGTAATAGCAATTACCATTAATCCTATTTTCATATTATATGCATACGGATGTACCATTCATTTTAGTTTAATATATTCCTGTCATTTTATTAAAAAAAACAATGTTTATTATTTAAAATTACGTATACCTTTAAGTTTCATAACAAAAATTACTAAGAAACTTCATTGATTCTCCATCAATATTAAATAGTGTTCCATCATTCATAATAATTATGGTTTATGTCTTATTGGATTTTTTTAAGAGAAAGGAAAGAAAATGTACGTATTCCTTAGAAAAAAATACTTATTAATATTGACGTTCTTCATAATTTTATTTAAAAACAAAACAATTTTACAAGTAAAAGCGGCAATTATGTTAAATAAAGCAGTTAACTTTTCTATACACATCCGCTATTATTTGATATTGTTGACATAGTCTTAAATTCTCTAATGTAAGGAAAAGTTACGAGTTCGGAACTAATTCATAGCTATTATTCAGTGATGTAACATTATTTAATATGTTATTTTAAATATAATGGTTTTGCGTGTAATTTCAAGGGTCGTTTGTTTTGGTGTTCATAAAAAAAAGTAATTCCCAAATATTGACTTAGAATACATATTAATAGTGTTTTTTTTAATGAAATGTTCAACTTTTTAGAGATAGAGATTGATCTGTTGACTTAGTTGTAATCCTGAATATATAGAAAAGATAACTAAAAAATTAATATAATTAAAAAAAATATACCTATCTTATAAGAAAATACATCATGGCTGTTGCTATAAACAATGACATGCGAAATATTTAAAATAGCGATAGATTATTTCATAACGCAAAACCAACAATACAAAATGTCTATTTTATCTACTTTAATATTGTAAACAGATGTTAACTTTCAATATTGCAAATTAGCTATGGAAATTCCGATTCGAAATGTTTCATCAATAAAAAAAAATCATTGTGCCTAAATGCATTACTATTTACTTTTATCCCGAAATATCAAGCAGAAGCAACTGCAGTCTGCAATTCACTAGTTTTACTAATTTAGATACATAGTATAAAACAAAGTCGATGTCTGCGTATGTCTGTTTCTCCGCTTACTTCTTCTAAACGACGCAACGGATTTTAATATAGTTTTGACTAATAGAATGAGTAATAAATGAAGAAGATTTATAAATACATCCTTTTTTAACGTTGGGAAATTCAATTAGGCACGAGGTGTGGGCCTCACCAGCAAAGCTATCCCACTAAAACCCAACAGAACCTCTCCCGTCATAATGGGGCGTCGCAGGATCGCCTACGCAATACCCACTCAACAACGACGCCCCGACGGCAGGCCTGCGGAAGCAGACCACAATAGCCATGGGGTTGCTTCAGCGGTCTACTCTGCCGACAGAGAAGCACCAGGAGCAACCCGCATGGTACACCGCCCACCGAAATGGGCCACCTCCCTGTGCGTTTCTTGGCTTCGCACCCGGCTGTATTGACACGACAAGGTGAACGCACGTTGGGTTATGAATATATCCTAGCCTAAAATTATTCTGTCAAAAAAATGATTGCGGGTGGAAACAATTGTTCTAATTTCTATAATCTTAATAATCTACGAATCGGGCTACTTTATAAGTGACAAAGTTTGTATATGTATGTATGTCCGTGAACGTTTGTTACTCTTTAACGCTAAAAAGGCTGGACAAATTTAGACGCAGTACAAAGATAGAGAGTAACTTAGAGTAACATATTATCATGTAGGCCAACATTAAGCTCCTGAACGAAACTAGTATACGTCGTTAGTATCGAATATATAGAATTTTGAATTTACCTATTAAATTATTATCTGTAATATGTACTATTAAATTGTAGGTAAGTAAAAATTTACATTTTAAACACTTACTGTCTAAGTAATGAGAATCATCATACATTATGTTTAATCAATTAAAACCATCACAAGTTAGAATTAAAATGTTTACGTAATGTTGGAACGACGCATGTCGGATGTTCATTTATAATCATTATTGCTACGATCTCTTCATTGTTTTAATTCTTCGCACGGAAGTTGAAGTCTTTGTGAATAATTAGTTGTGGCTTATCGATGACATTCTTTTTTAATGCTATACCTAGTTATCTATTTACAATACTAACACTTTAAAAAATCTTTGTTTACGTACAGAAATGATTGTGTTTAAATTAATAAATATGTATAAAAATTAAATTGTAAAAATTGAAGTAAAAAAGGGTTTAAATTACCCTTATAATCCCCGGACTGTTGAACCAAATTGGCATTAGAGTAGTATGCAATGGTATGATATGTAAATAAATATCAAAAAACCACCTTGTAGTATCTAGTCACACTTTTCTTCATAACCATGCATATACGAAAATATTATTTATATATATAACTCATTTTGGCCAAAATGTTTTATACGCTAATTGAACCCAAAGGTATCGATATGTATGTATATAGAACGTAGCGATTGGTCGTTTAAAAAAAATGCTGTTGATTAGTGTATTCATTGATAACGAGTAGACCGTTCGTAATAGTTTAATAAGGTTTTTAGTATTTTTTTTTTAAGTTGTCCGGAAAATTGGGAAATTCAGAAGAACGTGCGTTTAGCATCTGCATTAAACTACTAACTAATCTTTAAATGATTAACTTTATCATTTTTATTCATAAATGAAATCCTTTTTTAAAATAATTGTGAGGAATATTTTTTCTTTTTTTTCAGATATCTAGTGCAAGTACACTGTAAACCCCTTGCATCCCGGCGCTCGTGGTCACAGATAATAAAATTAAAAACTATGACTATAGAAAGCATATAAAGAAAAATTGGTATAGGTATATAAAATAATTCATTTTTAACAGATATTTACATTCGAAAGAAAAACTAAAAATTGTACCAAACCTATTTAAAAAGAGAAGTTAAATATAATTTCTTTAATGAAACAATATACAAAATTTGCTTAGCTTCAATTCCTGCATATATAAGTCATGAAAATACATTTTCGTTTATTTATTATGCTTTTAAATGATAGTCTCGTAAAGTGTCTCGATGGTTTCAACATAGTCGCTAACGTCGTGCCAACAGTACACGGAAACGAATACTTAAAGGAGTCTCTCTCAGGCGTGGACCTAAGTTATTTGTTTCCTCGTGATAAATAGTAACTAGTTTTTACTTAAGCTTAGTTTTTTTAACCGAAATTTTTGTATACAAATACCATATATTTTTCTCCTTGTCTGGACAATACCTCTTTAAGTAGGTAATGTATACCTACTATACATGATAATAAGTTAATGCGTTTATACGTATTTATATACTTATTATATACTAGCGACTCACCCTCGCTTCGCTCGGTTTCGTCTCTAGCTTGCTTTCCAATACAAACTTTCATCCCCATTTTCACACACTTAAGGGGTGATTTCCGAGATAAAACCAAATTTCACCTAAATCGATTCAGTAGATCCAGAGATTACCTCCTACAACCTCACAATGTCACAAACTTTACCTTTTTATAATATTAGTATAGATTACTATGTATTTGTATACATAATACCATTTACCATCATATATTTTTCCCTCTAAGTCTGAACAATACCTCTAAGTAGGTGATGCAGGTACTTACTATTCATATTAAATCAGTGCGTCGTCAGTGCAATCGTACATGAGCCAGTTCAGGTACAAAGTGTTAAGTGAACAAAGTTCGGCAGAGAACTTGACACCCGGGTAAATGTGGACGGAGCGTATCGTAATTCAGTGTACAACCGTACCAAGTTCGAGCATCTTGTAGAGTTGTGTAAGATAAGTATACTAAGATAACACCATTACTACATTTATACATATAATAAAATTGTAACTAAGCCGAATCTGTACATTAAATATTTTTTGGAAAATCTTATTGAAATAGACCTTATTATTGATAGTCTGAATCTTTAGTTTTTAGAATTTTTGTCTGTCTGTCTGTTACCTCATCACAGAAAAACCACTGGAGGGATTTTGATGAAATTTGGTATGGTGATAGTTGGTTATCCGGGTTAATATATAGGATACTTTTCATCTCGGGAAAATGTCTCATTTTTGAGAAAAAATACAAAAACTGCAATATAAAAGTATAATAATATGTAAAACCTAAGAATTTGGTTTTTGGTCATCTGAACGCGGGCGGAGCCGCGGGCAATGTTAGTAATATATATATAAAGTATATTTTTAATTTTATTCATATTTCATACGTATAAGGAATAAAACGTTGGTCGTAACATTGATTTCTCATTTTGATTCATTTTAAAACTTTTAAATATATAAGCAATGAGTAGTCGTTGTATATAGGATTAGGTAAAAAGATATCAAGGAAATGTATAATATATTATGAATATTGGGCATTCCCCCATCGCCCGGGAATTACTAAACCTAGTTTTTTAAGACTAAAGTCCTTTTTGCGGAACTTAATCCATGAAAACCTACAAACTTATGAGTTTTTGGGTATGTTTAAGGTTAAAAAAAACAGATTTAATTTCCATATTTATTTCAATTTGATTTGGACAAAAAATAAACACTATTTGTTTGTTCATGATAAATAATCTTATTTACATTAATAGCCATTATTCTTACATCACATTCCATTTCTTGATGTAACGTTACAACTATGCTATATACATATTCATATAAATTATACATATTTTACTATAATCCTACTTAAATAGAATATATAGCATCTAATTTTTAAGTTTGGCGTATTAGACAGCGGGCGATGAAAAGAAAAAAATTACATATCCATCTACATATTATTATTTTTTTGCTTAAATTAATGTCAAAAATTAAAAAAAAATATACTTTTATATATCAAATTTTTATAGCACATTGAGATTCTATAGGTTTCTTCAAATAATATAGACATTATAATTGTTATAGATAAAATCAGGTGATCTCGCTGAAAGCCATAAAAAACATAAGCTCAATATGTAATGCATGCAATTTCCTTTTAATTATGGAGTGGTACGGACACTCAGCTTCAAAAATGTTATTAGCTTTTTTTAACATCTACGCTCCTGTTAAGGCGTAAATCTGAGAAAGACCATACATAAATTAATTGAACTCAAATCTTTTTGAAGTATAATTTCAATTTACACTACCTAAAGTTAAATTTTTAATTTAAAAAAACATTAAGACTTAACAGTCTTTGTATAATCATTACATTTAAGCGTGATAAAAAGTAATTTCATTAGATTTGTTTTACAAAAAAAGCATATTTTTAATTTAAAACACAATAATCTAACTCGAACATCATATTATATTGCATATACAGACAGCGGTTTAATGAAACACTTGAGTTCCTGAATGTACGGTAAGATTACGTACAAGAGTTTCCGCTTAGAAATTATGGTCTCATGGGAACACTTTGTCATTTGCTTGTAGTTTTTTTAGTATTTCTATACACCTAATAGTTAATACAGAAAATCATAATATTAATATTGGAAAATGAAATACTCAGTGTATGAATTTTATTGTAAAATAAAATATAGTTAATGCCACTATCCACCTCTTTACCTCCATACAAAAAAAAACATCAATCAGTTCGACGTGAAAGAAGTTTGTTTTAGTGGCATTAAGAGAAATAAAACAAAGGGTTTCAACGTGCCTCATTTTCACCCCAGAATTGAATAATGAAAAAAATTATGTCATACGATTTGATCTTTTCATTACATATTCTGAAAGCAGATTGTGTGCCTGATAGGAAAATATACTTATGATAGAAAAATAACTACAATAAATACAACTTGTGAGATGCCAAACTTTGGTCTAACTGGGATTTTCGTTCCATATGAGACATTGTCAGTTTCATTTTAACTTTCCAACCGACTTCAAATATATTCGAAGTCCGTGCGAGCCGATACAAATCAACGCACACCGACTTCGAAAATATCTAATTGGATATCTGTAGTAAATGAAAACTACCGATCAGTTATTTTTTATTTTTTAATGTTTTTTTTTGAAGTCGGTTTTTTAAAGTTTTTTTATAAAGAGAAGAAGCATATATGAAACACTTTCTTCTTTATTTTATTTTAATGTTCTCTACATATTTTACTCTACAATATATTTAAAAATCACAGTGCTTCCATCCTGTTCGTTATTCTGGGACGAAAATTAGGCTTCGATACCTTTTTTTGTAAATAAAATAGGGGCATACTTTTTTAACCGCCTTGCAAATGTATTAAAATTAATTTGAATAATATACATATACATTTTACGTATAATTAAAAAAATATGCAAATCGTATGTAATAATCATATAGTTCCTTTTTATATGAAAACAAACGGTAATTATAATATTTAAATCGTAGTCCAATTTGTGCGTATTACATAATTCTTATGTTAATCTAATTATATAATAAAGTTACGATTTATAAAAATATTATCTACATGGCATAGAGAAATCATACCTTTTGCTTTGTTATTAAAAATACAATTTGTCAATCAATGGTTTTTTTTTGTAACAGTATATTAATTTTTAAGTAAGAGTATATCAATTCCATTTGCTAAATTATTTATTAATTATACAGAGTATTAAGTGTTTCGTAAAATATAGGGAGCAAATGTACATACCTAACTTTTTGCCACAAAAAAAATGGAACGAACAAACAAAAAATATGTAAATTTTATATAAAAAAAAAACATAGAATAAAAGAATAAAAAGTCATAGTAGAAACGTTTAACGAATCTCAGCCTACTAAAATCTCTCATTTCTCCACATTTCGTTACCATTCACAGTATGTATTGTATATTGCCTTACTAAAAACACCACCACGCTTATACTTACATGATATTATTGCTTACGATTGTACAGACAGGTACAGTAGAATAAGTACACCATGTTATGTATTATATGGTAAATAGCTGCTATTTACAATAAATGTATCATTGGACGAAACATTTATTAGGCCAATGACCTTTTAACTTGAACTTTACAATATTTTAATATTCTAAAGTAAACAATATGGCAACCAAATCTGTTAAAGTGCGAAATTATCAATTCTTAATTTTAAATAAAACTATATTTACGGATTTTTTCACGGATTTATTTTCGATTTTTTTTTTATTGACGGTTTCGAAAAGATAATTTTATTTAAAATGTCAAATATTCGCGTAAATAAATCTAAGAAATTATTATATTATTATTTTATTTTTAAATATTATAATATGTGCAAAATATATTCAAAACAAAGCCTCGTTACACCGGACGGTAGTATAATTAAATGGTAATGTATAAAAATTAATGTTCTTTGTTCCGGCCATGGCGTATCAAAATGTTGGTTATGAAACCGTCACTTTCGTTTTTAATTCCGTTACTATTATTTGGTGAATATAACACTTTTGTTACGTCAGTATCATGAAGAATATAGACAAGGGGGTCAATCTCCATAAGGTTTTATAGAAGAAATTCGTCCGCAAATTTTTTTACAGTTCCAAAAGCTGCCACGAGTAACGCTGATTTACGTAGTTACCAAGTGAATTTAGTTAGTTGCATATCAGGCATGAAGTTAGTGATAAACAAATCAGTGTGTATTTAATTTATTGAAAAATGAATTTACGCTACAATAAATATGTATCTTTCTTTAATACTTAGTTTTTTGAACAGCTTGATTACATACAATAAGTATATTTTTTTAAATTCCTTGATATACATTTGAATATACCGGGAATTTCTTCCTCTCTCTTGGGACAGCGCTCTGCTCGCCCACTATTATTTTTTTTAATTTTGTAACAACTTTTACAAACAGAGATTGGTCTCCTGGTCTATATTGTTCAAGGTCAGTATAATTATTCATATGTTATTTATAGGTCGTTCGTATAGTATTATAGTGGCATAAATCAAAATTATTGGATCTCGTATTTAAGTGTATGTCTGTATATTCCGTGAATATAATTATTTTACACTAATTTATGCAAATATAAAAATATACTTACTAAACTAAAACCTTTTTTTACAAAACTTACTTAGGAATTTTTATCCAATGATACCAAATTCATCTTTTTGTGCAGACTATAAAGTTCGCAATACGTAATAAATAAAGCAAGCTTCTCAAAGTTCTAGATAGTTCTTACATTTCAAAGAACGTTTAAAATGTGAAATAATAAAACCTAAGCTCGGTGAGATATATTGAGTATTTTGTCATATAATTCTGAGTTCAAGTTCGTACTAACAAACATGTTAGAACTAGAGCTTCACATAAATAATGACCAATTCTTTATTTAATTCAAAAAACTTTAATTAATTTACTTATATTTTCCCTTTTATTGCACTAAACATAGCTCGTTGATAATGTACTAATATTGAAAATATTATTGAATGTTTATATATATATATATATATATATATATATATATATATATTATATATATATATATATATATATATATATATATATATATATATATATATATATATATATATAAGAAATATAATGAATAGTTCGTATAATTAGATATACTAAAATATAGCACTAAATAAAAAAACAGTATACTTTATAATAATATATACAAAAAATAAAAGATCAACATCTATATTGTACAAATATTCGTACGTCTGACCTATTGCGTATTGGACAAAGCCAATCAAATGCATAGAACATTATGCCACGAGAGCAATTAAGTTTACAGTTCCCGACCTTTCGTTTATAATTCGAAAATCAGTAAACATCAGATTAAGATTTCTTTTTAGAACATTTTTTTTTAAATATTATACAAAAAATAATAAAAAAATTGATTACGGGTATTATAACAGTTCATTATTAATTACATAAAAATGATATGAAGTAATTGAGAAATTGTTTTTATAATTACATATAATTCTCATGATGTAATTGTATTGTATTCAGCCCTTTTTTAACGTCCCACTGCTGGGGGTGGGCCTCCCTTCAGTACGAGGGATCAGGCCATAGCCCACCACGCTGGCCAAGTGTGAGTTGACGGACTGCACATGTCTTTCGAAAACTTGCTAGGTTCTCTCAGACATACAAGTTTTCTCACGATGTTTTCTTTCACCGTAAAACAAGTGGTAATCATGTTGAAAACGATTCGCACATGAGTATATCAAAGCAAGAGCCGGGATTTGAAACCGCTTCACTCGATTTCCCAAGTGATCGCGTTACCACTGGGTTACCACTGCCTATTATATATTTTTTACTATTTGAAAAACATAGCAATAACAAAATATATTATCATTATTGATGATATTACAATAACTTACGTATCAATATGTCTTTCAGATATTATTTAATAAAACTTGAGTGGATAAGAAAATCCTGAGCAACTGTTGTCATCAGGGCCGGGTTCAAACTTAATTTTTTTTGGAAAATAAAAAAACATTTTCAATAACGCGAAGAAAAAATTTTTCCCGCCCTCCGAATTTTGCCGCCCTGGACACCCCGAGTTGACTTAGTGTAAATCCAGCGCTGATTGTCATACATATTAATTAAATATATTTGACCTATATATCAAATATCATTACAATGTTCAAAATTTAACCCTTAACCTAACTACATCTACGAAATTATCACATTTTATATTTAGCGCTTCTATTTAGCGTCTAATAATAAATATTCGATTTGAGCCTTCGATATTATTTGCGATCGGAACACGTACAAACCCTGTGTTCGACCAAATTTAGGGTTCCATAGGAAAGGAACTTGTATTAGCTGGTGTTGC